>OY998244.1:65292881-65897881 GCA_963922005.1 Cornus suecica | reverse complement strand
ATCAGATTGTACTTGAGAGGGAGCTTGAGACTGAGTCAGCAAGATAAACATCCGATTGGCACTCATGTTGGTTTGAATTATCAAACCCTTCTCTGGATGAAAAATCTTGCACATCCCTCCCTTGATCAAAATAGCCAAGCCTCTGTCTTGCAACTGCCCTATGCTCAAGAGATTATTTCTCAACTCTGGAATATAGTATACCTCAGCAACAACATGATTGACTCCATTCAGCAGCAGCTTCACACTTCCCTTTCCCATCACATCCATCTTAGTGTTGTTTCCCAATTTTACCGAATGTCGAAATTTTTCATCGAGTTCATTGAACATAGTTCGATCGTCACACATGTGATTAGAACACCCTGAATCAAGGAACCATGCATCTTGTCTTCTGTCCTCATACAACTCCACATAAGACATCAAAAGCATTTCTTCTTCCTCATCAAGCTCTGCATAATTTGTTTCTTTCTCATCAAGCTCTGCATAATTTGCTTCTTTGTTCCAAGAAGGACATTCATACCGAAAATGTCCAAGTTGATGACATCTGTAACACTCTACAGTTGCCTTGTTGAAGTCTGCTCGACCTCTCCCTCTTCCTCTTCCTCTGTAGGTACCACGACCACGACATCTTCCTCCTTCAGATGTCACTTTCAGAGCATGTTCCTCACTATTATGTCTCTGAAACTTCTGTTCATGCACTATTAATGAGCTTTGTAACTCATCAACAGTAAGAGCATCAATGTCCTTTGACTCTTCAATAGAACATACAACATAGTTGAACTTCTCAGTTAAAGAGCGTAGAATTTTCTCCACCACTTTAACATCCTGCATATCTTCTTCATAAATTCGCATCTTGTTGGCTACTGTCATGACCCTAGAGAAGTACTCCGTCACTCCTTCACCGGACCTCATCTCAAGAGTTTCAAATTCTCTGCGGAGAGCTTGAAGATGAGACCTCTTGACCCTTGCATTTCCTTCAAATTTTTTCTTCATGGCGTCCCATATATCTTCGGCAGTATCCTTTTTGAGAATGGTGTCAAGAACGGTCCGGTCGATCGCCTGGAAGAGTTAGTTCTTCACTTTCAGGTCCTTCAGCTTCATCTCAGTATTCTTCTTTCGCTGTGCATCTGTCTGCACCGATTCACTTGCTGGCTCAAAATAGCCAGGCTCCACTAGCTCCCAAAATTCCTTAGATCGTAGAAAATTTTCCATCAGCATGCTCAAATGGTCATAGTGACCATCAAAGCGAGGAATGGCTGGCTGTATAAAACTCCCCTCTGAAGTCATCTTCTATGCTGCTGCAAGAACTTCAAAGACTGCTGCTTTGATTTATCAGGCCCAATGGGGGCTCTGATACCAGATTGTTGGGAACTTTGATCTGAAAAAACTAAGAACAAGAACACAACAAGCTGAATTGAATGACTTGATTTTATTAACAATAACTTTGGCTTAAATAGCCATTCAATACACAATCTTAACAGAAACGAGAAAGCAACCCACTTAGCAGAAATAAAGCCAAGTGGTATCAGAAACTTGGAACAATTCAAATACAAGTAGATGTCCCTAAAGACTAGGACTTTCCCTAAAGACTAGGACATTATTCTAACAAACACTGCAGTAAACTCTTCAAATTCGTTACACTTTTACTAGTAACATACATATAGATATATATTCATATATATAAGCGATTCAGTTTGATTTCATATAATTGAATTTTGAAAATTATACCATTCAATCCCGATTTGTATACTTGGAATCCAAACTGAACCGAAGCAATGCAATCGAACCCAACAATAAGGATTTTGCACTTTTAGGCCCTGTTTGACATAATTTTTATTTCTAACTTTTCGAATAAGAGAAAGAGAAGCAGAAACTGTTTTGAAAAGCTGGTACCCCAGTTTCTTTAAAACGTTCTTCCAAGGCCTAGAAACTCTTCTAAAATTTTTGTCAAACGTCGTTCAAAACAATTTTTTCCTTCAAAAAATCAAAAACAAAATTTGAAAAGTCAATCCAAACTAGATTTTAGAATCGAAATAGAAGCCACTTCAATTGTTGGTCATTACCAATAAAGTCTCACCTTGTGAGATACTAACACAACTCCTGTTTTACACAACCATTTCATTCAAGTTAATTATCATATCCCGTACAACTGTTTGTGAATTTCAAATACATTTTTTACTTTGTCATTCGATGGTTCAGCAAATGGTTTTCTCCATCATACAAAATACAATATCATAATTGTTAGGGTTTTATTTCAAGAAACCGTATTCAATTTAATCAATTAATCTTTATTGTGTCCATTTTGCCCTCTATACTATCCAATTTCATCACTATACCCCCTCCTCCTCACATTTTAAGTCAAAATGTCTAAACTGCCCTCCCTTAATAATATAAGAGAGTTTAGTGAAATCAATCCTTAAAAAATTATTTTTCGAA
Organism: Cornus suecica; assembly: GCA_963922005.1. NCBI lineage: Eukaryota > Viridiplantae > Streptophyta > Magnoliopsida > Cornales > Cornaceae > Cornus > Cornus suecica. Next base: position 65,895,448 of record OY998244.1, on the reverse strand, counting down.
AATAAATTATATTTTTTGTACAAACTATAAATTTCAAAATATATATATATATATTTCGGAAAATATGATTTTTTCCGAAAAATAATTTTTTTGCGAAAAATATATATTATGTTCCAAAATATGATTTTTTTACGAAAATTATATTTTTTGCTAAAAATATATATTATGTTCCAAAATATGATTTTTTTTCCGAAAAAGTATATATTATGTTTCAAAATATGAATTTTTTGCGAAAAATATATATTATGTTCCAAAATATGATTTTTTTTCCGAAAATAAATTTTTTCCGAAAAATATATATTATGTTCCAAAATATGATTTTTTTTGCGAAAAAGTTTTTATTATGTTCCAAAATATGAATTTTTTTCCGAAAAATATATATTATGTTCCAAAATATGATCTTTTCTAAAAAATATTTTTTTTGCGAAAAATATATATTTTTATGTTCCAAAATATGATCTTTTTCAAAAATTAATTTTTTTGCAAAAAATATATATTATTTTTTCCAAAATAATTCATATTTTGGAAATAATATACTCTCTCCGAAAAATAATTTTTTTGCAAAAAATATATATAAATATTTTTGAATTTATAATTTTTGCAAAAAATATAATTGATTTTGAAAAAATAATTTTTTCAAATGATTGATTTCACTAAATCCTCTTATATTATTGAGAGTAGTTTAGGCATTTTGATTCAAAATGTGAGGTAAGGGGGCATAATGATGAAATTGAATAGTCTAGGGGGCAATATGAACACAATGGAGATTAATTAATTAAACTGGATAATATAGATTAACCCTAATTTTTATTTCTTAAAACAATGAGAAGTATTGTGATAAACAATATTTATCATTTTATAATTCTAAATATGTTCGATCATTCATGAGTGACAATAAACAATGATAAAAGGACATGTGCCATTATTCTCAAAACCGTACGTCATTCGAGCATTATGTGGCATTCTGTTAAGCAATAATAACTTATGCTATTCAAATTTGTTAATAACTTATGTAGGTGTTGCACATTATTGCATTTAAGTTTACGAATTAATGTAAAATACTACATTAATATGATAATTGTTAAATAAATGAGCATAATTTATTTAACAAGTAATAAAGTCAAGTAATAGCACATTTAACTGATAACATTTATTTAAATTAAGGCCGAACAAACCATGAGTGAACTCATCCCCCAATTAATTACTCCTATTTTTATGATATTTAGAGGTGCAATATTGCAATTGGGGAGTGTTGATTGGGTTGAACTGTCAATCCAAAACTTTTAAAAACAAATGCGAGCAATTCCTCGTTCCGCGATTCAGATAGGTTGAAAAGGAATTATGTGGTAAAGTGGATGTATTCATACTTTTTTTTTTCATACTTGTTACTCCACTCGCATCAATTCATTTTGAATTATAAATAATTATTTATTTATATATATATATGTATATATAACAAAAGTGAAAAAAACCACAGTTCTTTCAAACTTACGGCAGGGCACCCTGGGCTATTTAGCTTGTTAATAGTCAAACATAAAAACATGGGATGTCTTCAAATATTATACGTTCATAATCCACGTGTCTTAAATCTTTCATAGTGGAAAATCACAGCAGAACTTTTCTGTTTTGAATATATATATATACACGTGTGGGTAAATTACACTTTCATCCCTTGAGATATAACTTATTACAGTTTTACCTTTATTCTTAGGATAATTATAGTTTTAATCTCTCAAGTTTGGAAGTTGTAACAAAAACCCCCCGGGATGAAATTCCTACGTGATCAAACCCGATCAATACTAGGTGAAATGTCTAAATTATCTCCATATTTATTGTTATGAACATTTTTGCTCCATTCTACTACATTATTGCTTCATTTTGCCCTAATTTGGACACACTAATTGGACAATTACGGACAAATCAGACAAAAAATTTAATTTTTTACACCATAATTGATAAATATTCAGGAGTATATATGTCATTTTACTTTTTCAATCATCGGAATTGGATTTTGATGACCTAGAGGGGTGAAACTATAATTATTCAAAGAATAAAAGGTAAAACTATAATAAATCATACTTGAGGGGATGAAAGTGTAATTTATCCTGTGTAATATATATACGAGTTAAAAGTAATTTTTCATGTAGGGTGCGTTTGAAAAACCTATTTTTTGTATTTGTTTTTGTAAAGAGTAGGGATTCGCGAAATAACATAACGGCTAAATGACTCGTTGGGATAATGGCCCAAGGATTAAATTATCTGGGATATGGCCCAACCTTTATTTATTTGGGATATGGCCCAGGTTTGGTATATTTGGGGAAACCGGCCCAAGTAAAAGATGATTTGGGAGATTGGCCCAAGTAATCGATTACTTGGGGAACTAGCCCAAATATGGTATTTTTACGCGAGAGCTTGCATTACACAGAGGGAAGTATGAGGAACTGGTGTGTTTTATAGCTCGCATCAGTAACTCATAACCCTATATGCTGCTCGCGTGGCGAGTACTATGCGGAATCTAAGGGAAATGCTTGGGATGAGTAAATAGTGGGTCGCGACCTTATTTACACCATCCTAAGTAAAAATACCTTAGAGAGGCCGCTAGTATTCAGGAACATGACCAAGGCATGCATGATTGGTTATGGCCCAGCAAAGCTATAAAGGCATCCTTGGCTAAGGATAAATCGGATCCGCGATGCAATAGGCGCGGATCACAGGGTTTGGTGCATAATATGATCCGCGAATTCGTTTCGCGGATGATATGTGCAAATGTATTTATGGTGTGCAGTATTAGTTACGCATAAGAGTACGCGAATCCGTTTTGCGTAGTCATGGGGGTAGAATAATACTGAATAAGGTATTTATATCACGGATTAAGTACGCAGGAACCATGTCGCGAGACAGGTGCTGATGTGGCAATGGAATCCGCGAGGATGATAGAACCATGCCGCGAGACTAGTGCTGATGTGGCAATACAATCCGCGATAATTACTCAGCAGTCGCGTCTATAAATGGAGGTGCGAGGATTCACTTGGGAGGGGGGGTACACAACTTTTCAGAGACCGGTAGAGAGAAAATCCTAGAGAGAGAAAATACTTCAATTACTTGTACTTGTTGTCTTTTCCTCCATTTCTCTTTCATTTTCTCTGTAAAAGAAAGTCAAAAGTAATAAGAGCATCAATACTGTGGTCTTAGCTGACGAACTTGTGTAGAAACTATCTTCATATCACTTAAATTCTGCGAACCCTTACATTAAAGGCGACTCCGCTGGGGAAAAGATGTCTTCTGCACAAGTGGAGGCTCGTCAACCTCGGCGGAGAGGTCGACCACCAACCCGGCATACTGAACAAATGGAAGAGGAAACAGCAGCACAGACACAAGGAGGGGAACCAGTCCAACCAGCACGAAGACAACGTCGTCGCGCGAATGTTGGTGTGAATCAGGCAGAAACCCCTCCGATGGCAGAACCAGTAGAGAATTCGGCAGAATTGCCAACAGTTCTACTACAAACTCTTCTCAACATCCAGGAAAAACAAAAGGCCATACTTCACTTCATGGAGGCCTCGCGTGTTCCACCACCGAATGTTGAATCACTAAGGATGGATAATCAGACTTTTCCGGAGGACTCAGCACAAGAGCTTTTTCATGAATCAGTAAGAGCTGAGCCCCTAGAGAAAGAGTCATACATCACTAAGGAACAACTGCGAGCTATCCTGAATGAAAAATCTGAAACAGAGGAAGTGGAAATTGCCCCACTATATCATCCTAGTATTATGGCCTTTCCATATCCGGAAAACTATGGGGCACCGATCTTTCATCAATTCGACGGCAGGAAGGGAAATGCAAAAGAGCACATAGCCAGGTTCGCGGATGCTCTGGGACCACATAGAAACAATGAATATTTAAAACTCAGAGAATTCTCCAAGTCTTTAACTGGAACAACATATACATGGTATACTGGTCTCGCTCCGGCTTCAGTGACCAGCTGGACGGATATGGTGCTCAGATTCTACACCAAATTCTTTCAAGCTGATGAGGAGGTCTCAATGATTTCGCTCACAAGGCAAAGACAACGCTTTGGGGAAGAGGCAGCAGCTTATGTCCGGAGATTTCGCGAGACTGTTTTGCAATGTCATGAACAAATTTCCGAACTGCAATTGATCAAAATTTGTATAGAAGGGATGCTGCGGGAATACAGAGTGCATCTGGTTAATCATGAAGTCAAAACTTTTTCTGCACTCGTTGATAATGCCCGAAGATTAGGAGAAGTTTTGGTTCCCCCGACACGACCAAATATCAGTACTAGGCGGATACCGATGGTAGCAGCTACGCAGAATGGAAAACCTAGGGAGGAGCGCGTTGGGAGATCTGAACCATCCCCTTTACCTTTCAGCGAAAAAGAGGCAATTGCTTTGCTAAATCAATGGGTCGCAGATCATGTCATAACGCTACCTCCAGTGCAAAGGGTGCCATCAAGAGAGGAAAAGATGAAGAATAACTACTGTCCCTTTCACAGGAGTGTTCGGCATTCGTTGATGGGCTGCTGGGCGTTTCGAAGTTTGGTGCATCGAAAAATAGCATCAGGAGACTTGGAAGTAGCAAAGAATGTAGTTCATGAGCCTTTCCCTGCACATGTGGCTGTGGTGACCGCTAGAGACAATACTGAGGATATGGCCAATGTCACAAAGTGTGATTGCCCACCAGTACGTGAAGCAAGGGAGAATGCTAAGATAGATGTCTTCTTCAATGAGCTCCCAATACAGGAACATGTGAAGGAATTCTTGAAAGAGCAAACAGTTGCCGCACTCAATCATACCATTGAAATTCCGCAGCATGAGAGGGCCTCCAGTAAGATCACATTTTCTGAAGAGGACAGACAATCACCTTTTCCCCATAATCGGCCATTGTAAACGATCGAGAGATGAAACGAGCTTTCTTGGATGGGGGAGCGTCATTCAATTTGATCCCACTAGCCACTTTGCGAATAATCAATTTTCCCGAAGGAAAAATCGTGAATCATACTATTGCAGTTACTGATTTTAATGGAGATCAGTAGGTCACTATGAGATTCGCGACATTGGACCTCAAAATTGGGAAGATCAGGGGGCCCACCAAATTTCATGTCATAAAAGGGGAACCCTCATATCAATTGTTGCTGGGAAGACCGTGGCTGCATGCATATGGCGTAGTGCCGTCATCCTATCATCAAGTGATAAAAGCCAATTGGGGAGAAGGAATAATGACTGTAAAGGCATCCAAAAGTCCTTTCTGCGCGTCAGAGGCCCATTTTGCAGATGCAGTCTACTTCTCAGAATACAGTGAGGAAAATGGGCCCGACATGGCTCGCGAACATTGTGCCTGTAAAGAAGAAGACTGGGCAGATACGCGTATGTGTAGATTATCGTGATCTCAATAAGGCTTGCCCAAAAGATGATTTCCCTCTTCCTAACATTGACACCATGGTGGATGCGACCTCAGGGCACGAGATTTTCTCATTAATGGACGGATTCAGTGGGTACAATCAGATTAAGATGGCGCCGGAGGATGTTGAGAAAACTGCTTTTCGCACCCCAATGGAGAATTTTCATTATACGGTCATGCCATTTGGGCTTAAAAATGCCGGCGCCACGTATCATCGTGCCATGACAGCCATATTTCATGATCTAATGCATAAAACTGTGGAGGACTATGTCGACGATTTGGTGGTGAAATCCAGAGCCATACAAGATCATGTGGGAGATTTGCGAAAAGTACTGCATCGATGTCGCGAGTATAATCTAAAGATGAATCCCCTCAAATGTGCCTTTGGAGTACCAGAAGGAAAGTTCTTGGGGTGTGTTGTACATCGGCATGGCATTGATATGGACCCGACAAAGGCTAAGGCAGTATTAGAAATGGCTCCACCTGCAACTCGTAAAATGTTGAAAACTTTTATGGGAAAAATATCTTATCTGAGGAGGTTTATCCCGGCACTGGCGGAAGTAACTCACCCACTCATGCCGTTGTTGAAAGAAAAATCTGAATATAGCTGGGGAGAAGAACAACAGGAGGCTTTTGAGAAAATCAAAAAGATTTTGACATCACCAAAAACAATGGTAGCGCCCGAGTTAGGAAAACCATTGATAATGTATCTCACTTCCACCAATAGATCCGTGGGAGCTCTGTTGGCCCAAGAACATGAAGGGGAAGAAAAGCCTATTTACTATATCAGTCGGATACTCAAAAAACCAGAGTCGCGGTACACATCATTGGAAAAGCACTGTCTCGCTTTAGTATTCGCAGCCCAGAAGTTTAGACACTATTTGCTGGCATATCCATTAGAGCTAATCACAAAAAGTGACCCCATACGGTATTTGCTCACAAAGCCCATACTCAGTGGAAGAACTGCCCGGTGGTTATTAGCACTATCCGAATATGAGATCACATGCTCTAGACCAAAGGCAATAAAAAGTCAAGCCTCGTCAGATTTGCTAGCTTTATTTCCTGGAGGAGCTGAACCCAAGATAGAGGAGATAGGAATGGCGAGCATGGCACAGGGCGCGGAATTCACTTTAGAATTCGATGGTTCATCCACTGAAAAAGGAGGGGGAGCTGGTTTCGTACTAAGAAATGAAGAAACAAAAGATGAAATAGTCATGGCCTACAAGCTCGACTTTCCTTGTACCAATAACATTGCCGAGTATGAAGGATTGGCGCTAGGATTGATAATGGCTCAAAAGTTGGGGGCAAGGGTACTTCATGTTAAAGGAGATTCCAAGCTGGTCATTAAGCAGGTCAGAGGGGAGTATGTTGTCAAGGAACCTCATCTGGTGTCCTACAAAACCCTTATTCGTCAGATAATAGAAGACTTTGGGACTGTGAGTTTTACGCATGAGCCGCGAGAAAGCAACCGACGATCGGATGCACTGGCGACATTGGGTTCGCGAATAAATTTCCAAGGAATGAAGTCTTCTGTACAGGTAGTACGAAGAACTGACTCAGTGATCAGTAACAGAGAGGAATCAGAGGAGTATAAAAAACATGATTGGAGAGCACAGATAGTACATGCTCTACTGAAGAACGATAACAATGCCTTGAGACGGGAGTACCAGCTCATAAAAGGTGTGTTATATTACAGGGCCGCCGGAGGAATTTTAGCTAGATGCGTAACAATAGACGAGATAAAGGAACTGCTCCAGAAAGCTCACTGGAAAATATGCGGTCAAACGGACGTCAGTCTCTACCGAGTTTTGCAGCGAGAAGGCTTCTTTTGGCCAAGTATGAAGGATGAGGCAGTAAAGTTACAAAGTAGCTGTCAAAACTGTAATGCATATCCATCCGCGAGTGAAGGTAATATAGCAGACTTGATAGACTGGCGGGACAAATATGTGCACTATTTGAAGGATGGGATTTTGCCGGAAAAAGATCAACCGCGGTTCAGAAAATTGGCCTCGCGATTTGTCTTACAAGAGGGAAAATTGTTCCGCAAAAGCTTTGAGGGAAAATTGATGAAGTGTGTAAGCGAAGAAGAAGCGGGGGAAATATTGAAACAGGTTCATGTGTTTGGTCACCAAGGCCCTAGAAAAATATTTCAACAACTCCTATCATCTGGGTATTATTGGCCAACGATGGAAAGGGACTGCAGTGATTTTGTCAGAAAATGTCATGTATGTCAGGTACACGGGGATCTTATTCATGCTCCGGGAACTGAATTACACAGCTTAGCAACCCCCTGGCCTTTCCATACTTGGGCGCTGGATATAATTGGACCAATCACGCCGCAGGCTTAGGGACATGTGTGGATTTTAGTAGCAACTGAGTTATTCAAAAAATGGATAGAAGCTATCCCATTAAGAAGAACGACAACAGACAATGTGGTGCGATTCATAAAGGAAAACATCATCTGTCGATTTGGGATACCAAAGGTGGTACTGTCGGATAACGGGACTCCTTTTGTCAATAGTAAAGTCGCGGATTTGTTGGGGAGATACTCAGTCATTCATCACAAATCCACGCCTTACTATCCAAAAGGAAATGGACAGGCTGAGGCCTCTAATAAAGCGCTAATTCGAATCCTGTCCAGGATGGTGCATGATAATCAGAAGAAATGGGTAGAAGAGCTTCCAATAGCACTATGGGCACATCGAACCGCATACCGAAGCGCGACAAACATGACCCCTTATGCACTGGTATATGGAGCAGAGGCTGTGCTACCTGCAGAACTGGAGTTGGCTGCTAAAAGGCTTGCATACAACAGCAGTTTGGAGAACAGGATATTGGAGATAGAAGGATTGGATGGAGCTAGGGCTGAAGCATTCACAAATCAAAAAAAGTACAATCAGAAACAAGCAAAGAACTACAACAAAAAGGTACGATACAGATGGTTTAAGGTAGGGGACAGAGTGCTGAAAGTGGTATCAGCAATCATGAGAGGACAAAGGGTAAGAAAATTTGAAGCCAAATGGGAGGGTCCGTATGTGATTGTAAGTGAAGGAAGTAGTGGATACTACAGAATGGAGCATGAAATTACCCGCGAAAGTGCTGGACCTCTTAATATAAAATGGATCAAGTTGTACCAATCTTAAAATACAAGAGGCGAATGATAAAATATCAACACAATGTATATAAAATTGCATCTATGAATGTGTATTGAGTACATCATAAATATATATATTTACTCAAAAAGAGAAAGCAATCAGAACAAATCGCGGCTAACAGGAGAGGAGATATGGAAATTTTCATGCTCCTCCTGTAACTCGCGGGAACGCATAGTATGTTCCGCGGCATCCTTAAGTCTTAACGCATCTTGCTCTGCAGCAGCTAAAATAGCACGGGCCTCTTCCACTTTTGATATACTGGCTTGATAATCAGAAAAAGCTTTGACCTTAGCACAGTACTTCGCGTATAGGCGCTCAACCTTTTCAAGATGAACCTCCCACCAGGTCACGTTCATTTTCATTTTCTTCTAATCCTTGATACGGGTGTGACAAAGTGGTAAAGTGGTAGGAGAAAGGTCGCGGATGCAAGTAGTCGTCAGCGAAGCAAAAGTATCCGCGATAATATGCAGAAATGTAAGCTGGAGAAGGGGATCATAGAGCTCCATAGTAGCAAAAGTCTCGGGATGACTACTGAAAACGCGATCCAAAATGGCCATATCGCCTGAATAACATAAAAAGTTGCGCCAGTAGACTTGATCCTGCTGAAGGTTTAGAGTCAAGGGCGCGGGAATAGCCTGGGGAGGGGGTTGATGTGGTTGGGTTTGTGGCACAGATGAGGTAGTAGGATCAGATGTATGAGTATGTAAAGGCTGATGGGTTTGTGTATATGGCGCGGATGTGGTACTAGGAATGGAAGTATGAGTTTGTGAGGGATGAGGTTGAATTTGTTGCACTGATAAGGAGGATTGGTTATGTGTTTGATCAGGGTGAATAGGAAGAAAAAACGAATCAGAATTAGGAAAGGTCAGGTTTTGTAAAGTGTTTGGAGGTGAGGGAAATTCGTTGAGAAGAGCTTCAGGATCCTCAAATACGGAATTGGGAAATAAGGATTCAGGACTCTTATTGGACTGACCTGCAAAAATGGAATTATCAAGAAGTCAATATTACATGGAGAATTGTATTCGCGGATTCAAACAGTATAAATTTTTTTTACCAGCATTCGCGGTCTCAGTTTGATTCATGGCAAGGGAAGATTCCATATCAGTTTCAGGACCCCCGAAAAGGGATCTTTGAAGTTGGGACCCATCCTGGAGAGTGGCAGCAAGCTCAGCAGCGATATCACAAACAATAGGTTCCATATGCCGAGCATCTGTATCAGAACCAGAAGCTTCAGGGTCAATTGCCGCTGCAACGTCTACTTCTGAGTCAGGAACGGTGTCATGTGTTTCAGGTATGTCCGGAATATTCGCAGTCTCAGTTTGAGCCGCAACATCAAAATTTGTTGTCGGGACCGTGGATTGGTCAAGGTGGGATGAAGTCGCGACGGATGGATGAGCATCCTTACGGATAATGGAAGAAATGGGAAGATCATCCCCATCATCTGAATCTGAGAGTAAAATATTCCTCGCGACTTTAGATATTTGCGATGCATTCTCTTTTCCTTGATCAGGGAAGTCTGAGAGTATATCAGCTACCTCGCGATCAGAATCATCAATAGAATGGTCAACTTCCTGATTGGCATCCGTTCCACGACCGCGAGCTGTACAAGGGTACATAAAACAATAAGTATAATGAAAGCACAAGAGTATGAAAGATAAAGGAAGATTTAAAACAAGTTAGGAAGTACATGAAAGTAAGGGATCAGAAGCATGAATGTCCTCCACGACCCTGGCAACTGTATCCAATAAGGAGCTTGTGTTTTTAGGTAATTCTGCAATCCGCGAAGATGATTCAGCCTGATCTTGATGTGACTGAAAAACAATAGGTTCAACTCCAAATCTGTCAGGAGAGATCAAGGTAGAAGGATTCGACCTTCTGCGAATCAAGGGAATAATATCTACCTCATCATCCTCGGAGGAATGATTAGCAGCAGCCTCTAAAATCTGGGCTCTGTGCTCTCTTCTCCGCAGAGACAAAGGAATATAGTCAAGGGGGTCATCCGTAGTATTAACTACTATTGAGAGAGCTATTGGTGAAGGAGGTCGCGATGATGATGTAACAATCGATCTCGCGGATCTCTAAAAAAAAAAAAAAAAAAAAACAAATAAAGTAATTTTAAAAATATTAGAAACAAAGTTGACAACAGTGAGAGTAAGAATAAAGTATTAAGTTATAACTTTATTACCAAGCGTTTAGAAATAGGTTCCTCGCGAACCGGAATAGAGGTGGTGACTTCGACACGCTCGGAACGCTTCCGTTTAGGCGCAGGAGGAGCTTTGGATTTACCCTTTTTCTCCTTCAAAATTTTCTGTTTCTTGGTGACCGGATTCGAAGTGCTTGGGCTTTCATGATCGACAGGCGCTGGAAGGGAAAGCCTGCTATAAAATCCGCGGGAACCATGGGGCTTGTGCAATTTTAGAGATGAGTCTCCCATGAATATTTTTATAGGGGCAATTGGTCTAGGAGGACCCATCACAAAAGTCTGAAAATCTGTTGTCACTTGAAACCAAAAATCAATATATGCCGCGGTTCGGCATCCTGCTCGAGATCTCGCGGGAATAAAAATGGCAAAGGAGAATTCTTCATATTTTTTCTCATATTCCTCGCGGTACCTCACCAGGGTCGCATCATAGCTGTCAGGAGAATCACCTGAGGGAGGAGCAACATAGACTGGAATTGTTTGCTCAAAACCCAGTTGACGGGCTACTCGCGAAGGATTATAAGGTGTGGTCCGCGAGAAGGAATCATCGAAAACGGGCAAGCAACAACCAAAGGAAAAAGAAGCAAAGATGAGCTCCTCATGGTGTTGATAACCATAAGCGGTTTGTTCCTCCATGGGATAGAAAGAAGGAAAATAAATACCATCTAAAGGCATTGTATAAGGTCTCCAAGAGAAATTACGACTGAAGTCAATGAAATCCTCAAGTCGCTTGGTGGAAAGAAGGCCGGACCAGCGAGTGGCTCGCGATCTGAGAGTAAGGGAATCAGGGTTTGAAGATGGAAAACTAAGGGGCTTGGGTGCATAATTTGGGAATCTTTCGAAGATAAAGAGCATAAGGAAAAGGCAGGGGACATGGGTGCTTATGTCATATCTACCAACTGACCTCAGAAAATCGTTGGATAAAGTGTCCAACTGAGAATAGAGGGTACCCAGGAAGAGGGGGGCTAAGGGAAACCTGATACCCCGCGAGGCTATAGAAGCCATTAAAAATACTAGTTTATTGGGTCCATCTTCAGGACGTCCCTGGAAAATGTAGCGGTCCAACCAATAAGCTAAAAATCCAGCTAACTCAAAGTCACCATTGAATTCTGGACCAGGCACCGATTCGCGCTCTTGACCGCGGAGAAGAGGAAGCTTTGGTTCATACTCCCTGAAGAAGTGATGACACCAACTTGAGTACTTCAACTTAGCACTTTTTATTAAAGGTGTCTCGTCAAGTATGACACCATCCTTGAAACGACTACCTTTTTTCGCGGCATAAGTTGCGCAGGACTGGAGGTGAGAATGAATCACTTGGTCTGCCTCACTGAAGGCTGGGGTATCTAGGGATCGCGAGTCGAAAATAGGGAGCCTAAACAGCACGTACACGTCTTCTAGAGTTGGGGTAAACTCCCCCCAAGAGGTTACAAAGGTGTGCGAGAAAGAGCTCCATCGCGACACCAACAGATTGAGTGCATCCGCGTCTCGACGAACAGATAGGTCCGAAAAGAGTTCTATGGACTCAAGTAAACCTGTCTGTCTAAGAGTCTCGCGGTGCCTGTCCTGACTGAGTATGTGGCTGGACCACATCCTCCAGTGGGTAATAGGTGACACATGTCCTTCATATTCTATAAAATAATATGGGACATCACCTCTTTCAATAAGGAAGCGAAGAAGTGAGGAATGTGGGATATTGGCTAGGGGTGCTTCACTGTCAGAATGAATAAACATGGGTTCATCCGCAATATCTCCCGCGGGAGGAAGGTTCTCAATGGAACTCCAGAAATGATCATGAGAATTCTCAAAAAATGGAGCCTTTCTCCATTCTGTTGGTTGGGGAACAGAAGGGATAGACCCAGATGGAGGAACTAAAAGTTTGGGGGTAGAGGATTTGGCCAATGAAATAGAGAATTGAAAATAAAATGAGTAAAGGTCTAAGAAAACAGACCGCGAAGGAAATGGAGGATTAAAAATAACACTAAGAAGTTTTGAAGCAGTAAAGCAGAAAAAAATGAAGGCAAGAGGAAAAAGTGAAATGAAATAGACAAGAGCAACTTTTATAGGGGAAGGGCCCGGAAACCTAGAGGGTGCCATTAATGACCGCGGAAGCCGAACCGACGCCAAGGTTGCCGCAGATTCAAATATCGCGGATCAGAGGATAATAATAATTTACGAAAAATAAGAAAGGTACGGAGAAAGTAAAATAAGCACGTGCACGAAATTCATGGGAAAACAGAAAAGGACCAAGAAAGAATGTTCGCGGATCAAAAGAAGTGAAACCGGGGAAATAAATTTCATCTGCAGGAGAAATGCCAAAGTGACACGGGGAAAAGCAGTTTTGAAGCAAGGATTTAATTCGCGAGGCTACAGGTTATTGCACTTTAATACTTGGCCAAGTATCAAAAGTGCAATGGGGAAAAATGTAAAGAGTAGCGATTCACGAAATAACATAACGGCTAAATGACTCGTTGGGATAATGGCCCAAGGATTAAATTATCTGGGATATGGCCCAACCTTTATTTATTTGGGATATGGCCCAGGTTTGGTATATTTGGGGAAACCGACCCAAGTAAAAGATGATTTGGGAGATTGGCCCAAGTAATCGATTACTTGCGGAACTAGCCCAAATATGGTTTTTTTACGCGAGAGCTTGCATTACACAGAGGGAAGTATGAGGAACTGGTGTGTTTTATAGCTCGCATCAGTAACTCATAACCCTATATGCTGCTCGCGTGGCGAGTACTATGCGGAATCTAAGGGAAATGCTTGGGATGAGTAAATAGTGGGTCGCGACCTTATTTACACCATCCTAAGTAAAAATACCTTAGAGAGGCCGCTAGTATTCAGGAACATGACCAAGGCATGCATGATTAGTTATGGCCCAGCAAAGCTATAAAGGCATCCTTGGCTAAGGATAAATCGGATCCGCGATGCAATAGGTGCGGATCACAGGGTTTGGTGCATAATATGATCCGCGAATTCGTTTCGCGGATGATATGTGCAAATGTATTTATGGTGTGCAGTATTAGTTACGCATAAGAGTACGCGAATCCGTTTTGCGTAGTCATGGGCGTAGAATAATACTGAATAAGGTATTTATATCACGGATTAAGTACGCAGGAACCATGTCGCGAGACAGGTGCTGACGTGGCAATGGAATCCGCGAGGATGATAGAACCATGCCGCGAGACTAGTGCTGACGTGGCAATACAATCCGCGATAATTACTCAGCAGTCGCGTCTATAAATGGAGGTGCGAGGATTCACTTGGGAGGGGGGTACACAACTTTTCAGAGACCGGTAGAGAGAAAATCCTAAAGAGAGAAAATACTTCAATTACTTGTACTTGCTGTCTTTTCCTCCATTTTTCTTTCATTTTCTCTGTAAAAGAAAGTCAAAAGTAATAAAAGCATCAATATTGTGGTCTTAGCTGACGAACTTGTGTAGAAACTATCTTCATATCACTTAAATTCTGCGAACCCTTACAGTTTTCTGTCTTCAAATATAAAAATTGTATTTGTATTTGTATTTGTCTTTGTTTTTTCAGCAAAAAACTAAAAACAAAAAAACGTTTGGATAAAAATTTATATTAAAAAATAAAATGGTATTGGTGGCCGACGGTGGTGGTTGGCGGTGACCGACGGCGGGGGCGGTGGTGGTGGGTGACTGGCGGCGGCGGTGCCCGGAGGTGGTGGGGGTCGGCAGCGGCGACCGGTGGCGGGGGATGGTGGTGGTTGGTGGCGGCGGCGATGGGGGCAGTGACGGAGGTGGTACCCTAAACAGTGAAAAAATTCAAAAAACAACTAAAGGTTGTATTTGGTGTTTTCACCACTTTTATCCACTATTCAGAGAAAATAATTTTTTTGGAAAAAAAAAAAAAGTTAACAGTAAACGCATTTGCCAAATATATTTTTATTTTTGAAATGGGTAAACAGTAAAAAAAAATAATAATTTCCTCCTGAGCCAAACGGATCCGTAAGAATTTCAATTTTCAACCAGAGAGAATCATGATTCATGACTCTTTGCAAGTTTTGCTAAAGTCCATGCTTTCTTCTTTTTTGACTTTTGTTTATTCGTCATGTGGATAAGCTCTAGAATCGTCTGAACAATGGGTTTTGGCTTCAAGTTTTCAAACACCTTTTTAAAAGTTTTTAAGAAGTCCTTTTCTTTGACAAATTATATATCAACACAATTTATTTCCTTTTCCATGAAACACTTTGATTATAGCTAACTCCATCAAGCAAGCTAATCATTTCATTTATAATTTGTTTTTATTTTATAAGAATTGGACATATATATGTTAATCAATTAAGGTAGAGTGTTATGAAATACTTCATTTATAGTGTGTTATGTTTAAAAAGCCCATCATGTATTAAAAATATCACATTAATAAGTAATTAAAAAGGCTTCTAACTATATGTCAAATCTTTATTAAATTCTCATAATTAATATTTGCTTATTTAGTTAGGAATCTAAGGTTCTGTTTGACATACTTTTTGCTTCCGACTTTACGTTGAAGAAAAAGATAAGCAGAAGTTGGTACCCCTAATTTCATAAAAAAACTCTTTCAAGATTTAAAAACTCTTCTAAAAATTTTACCAAACACCTTTTAAAATAATTATTTTATCCAGAAAGCCAAAAACTAATAAATCTTTAAAGAGTACAGGTTACAACAACATTTTAATAAATAGCTCAATCACATGATATAAATTGTTAGTACTTGTTAGTCACTAAAATTAAATAATGTATTTCCTTTTAAATGATTTTTGCTCTTTTACAAAATGACAAATCAAGTATTGGGCGTGCGTATCTAAATGCCACCATGCGTGGCTTGCAAATTCAAACTCCAGAAGTAACTGCCAACGTGTAATGACGTGGAGTGGGACCCAACCATGTCTCCTTGGTGTCCGGTTCCTTTTCCCATGATTCACAGAAACAAATTTCTCCCACCAGATTCCCAACCACAACCCCATTCATATTACATAATATATATGTATGTATATATCATTATACATAGGCATCCATGTCCATCCATCACTACATCATATACCATACAAGCTCATGCTACATATATATATATACATAGACATGCTTGTAGATAATTCCAAGAAAACCCTAGTCATAGTCAGAGCTGAGTCAGAAAAATTGGAAGGTGAAACTCGTGACTCAGCGCCTTCTCTTGCATGTTTGGTTGTGTCCTTGTTTTGATGCCGATGCATCGGATCGTCCGATGCCATTACCAATTAAACTTCATTATCTTGCATTGATGTTAAAATTAGGTCATCTATGCATTTCACATTTAAATTTTAGAATTGACAATATTGTATCACCCACAATAATATTGGACCACATTTCTCAAGGCATGTGAACCAAATTTAATTTGTCTGCTGTCATTTTTCTCTTTGGGTAACTTCAAAACTTTCTTCCCTTGGTTGCATGAAATTGTAGATATAGAATGTATATATATTTGAGCCAAAGGTGAAACATGCCTTTGGTTCTTGTTTGATAAAATTAAAAATTGAATACTAAAAATTTTATAACCTAAAATATCGAGTACTGAATGTTTAAAGTGGTGTTTCTAAAATTTACTCACTCTGTCTCAAATTATAAGTATTTTTTTGGAGAATCCAACTTTTTGAGATGATAACTTTTATTGGTGTGATAATGAATGAAAAACTAATTTTACCCTTGATCCCATAAAGTGATATGATGTTTATAATTTAGACATTTTATAACTTGAATGATTGCAGAATAAATTGGTAAATTAATCAAATAAAGTAACATTGACTTTATTTATTTTGGGATGGATTGAATAGAGAATGTGGACACTAAAATTGGGACGGGGGAGTATATTTTTCGATCTCTTTATATATTTTTAATCTTCAAACTTCAATGATAAGTAATGACTTTATCACTTAAAATTTTATTCAATTTTAAGTGACACTTAAATTTTTTTTTTTATCAAACACACTTAATCAAATAAGTGTTGAATCTATTTAGACTTAAGTGCTAATTAAAATAGTGTTATCAAATAACACCTTTGATTTTTTTAAGTGAAATTTTAACTCTTTTAAGTATTAATTTTAAATTCTACAATTGGAAATGAAAACGTAAGACATTTGAAAATATTGTTATTATAATTTTATACTTTTTTTTCTTGCTAACCATCATTATTCCATTTGCAAAAACAGAAAAAGGTACTGTATGATATATTGACAATTTGAATTTTGTTTTCTAAAAAAGGGTAAATTCCTTAAAACCCCCCTCAAGTTTACTCACTTTCCCTACTATACCCCCTCAACTATGAAATGAGCTTAGAACCCTCTAAAGTTTCATAAAAGGTTGCACCATGAGTTTGTCCTCAAATTTTTTGTATTTCCACCTTACCTTTAATCCTATCCTTACTATTATATTTCTTAATTCTTTAAATTACAAAAATATTATTTCTTTTAGTTAGAATATTAATTATGTCATTTACCTTTAATGTATTAGACTAAATATACTCTCAAATGTTAATTTTTTTTTTTTGTAAGTTTTAATTATTTTATTTGTAAATCAATTAACTTATTATTAAATTTTAGTTTCATTTAAATCATAAAACTCAATCCTAATTAATATATTCATAAATAAATCACAATTTATGAATATATTTTTATGAAAAGAAAGTTTCATTTGGCAAAAAAAATAAATTAATTAGGATAATGAGTTTTATGATTTAAATCAAATTAAGTTTTATTGGAAAATGATATATATTTTGGAATATATATATATATAATTCGTCAAAAATATATATTTTTCGAATTGTTTTAAAAAATATGATTTTTTTCCAAAAAATAATTTTTTTGAGAAAAATATATATTATTTTCCAAAATATGATTTTTTTTCCCGAAATATATATTTTTTATATTTTAGAAAATATTGTATATTTTTCAGAAAAAAATTCATATTTTTTAAAACAATTCAAAAAATATATACTTTTGACGAATCATATACATATATATTCCGAAATATATATCATTTTCCAATATATATATATATTCCACAATATACATATTTTTTTAAAAAATAATTTTTTTGAAGGTTTGATTTCACTAAACCCTCCTATACTATTGATGGTAGTTTAGGTATTATGACTCAAAATCATATTTTGGAACATAATATATATTTTTTTCTCAAAAAAATTATCTTTCGAAAAAAATTCATATTTTTGAAAATAATATATATTTTTCTCAATAAAAATTATTTTTCGAAAAAAATCATATTTTGGAACATAATATATATTTTTCCCAAAAAAATTATTTTTCGAAAAAAATTCATATATTTTTAAAATAATTCAGAAAATATATATTTTTGACGAATTATATATATATTACGAAATATATATCATTTTCCGATATATATATATATATATTGTTCAAAATACATATATTGTTTTCATAAATTGTGATTTATTTATGAATATATTAATTAGGATTGAGTTTTATGATTTAAATCAAACTAAAATTTAATTCCAAGTTAATTGATTTACAAATAAAATAATTAGAACTTATAAAAAAAAAACTAACATTTGAGAGTATATTTAGTCTACTATATTAAAGGTAAATGGCATAATTAATATTCTAACTAAAAGAAATAATATTTTTGTAATTTAAATAATTAAGAAATATAATAGTAAGGATATGATTAAAGGTAAGGTGGAAATACAAAAAGTTTGGAGGGTAAAAGGGTAAAATTTTTTGAGAGCAAGTACATGGTGCAAGAAAATGAATGTTTAGGAGAGTATAATTAGTTGAGGGGATATAGTAGAGAAAAAGAGTAAACATCAGGGGGGTTTTAAGCAATTTATCCTTTAAAAAACTTAAACTAATGTGTCCACTGGACATGCGAATTGCCTTTTTCCAATTAAGTTTTTGAAAATAATTGAACCAAACAAACTTTTTTATAGTTTTTAATTTTTAATTTTTAAAAAATAAAAAACTATTTTTAGAAACTCAAACCAAATAAAATATTTCTAATTTTCTTATTACCAAAACCCTTTACTAGTGGTATTTCATTTAATAATTATAGTGAACAGAGAAGGTTCAAACTTTTATTAGTGGCAAATAGGCGCATGAGTTAAAATGCAATTTTTTTTTACTCCGATAGAAAACTTAATTATTAAAAAATATTTATTATTTTTTACTCAGCCAATTCTCTAATTACAAGTAACTAACCAAGTGTTCTAGACTAGTTTACTTATATTACATTGGTCTAACAATTTCTGAAACTATTAAGACTACTACTATAAAAATATATATATATATATATATATATATATATATTACACTAATTCTAGAATATTTTATAGATTTTCTTTCACAAAAATCGTGTTTCATTTAGTCTTTAGAGCTATTATTAGTAAATCCCCATGTAATTTCAAAAAAGATCAACTTGCCCCCTCCTATACAGAAAACTTCCTTGAAGTTAATAAATTTGATCAACTTGCTCCATTCCCTATAATTTCGTACAAAACTGCCCCTGAAACTAGATGAGGGTTTACTGATAAATGAATTTTTTTTTAGTTTATGCTGAAAAAAATATTAATACCAAAATATATTTTTTTGGAACTACCAATTAGGGTAAAAAAAAAAAATTAAGTCCGAAATATAAAAAATATTTCGAACTACAAATAGGATATTTTTTTTCGTTTTCAACTTTGTTTTTTATATTTTACTATAAAGGAAAAAAATTCATTTATTAAAAAAAAACCATTAATTCCAAAATATATATTTTTTTGGGAACTATCAATTAGGGTAAAATATAAAAAAAATTAAGTCCGAAATATAAAAAATATTTCGAACTACAACTGAGATTTTTTTTTTCGTTTTTAACTTTGTTTTTTATACTTCACTATAAACGAAAAAGAAATTGATTTATGCCAAAACAAAAAATTAATGCATCAATATTTTTAACTTTCCAATAAGATATTTTTTTGGTATAAATCATTTTTTTTCGTTTATTGTAAAATATATATATATAAATTAAAAACGAAAAAAAAATCTCATTTTTAGTTCAAAATATTTTTTATATTTTGGACCTAATTTTTTTTATATTTTACCCTAATTGGTAGTTCAGTTAAAGATATTAATGCATTAATGTTTTATTTGGCATAAATTAAATTTTTTTGTTTATAGTAAAATGTAAAAAACAAAGTTAAAAATGAAAAAAATTATTATTTGTAGTTCAAAATAATTTTTATATTTCGAACTTAATTTTTTTTATATATTTTACCCTAATTGGTAGTTGCAAAAAAATTTATTTTGGCATTAATATTTTTTTTTTAGCATATATAAATTAAAAAAATCGTTTATCAGTAAACCCCCTCTAGTTTTATGGACAGTTTTGTTCGAAATTGTAGGGAAGGGGACAAGTTGATCAAATTTTTTAACTTTAGAAAGGTTTTTTTTATAAAAATGGGGCAAATTGATCTTTTTTTAAATCACATGGGAATTTCCTGATAATAACCTCAGTCTTTAATGTTGCAGGATTGTAGAAGAGGTAAATTTGTTCCATCTAATGAAAATATTCTATCGAATAAAAAAGAAAACTCTGAATAAGAAAACCCTTATGGATATACGTGGTTCTCCATCCCCGATCCCTTCTATTTCTAGGGCTTTCTAAAATTCCCTATCAATTCAAACACAAACATATATATATATTGATAGATATAATTGTTAGGTACTAACTACCAATTAACATACTGTAGGTAGTAATATTGATGATTGCCTAATTATCTCAATTCTTGCCTTAATTTCTATGCCCTTTTCCTCTTAGAGAATATGAGATGTATGCTTACTAAAATAAGAGCTACAAAAATTACAAAAATTGAAAAACAAGTACATTCCTGTTAATTGCAAATTTTAAAGCCTTAGCAGCCTTACAATTAAACCAAATCAAATTAGTCACTTTTTCCTTATTACTTTTATTTACCGCAAAAATAATTATATGCCCCCTAACCAAGATTTTTTTTGCAACTTCTTAAACATATAAACCTAGAATTGCACTTAATACCTGAACTAAGCAATTTGATGCCTTGACATTTTACAGCCTCAAAATTTTCCTACATAGTGCCTAGTCCCCAAATATCATACAATCAATCCAGCTAAATGAAACTCATATTTGGAATCAACGTGACTTGTGTATGCAACTATTCTACTTTAATTATTTTAAACTAAAAGTTAATCCAATGATAGGGTAATTGATAAATGGAATAATTATTACGGAAATATAATTATGATATGCTAATCATAATTGATATTCTGGTTGACTGGTAATTGATTAATAAATTTGAATGATAAAACTTATGAATAAGCCATACAACTTTTAATTTTTTACAAATTATCTTTTCATTCTTTTCTCAACCACTTCTCCAAAGAACTAATTAACTTTAATACGTCATTTGTAGTTCGTTCGGGTCAGAAACTTGTACATCAATTAGTCTCATATTATATTAAATAAAAATAATAGGTGTTAGTAACCCTCTAAAATGTTCAATTTCACTACTATGTTATTTCAAAATAGTGTACGATACCACAATTTTGTAACTTATTGTTAGTCGTACTTTCTTCTTCTTTTTTTTGTCACCCGACAACGAAAAAGGCTACAAACCAACATGAATACAATCAAATTCCAAAACCTTTGCAAGCCATATGGACCAAGGTGTTTGGACAAATTTTTTTTTTCTCATATTGGAAAGCCATACGAGCAATCTCATGGGCGACAGTATTACAATGACGGGTATTCATTAGAGAGAAACCAAATTAAGAAACGCTAGCCAAACCTTAATGTCTTCAAACTTGACACCGTACATGCCACATGACAACTCAAATTGGTGCGCATGCTAATATGGATTAATTAAACTAGTGTAGTCACTGCAAAAAAATATGCCTATGATGACAAAAGAATAGTGAGACCCCATTTGTCTGTCACTATATCCATATTATTTAGTCTTGTAAAAAAGTTTGTCTATAGTGACAAAAAAATAGTTATGGATTCAATTAGTCTGTCACTGCATCTTTATTTTTTGTATTTTAATAACTTATTTATTTATATAATCATAGATACCTTGAAATTTTTCTCTCTCTTCTATCTCTCTCATTTCGTATAACCCCTCCATTTCTAGGGTTTTCATTTTTCTCTCTCTCTCTCATTTCACGCAAGCCCTCCATTTCCAGGATTTTCAATATCTTCAAGCTATCCGATCAGATCTTGAAGATAATCGGAAATGGAGTCCGACCATTGCGATTACCTCGAGAAGACGACCAGGGAGGATCATGTGAATCGGAATAGTTCATCCCCGGAGAAGAAAGACGAAAATCGAAAATGGAACTTGAAATTACCTAGACGATGTAGAAAATAGCCGGGGAGGGGGGATGAATAAGCTTTTTGTGGATTTATTGACAAAATAATATTTAATTGCAGAAATATCAATTTTAATCCAATCACAAAACCCTAATTCTTAAATCACATCATTCAAGCAATATCAAGCAAACATTAATATAATGCAGAAAATAAAGCAAGATAGACACACGATACTTTTACGTGAAAAACCTTGGAAAGACTCCAAGTAAAAACCATGGATACGCTCGGGTATCGATGCACTATGAATAAGAGAATTTGTACAGACTCTAGAAAACAATACTTACAACCAATATAATCTGTTGTTCTTCACTCAACGTCTGAAAGTCTAGATTCACTTGCGCTCCATGAAGCTCTTGCTCCGCTCCATACACTGACGGCTCTGTTTCTCAACAGATCTAATAACCATGAAGCTTCTTGCTCCGATCTACGCACTCAGATGACTCTGTTCTTCAACGGATCAAAGCAACCTCGTTGCAATCAGCGATGTGTAGAATTTTCAGAATCTATATGATTTAATCGTGCATAAGATCGTCGATGTAGAAACACGATAAAATCAACTCCAAAACAAGAAAGAACTGGAAGAATCACTCAATGATATTTTCTCTCTACATATCAATATCTCTATAGAATAATATGAACGATAAAATACTGCAGTGATTTCTCAAAGACGTTACCTTCTCTCTTGTAGAACTTGGTATTTATAGACCATGCTGAAGAGAAACTCTAACCTTACCATTTTGTGTAATTTCACACTCAACTGAGTCAAACCCTTTAATATGACGTATAATATGTGATATACACGTTCTTATAGGTGTTTGGGTCGAACTCAAGGTCATCCGGGTCAACATGAATCACTTTGAGTCAAAATAAAATTTTAGTCCGATTATGAAATTTTCAGCTTTTTTTGCAAGACCTCTTACTCTTTTGATCATATATGGAGCTACACACATTGGATTGAAACGTGTAATATATCGTTGGAAAGCTGACTTCAAGCTCTTGAGGATAGACTGAAAAATCATCTTATTTGGACCTACGTTTGGGCGTAGGTATAAGGCATAGGGTCCCCTCCCAGCTCTAAAACCACAACGTAGGTTAGAGTCAATTTGCCTGTTTCAGCATCTGACAATGTAGGTATGTTGCATCTTTTGCAGGTTTTTCATATTTGAGCTAGACTTGTCATCTCGAACTCCCGATGCTTTTGGTTGAAGTCATGATGTCTGGAAATGATATTTTTGCCCTCTGGAAAAGTGACGATGTGTGGAAAATGACGATTTTGCCCTCTGATAGCTTTCTTTGCTTTGACACATTCCTTGATTTCTTTCTCAAGATAGAAATGAACATATTAACAACTCAATCGCAAAAACATAATTATTGTCTATAATATGCCAAACACAAATAATACAAATGTTCTTACAGAACTCTTTTCCCTCAATTTGATTGTAGCTGATGGTACAAGTACTATTCTCTCTCAAGGACACAATCTCAAGATTTTCTAGGGTTTCTATTTGTTCTTCCACAATTATTTGTTGTTTGCTTTGATTTTGTATACAAATCTGAGTGTTTAATGGCTCAAGGTGTATGAAACTATAAAATTATGTTTATACTTTCGTATATATGCATATATGTAAGTTAATATATGTGTGAATATATATATGTGTGTGAATATATGCTATATATAGAAAGATGATTGAATTCAATTGTGGTTTTGGTCAGAGATTGAAATCAAAAAATGGCTAGAAAGAAGATCAGAGAGTACGATTCCAAGAGGCTTCTCAAGGAACACTTGAATATATGAAGCGACTTGCTAATATTGACCTTCAGGTCTGCTCTGCTCATGTACTATATAACTCTATTTATATGTATATATACATGTATATTGTATCTATCGATTTCTTTACCATTCCTTTTGTCTTATTTTGAAATTAGCTATTATCATTTGTGCCTTTCACTTATGCTGCTTGACTTATACACATGAACCTGATTTATGTTTGTTTGATTTGTATTGTGGAAGTTTTATTTATTTAGGTTTTTTAATAAATTTAATTTATTTTTTAGTGGAGAAATGTTATTGAGACACTGTGGAAATCTAATTTCATTTTGTCTCTGCTTGCAATTTAGATATCAAAGATTTAAAAGCAACACCTGAATTGGACAGAATGCAATAAATATATATATATATATATATATATATATTTAAACATGTGATTGGAATTTGATGGACTGGAACAGGGTCGTGCATATATATTTGTATATATGTATGTATAAACCTAGATGTATTAAGTGAAAATATCTGAATTTGAGAGGTTGTGTTGGGTCCAAACCTGTATCAAACACAAACACACACACACAATAAACATCAAATTTATAGTGGTTCCCCAAATAATCGGGTACGTCCACTTTGAGAGGTTTCACTATGTTTCGGTTGAAGCAAACCGAGAATGGGGAGGAGGATACAATCACTCTACTCAACCTCACATCTCTCTCTCACATCACAGAAACATTTCTCTGTGGCTTACTCTCTCACAAACTCTCTACTCTATATCTCTCTGTCTTTACACTTGTGACTTGTGTTTATATCCTTACAACATCACATATATATATAGGCAGAGGAATACATTAACTTTCACAGGCGTGGGTACAGAAACTGACAAATCCTTCACGCGTGATCACAACCGGCCAAGACTCCAAGCGCCGCCATTCTTGACCTTGAAGCCATGCGTGATTTAGATGGTTGCAAGTTGATGGTTTAGCTTGCATGCGGCGGTTGTGGTTGTTGGTATGCATGAGAACAGTTGTATGTGGTTGGTTGTATACGGCAGCTAACTGGCATATCAATATCAATGCATGGGATATGGAACTAACAATTCTCCCCCTTCCATATCAATAAGAGGAGAACATCTTCAGCTGATCTCCCCCTTACTGCCAATTTGGGGCTGGTGTTAAACCAACTTATTCTCTGCAAACTTCTAGCTTTTTTCTGGACAGTCTATTGGTCATCATATCTGATCCATTATCATCTGTGTGGATCTTCTCTAGTTGTAGAAGTTTATTTTCTAGCACGTCACGGATCCAGTGATACCTGACGTCGATGTGTTTGGACCTTGAGTGGAAGGTTGAATTTTTGCTAAGATGAATAGTATTTTGACTGTCACAATGTATGACATACTTTCCCTTCTCTTGTCCCAATTCTTGAAGGAACTTCTTCATCCATAAGAGCTCTTTGCATCCTTCTGTTACTGCAATGTATTCAGCTTCTATGGTGGATAAAGCAACACACTTTTGTAATCGGGATTGCCATGAGACTGTTCTCCCTGCAAAAGTGATTAGGTATCCTGATGTGGATTTTCTGGAGTCGTTGTCACCGGCCATGTCTGCATCTGTACAACCTTCCAATACAGGTTTACCACTACCAAAGCATAAACAAATAGTAGTAGTTCCTCTAAGATACCTGAGGCTCCATTTTACTGCTGCCCAATGGTCCTTTCCAGGATTTGACAGAAACCGATTGACTACTCCAACTGCATGAGCAATATCAGGCCTCGTGCATACCATAGCGTACATTAAGCTGCCAACCGCTGAAGCATATGGCACTTTCTTCATTTCTGCTTTTTCCGTCTCACTTGAAGGACACTACTTCATATTCAGCTTGAAGTGGCTTGCAAGTGGAGCATTGACTGGTTTTGCTTTGCTCATGTTAAATCTTTCAAGAGCTTTGCCGATATATCTTTCTTGAGATAACCAGAGCTTGTGTTTCTGTCTGTCTCGAGAGATCTGCATTCCCAAGATTCGTTTTACCGGTCCCAAGTCCTTCATAGCAAATGACTTGTTTAATTCCTTCTTCAACTTGGTAATCTTGCTACTGTCATGGCCAACGATCAACATATCATCGACATATAGCAAGAGGATGATAAAATCTCCGTCAGGAAATTTCTTGATAAATACACAGTGATCTGCAGTGGTTCTGTTGTACCCATTCTGGTCCATGAATGAATTGAACTTTTTGTACCATTGTCTTGGTGCTTGTTTGAGCCCATAGAGACTTTTTCTCAATCTGCACACAAGATTTTCTTTTCCTCTGATTCTGAATCCTTCAGGTTGCTCCATGTAGATTTCTTCATCCAGATCACCATGTAAAAATGTGGTCTTTACATCCAGTTGTTCGATCTCTAGATTTAAGCTGGCTGTCAAGCCAAGAACAACTCGGATGGAGGACATTTTCACCATAGGTGAAAATATTTCTTCAAAATCAATGCCCTTCTTCTGACCTAATCCCTTCACAACCAGTCTTGCCTTGTACCTTGATTGTGGATTATTTTCTTCAGTCTTCAGTTTGAATACCTATTTATTCTTGAGAGCTTTCCTTTCCTACGGTAGCTTGACCAAGTCATATGGGTGGTTCTCATGCAATGATTTCATCTCTTCCTGCATGGCTTTCATCCACTCCGCCTTTTTACTATCTGCAACAGCTTCCTGATAGCTCTCTGGTTCTCCCCCGTCACTAAGCATCACGTACTTTGCGGAGGAATATTTGCGATTCGGTTGTCGCTCTCTGGAAGATCTCCTTGTTTGAGAATCAACAGGATTTTCTTATGCAACTGGTTCTGGTTCTGCACCGTCATCAGCTGGATCTCCTTGAATAGCTCCCCCGTCATTTTGTGCTCTCGGTGAAGAAACTGGGTCTAGATTAGCTGGTAACTCTTCAGGTGAATCTAATTTCTTCTGTTTTTCAAGATCTTCAATGGTCTGATCTTCAAAAAATACCACATCTCTGCTTCTGATGACCTTTTTGTTGATAGGATCCCAGAGTCTCTAACCAAACTCTTCATGGGCATATCCTAGGAATATGCACTGTTTGGCATTTTCGTCAAGCTTGGATCTTTCATCTCTGGGGATGTGGACAAATGATCTGCAGCCAAACACCTTCAAGTGTTTGTAGGAAACATCTTTCCCTCTCCATACTTTTTCTGGAACATCACCGTTTAATGGAACTGAGGGAGATAGGTTGATTAAGTCAACCGCTATTCTCATTGCTTCACCCCAGAAAAGAGTTGACAACTTGGCATTCGATAACATGCATCTGATCCTTTCGCAGATGGTTCTGTTCATTCTTTCTACAAGGCCGTTATGTTGAGGAGTTTTTGGCATTGATTTTTTGATTCTGATGCCGAAGCTTCTGCAATACTCCTCGAATGGTCCTCTGTACTCGCCACCATTGTCTGCACGTACACACTTCAGCCTTTTCCCAGTTTCTATTTCAACCTTTACATGGAACTGCTTGAACACTTCCAGCACCTGGTTTTTAGTTTTCAAGGCAAAGGTCCATAATTTCCTGGAATGATCATCAATGAATATGACAAAATAGAGGGCACCTCCATGAGTTCTGGTTTGCATGGTGCAAACATCCGTGTGTACGAGATCTAGAATGTCTGGTTTTCTATATGGAGGGGAACTGCGGAATGCAACTCTGTGTTGTTTCCCCATGATGCAGTCGACACAGGTGTGTAATGGAGTACCTTTCTTTCCAGGTAAGAGTTCTTTTATGGCAAGGATCTTGAGTCCTTTCTCACTTATATGACCGAGTCTTTTATGCCAAGCTCTGCCATTCTTGACCTTGAAGCCATGCGTGATTTGGATGGTTGCAAGTTGATGGTTTAACTTGCATGCGGCGGCTGTGGTTGTTGGCATGCATGAGAACAGTTGTATGTGGTTGGTTGTATACGGCAGTTAACTGGCATATCAATATCAATGCATGGGATATGGAACTAACAAGGTTGTGGAAAGGTGAGGAAGACTTTCATAAATATTTATTGTTTAGGCCTAAACTTCGTGTGGGCTGATATAAATTTATTTTCATGTCAATTAAGAGGCAGTTAAAACTATTTTTAGGAGGTTCGTGAACCAAATAAGGGTCGGTGGACATCTCATCTTATGTGGGGATAGGTATTTTTTCTGTACCGCTCTGTTTCCTAAAGTGATCATATAATTTCAATGTGTCAGACAATTTTTAATCTTGAGGCCTATATGTTATAGTTTGTTTTCTGTAATTACTGCCTTTGCATAAATGGACTTGTCAAAATGTCCAGCTTCGCATGAAGAAACTGATCAACGATTTGCATTATCTAACCGAAGAATGACATGTATCCGTTAATGCTTCTGTTTATTTGTGGCTGCAGCTAAGCACCAAGATTTGTATAGTTACTGATACGTTATTTTCATTATCTCACCTAAGACTAAGAATGACATATATCTGTTAATGACATGTTATAATATTGTCTTGGCTGATCCTATTACCTCCCAGTTTAAATGGTGTTTCATTTTGCAGTTGATATAGAGTTTTAGTTGCATGCCTGTGAGTTACCAAATCCATTTCCTGTTAGAAGCGGAAGTTGACCAAAATAAAGATTATATTGGCTTGTTCGTCCATTTGGAGTATGGTACGTGAAGTTTCCGTCTTCAAATTGATAAACTACATCTTCATTTATGTTAATTCATGATTCCAATATTGGATTGGTTTCTGTTTTCAGATGTTCTAAAACTCCTCTATTTTTGTCTAAAACTCGTCTATTTTTGGATTTTTCGAACATGTTATATGTGTAATCTGATGCTTTGAGATCGTTGTTGTTCTTTGGGGAGTGAGGGTCTTTAATGTGAGAGGCATGAGTAGATTGGGTTCAATGTTGTTGGGCATCCTTGTTTTGTGGCGAGCCTTCATCCATCTCCTCATAAAGTTCTTTGAGTTCACTTTAGTTCCACTTACATCACTAGCACCACAAGCAACAAACCACATCTATTTGTTTCTACTACTTCTCTGTTTCAGTACTCATTTTTTGGTTCCTTGGCAGTCTTGTTTTTTATATGGGTAGTTGCCTCATAATAAGGTTGGAATAGACGTGTTTGATTTGAAACTCTGCACGTTGTTGGCTTTAGTTTGGGTAAAGGATACAGCCTTTTACTTCACCTCGAAGCCTAGGTTGTTGGAAATAGTTTGGAAAAAACAATAATTAAACCCAATTTTGAGCTTAAATAATTATGGGAGCCGAGCTCCGATTTTAACGGGACCAAGCACTAATGTGTTCTCCTTGGTGGTGAGGAGATCAAGTTGGTATAATTACATGTTCAAAACTATTCATTATTGAATGAGAAATTATCTCTCAAAGTGACCCACTTGAACTTGGGTAAGAATGGTTGTCTCACATTGGAAATAAAGTAAAGTGTAAAGGTGTTTATATATGGTTGCATTGAATGGGTGACTTGAATATCTAGAGGCATGGGAGGTGAGCTAGACCATGCATGAACTATGCTAGTCTTAGCCTAACCACACACGCATGTGCGCCGCCCGCCCGGCCCGGTCCGGGCCGTGGTGCGGGTGCCGGTGGGTATCTACCCATTTTAGATACCTATTCTTTCTCTATATCTACAGGTTTTGCAGTTCATAAATTCACTCTACCAGAAATATATATTTCCCTCTACATGCGCATATACATATAGATACATAGGTCTGGTCCAAAGTTCGGGTACAGACACAGTATTTGAGTTCGCCGGTCTTCATCCTTGCAGTGCTGCAACAGTGAAGGCGAAATCCGTTCTATCTTAGGAGGCAATTTGTTCGGATTCCTTAAGCACCGTAGAGGGAGCAATTTTGTCTTAAGGAAACTGCGGTATCACACAGGGCTCGGATTTACTCTGTTCATTCTTGCAATTTTGTATTACGGGTCAATTTTCCTTTTTATTATTGCAATACTTAAATATATATATTTGTATGCATGATATATTTATATATATAGATATAACAGAAGCATGTAATATCAACAATCTTAAGGAAAAATTCGATTTTGATTCATATATACTCTGTTATATTTGAATAAATATATTTCGTATATATATAAAGTATTTGCACATTATACAATATATACATATATTACTGTTATTATTTATACCTGTATATATATATAGTTCGTACATATACATATATATAGATTTATATGCAAGCATAAATATATATATATATATAAAAATATATATATATATATATATATATATATTATTCGATACATACATATATATCTGTGTTGTGACTATATATCTATTACGTACATGTATAATTTTGTATATGTTCCATAGAATTGTATACACCAGAGAGTTATAGTAACCACAGAAGTGTATAAACCACTGCATTCTGTTTTATTACATTGGCCACTGTTGCGTAAAACATCATTCTGATACATTCTGTTTTATACATATATTTCAATTACGATCACTGTTGTATATTCTGTTATCTATATATATATATATATATACGAAAAATGGTTATATATATACATGCTGATATATAAGTTTTCATTCTGATATTTACATTCTGTTAGTATATACTGATATATATATACCACATTATTCTGTTATATATATAAATCACAGTAATATACTTTGTTTCAGAATTGATAAATACATTTACAGTCTTAAATTATACTTTTGTTATATATATATATATACGAATAGTTTGATATATATTTATATTCTGTTTTAATATATGTTATATATATATATACGGAAATAGTATTCTGATATATATATATATATATATTTTTTTTTTTTTTGATAAATTATATTCTGTGATATATATATATATATATTCTGCCATATATCTATAACACTGTTTTTGTATTCTGCTATATATATATATCTATATATATATATATATATATATACTTATTGTATTCTGATATATATATATTCGGTATATATAATATTATATATATCTTCAGTTTTATACATATATATATTATATTCTGAAATTAGTATATATATATTTAATTATATAAACTGTTAATATAATTATATATATTACTGGACTTTGTATTTTAGAATGATATATATATATATATATCATCCTTGGTTGTTTTATTATATTTATGTGAGATTGTTATTATATTATTGTGTGGGAAAAATTAAACAGTACATAAAGCAAATTTCTGTTTTTGTAACAGAAATGGCTATTGGTAATCCAACCACAATCAATGTCCCATATGGGGAGAAGCCTGAAAAATTCAATGGCTCTGATTTTAAGCGTTGGCAACAAAAGATGTTGTTTTATCTTACTACTTTGAATCTGACCAAGTTTTTAATGGAAGCAATTCTATCAGTGGCCGAGGGTGAAACTGATAAAGATAAACTGGTTGCAGTGGATGCATGGAAGCATTTTGATTTCTTGTGCAGAAACTATATCCTAAATGGATTAGATAACACACTGTATAATGTATATAGTGGTGTGCAAACTGCAAAGGAATTATGGGAATCATTGGATAAAAAGTATAAAACTGAGGATGCTGGCACGAAGAAATTCATTGTTGGCAAGTTCTTAGATTTTAAAATGTTAGATTCCAAAACTGTACAAAGCCAAGTACAACAGTTTCAAGTGCTTCTTCATGATATTCATGCAGAAGGTATGTCTCTTAGTGAGTCATTCCAAGTGGCAGCTATAGTTGAAAAACTACCACCACTTTGGAAAGATTTTAAGAACTACCTGAAGCATAAACGCAAGGAGATGACTCTTGAAGAGTTGATAGTTCGCCTGAGAATTGAAGAGGACAATCGTAAGTCTGAAAAGAAAAGTGGTGTATGGCATCCTATGGAGTCAAAAACAAATATTGTGGAGGAAAGATCATCTTCAAAGACTAAAAAGAGAAAGTTCAGTGATGAAGGTCCAAGTAAAGGATCTAAAAATTTCAAAGGCAAGTGCTTCAATTGTGGAAAGCTGGGACATCTCTCTAAAGACTGTCGAAAGCCAAAGAACTTCAGAAACACTAGACCCCAAGCGAATGTGACTGAGGCAGATCGACTTGCAAATGATGTAGGCGATATGAACCTTGTTGTTGTGGTTTCAGAGTGTAATTTGGTGGGCAATAACAAAGAATGGTGGGTGGACACTGGTGTTACTCGTCACATCTGTGCCAATAGGTGGATGTTCACTACTTATCAACCTATGAAAGATGGAGAACAATTCCTTATGGGTAATTCGTCATCTTCTAAGGTAAAAGGTAGTGGAAGAGTGATCCTGAAATGACTTCTGGAAAAGAGGTGACTCTGAATAATGTGTTACATGTGCCGGATATTCGCAAGAACCTGGTGTCTGGATCTCTGTTAAGCAAAAATGGCTTTAAATTAGTCTTTGTATCTGATAAGTTTGTACTTACAAAGAATGAGATGTATGTAGGAAAAGGATATCTCAGTGATGGGTTGTTTAAGCTAAATGTAATGATTGTTGTATCCACAGCTAATAAGATTAATAACACAGTTTCTTCTGCTTATATGCTTGAGTCTTTTGATATTTGGCATGCTAGATTAGGCCATGTTAATTATGATACTTTACGTAGATTAATTAATTTAAATGATTTTCCTAAGTATAAAATTGACCCAAATCATAAATGTGAGACTTGTGTAGAATCGAAACTAACAAGGAAATCTTTTCAAAAAATTGAAAGATGTAGTGAGCCTCTAGAACTAGTGCATACTGATATATGTGATCTAAAGTTCTTGGAAACTAGAGGAGGAAAAAAGCTTTTTATTACTTTTATAGATGATTGCACTCGATTTTGCTATGTTTATTTGTTAAGAAGCAAGGATGAGGCTATTGATATTTTCAAACAATATAAAACTGAAGTTGAGAATCAACTTAGCAGAAAAATCAAAGCTATAAGAAGTGATAGGGGTGGTGAGTATGAATTTCCTTTTGAGGAGTTCTGTAAAGAACATGGAATTATTCACCAAACTACAGCTCCCTATTCACCTCAATCGAATGGTGTAGCTGAAAGGAAAAACCGAACTTTAAAAGAAATGATGAATGCATTTTTGTTACGTTCGGGAGAACCACAACATTTGTGGGGGAAGCTATATTTTCTGCTAATTACATTCTTAATAAATTGCCTCAAAAGAAAACTTTTAAAACCCCATATGAGTTATGGAAAGGCTATAAGCCTTCCTATAAATACTTTAAAATGTGGGGGTGCTTAGCAAAAGTGGCAATTCTTAAACCTAAAAAGGTGAAAATAGGACATAAAACCGTGGATTGTGTATTCATTGGTTATGCCCACAATAGCAGTGCATATCGATTTCTTGTTAATAAATCTGAGATTTCTGATGTACATGTCAATACGATAATTGAATCAAGGAATGCTACATTCTTTGAAAATGTATTTCCATATAAAATGACATCAGATTCAAGCTCACAGAAAAGGTCATTTGGTGATATGACTCAAGATAGTGAGGAACCTATAGACGAAGAATCTATAGAACCTAGACAAAGAAAAGAGCAAGATTCACTAAGTCTTTTGGGCCAGATTTTGTTATCAATCTGGTAGAGAATGAACCTCAAACTTATAAGGAGACCATGTCTTCACCAGTTTATTGGAAAGAAGCTGTGAATAGTGAAATTGAGTCCATTATGCAAAATCATACATGGGAACTAGTAGATCTTCCACCAGGCAATAAACCATTGGGATGTAAGTGGATCTTCAAGAATAAGATGAAGGCTGATGGATCAATTGACAAGTATAAGGCAAGACTTGTAGCTAAAGGCTATAGGCAAAAGGAAGGGTTGGATTATTTTGACACTTATTCACCAGTTACTAGAATAACGTTCATTCGCATGCTAATTGCGATAGCATCGTTAAATGGTTTAGAAATACATCAAATGGATGTGAAAACAACATTTCTAAATTGTGAATTAGATGAAGAAATATACATGGAACAACCCGAGGGGTTCATTTCTCCTGGCCAAAAGGGAAAAGTGTGTAGACTTGTAAAGTCGTTGTATGGACTAAAGCAAGCGCCAAAACAATGGCATGAGAAATTTGACAGTGTCATGATGTCAAATGGGTTCAAAATAAATGAATGTGACAAGTGTGTTTATGTCAAGACTTATCATAATGCGTATGTCATTTTATGTCTATATGTAGATGACATGCTTATTATAGGCAGTAATAATGATGTAATCAATTCTACTAAGCAACTGCTAAAGAGTAGATTTGACATGAAAGGTCTTGGCATAGATGATGTTATTTTAGGAATTAAAATTTCTAGAACATCAGAAGGACTTGTATTATCCCAATCTCACTATATAGAGAAAATGTGTGACAAGTTTAAGAAGTATGGGATAAGTCCAACACGAACACCTATGAATGTAAATGTTAAACTTTCTACGAACAAAGATGAAGGTATTTCACAATTGGAATATGCTTAGATCATAGGAAGTTTAATGTATGTTATGAATTGTACTCGACCTGACATAGCATACTCTGTGAGTAAGCTGAGTCGATACACAAGTAACCTAGGTAAATGTCACTGGAATGCAATACTAAGAGTTTTGGGATACTTGAAGTATACTCAAAATTATGGTTTGCATTATACTAGATATCCAGCTGTACTTGAAGGATATAGTGATGCTAATTGGATATATGATTCCAATGATTCAAAATCCACTAGTGGATATATTTTTACTCTTGGAAGTGCAGTTGTGTCATGGAAGTCCTCAAAGCAAACATGTATTGCTCGGTCCACAATGGAATCTGAATTCATTGCATTGGACAAAGCTGGAGAAGAAGCAGAATGGCTTCGTAATTTTTTAGAGGACATTCTAAACTGGCAGAAACCAATGCCAGCTATTTGTATACATTGTGATAGTCAATCTACGATTGGAAGGGCTCAAAATCACATGTATAATGGTAAGTCTAGACATATCCGTCGTAGACATAATACCGTAAAACAATTGCTCTCAAATGATATAATATCCATTGACTATGTAAAGTCTAAGGATAATATAGCGGATCCGTTAACTAAAGGTTTGACAAGAGAGCAAGTTGAAAGATCATC
Organism: Cornus suecica; assembly: GCA_963922005.1. Lineage (NCBI taxonomy): Eukaryota > Viridiplantae > Streptophyta > Magnoliopsida > Cornales > Cornaceae > Cornus > Cornus suecica. The sequence goes on along the minus strand of OY998244.1, from coordinate 65,860,412 downwards.
GAGGGGAATGGGCTTGAAGCCTCTGGGTTAAAAGACACCATAATGGCAACCCAACCTAGTTGACTAGATATCCCAAGATCTAGGTTCAAAGGGACAACCGAATTGTGAGTGACTTAGTTAAAAGCACTGTGGAGATTAAAAAAAAACTCCTTCCCATTCTTATGATGAGACAGTGCATATTTTAGGGTAAGCTATGCTTTTAATGATGTCTATGACTTGGACGAATCCAAGTGAGGAAGAACTCCTAATAGAATCACCTATGTGAGTAGAAGGGGCCGCTTCTAGGAGAATTTTGAAGGCGGAATTCTCTGACAAATACTCATGAAACCAAGTGGTGTCCAAGGCCAAAATGGACACAAACATGAGAACCAACTGTGTTCGAAGGGGAACTGTATGAAGTCTATTGTCTTGGTTTACACAAACAGTTGACAGTTCAAGGCATCACGTCCACTGATTAGCCAGTAAATCCGATAGTCTTTCACAAGGGAAAGTTCAAGGCTCTAAGGCTACTTATCCTGATACAGTAACCTTTCATTGTACTCGAACTAGTGTCTGCATATTCATCTGCATTTTGAACTGCTAATTTCCATTCATGTGGGGGATTGTTGGAAATAGTTTGGAAAAAACAGTAATTAAACCCAACTTTGAACTTAAATAATTATGGGACCCGAACTCTGATTTTAACGGGACCAAGCACTAATGTGTTCTCCTTGGTGAGGAGATCAAGTTGGTATAATTACATGTTCAAAACTATTCATTATTGAATGAGAAATTATCTCTCAAAGTGACCCACTTGAACTTGGGTAAGAATGGTTGTCCCACATTGGAAATAAAGTAAAGTGTAAAGGTGTTTATATATGGTTGCATTGAATGGGTGACTTGAACATTTAGAGGCATGACTTGAACATCTAGTCTTAGCCTAACCACACGCGCGCGCGCGCCGCCCGGGCCGTGGTCGTGGCGCGGTGTGGGTGGGTGGGTCGTCGGTTCTACCCATTTTATTTTTATTTTTTGCCAAAACTGCAAATGTCTCTTCTGAAGATACAGTTGAGATACTTATTCTTTCTCTATATCTACAGGTTTTGCAGTTCATTAAAATATACGTTCATAAATTCACTCTGCCATAAATATATATTTCCCTCTACATGCGCATATACATATAGATACATAGGTCTGGTCCAAAGTTCGGGTACAAACACAGTATTTGAGTTCGCCGGTCTTCATCCTTGCAGTGCTGTAACAGTGAAGGCGAAATCCGTTCTATCTTGGGAGGCAATTTGTTCGGATTCCTTAAGCATCGTAGAGGGAGCAATTTTGCCTTAAGGAAACTGTGGTATCACACAGGACTCAGATTTACTCTGTTCATTCTTGCAATTTTGTATTACGGGTCAGTTTTCCTTTTTATTATTACAATACTTAAATATATATATTTGTATGCATGATATATTTATATATATAGATATAACAGAAGCATGTAATATCAACATAGGTTAAGGTCCAAATTTCTTAGGTTGTTCGAGTTTGCTTATAGTTAGTTACACGCAATCTCTCTCTGTTTGCTTCTTCTCAATCATTGATAAGATGTAATAATTCAAGTATTATGATTTTGAATTATTGTTTTCATGTAATTGATAAGTAAAAGAGCAGTAGAAAATAGAACAAACAAGAAAGGGAAGATAGCTGTATTTATTTTAGGATGCACAAAATACTAATGTTTTTTGGTTTCTTTTTATCTTTTTGTGTAATAGCTAAATATCATCGAACTATAAGTTTCTCTGTTTATGCTCATACATTCCTAATATATCTTTGCCAGGTGTCACACTTTGGTTTTTTAGATTCCATTTAACCTTTTTTTATGCTTAAAATGTCGTAATTTTTTGTATTTGGGTAAAAAAGATTATGGGTTTGTTGATTTATTTCTATTTTTATTCCAGAATAATGGCTTATTTGATCTTTGTTACGGGTGTGTATTGTGGACCAGGCCACAGTATTAGGTCAGTAGTCCTTCTGCATAAATTTCAGCAACTTCTGTTTAGTTCTGAAGTAGACTTCATGTTTTATGTTGCAGGTTTGATATTGTACAAAGTACTAGCTCAAATCATGTGTGATACTGGCCAGAGTATTTTAAAAATTACAAAGATATTTCCAAAATTTGAGCCAAAACACGAAACATATTTTCTGTATTTTTGTTTGTTTTGGTACCGTAGGAACCCAAAATTCATTAAAATCTATACAACATATTTCTTGTACTAAACATGCTTCCGACTTCAACTCAAATACTCTACAATAAAAATGTTATTTTTGTTTAATCTAAAAACGAAACGTGATCCAAAGAGGACCCAATTAGTCCTAATTCTTTTGTTTTCATAAGATCAATAACAATATGATAGATATACGGTTGAGAGTCTTTTGAGCTCTTCTTCAGAGGCATAAGTTCCTATTTCAGTCTATTCAATTGAGTTAGAGTTATGAAAAACATTACTTTTAGAAGTCTGATGAAAACATTTGTACCTTAGTTGAAATAGGAAGGTGGATATTTGTTGAGTTTACTTTAGTTGATGTTTATCTGCATTTCCATTTAGAAGTTTGTTACTTGTTTATCAGTGCATTGATCTTGAAATCTCATTGAGCCATTTTGTTTGTACTAACTTTTGTTTCAAATAAAATACCTCACTTTTAGTTTGAGACGAAACAGATTGCAATTCAGCATATTAGGAGTTCTTCTATTTTAGAAAACTGGATTTCTTCTCTCTAATCAGCAATCTTCACATATATATATATATATATATATATATATATATATATATATATTTATTTATTTTGTGTGTGCAGGTTTTGACTTGGGCATAAGAAGGACCGGTGCAATTATTTTTGTTATCCTAACATGCTCTTCTGATATATTTATATATATAAAAAACAACATGCATACAACTGTAGAGATATATATTGCAAGAAATAGGAAACTGACCCGAAAATACAATAATAGCAGAGGAACAGAAATAATCCGAACCCTGTGTGATACCACAATTTCCTTAAGGCAATATTGCTCCCTCTACGGTGCTTAAGGATTCTGAACAAATGTCTCCCAAGATAGAACGGATTTCGCCTTCACTGTTGCAGCATTGCAATAGTGAAGACCGACGAACTCAAATACTGTGTTTGTACCCGAACTTGGACAAGACCTATTTATCTATATGTATATGCGTATGTAGGGGGAAATATATATATTTCTGGCAGAGTGAATGTATGAACGTATGTTATAATGAACTGCAAAACCTATAGATATAGAGAATGAATAGGTATCTCAACTGTACTGGTATCCATTTCAATAGGTGTTCAAACTGTATAGGTGTTGGTTGCAAATAAAAACTGAATATGTAACTCTTCAGAAGAGATATTTTCAGTTTTTTTCACAAAAATAAAAGAAATGAGTAGAATCGACGACCCACCGCACCCGCACCGCGCCACGACCACGGCCCGGACCAGGCGGGCGGGTGGCGCGCGCGCGTGTGTGGTTAGGGTAAGACTAGAATGAATAGGAATCTCAACTGTTTAACTCTTCAGAAGAGATATTTCCAGTTTTTTCCACAAAAATAAAAGAAATGGGTAGAACCGACGACCCACCGCGACCACAGCCCGGACCGGGCGGGCGGGCGGCGCGTGTGTGGTTAGGCTAAGACTAGCATGGTTCATGCATGGTCTAGCTCACCTCCCATGCCTCTAGATGTTCAAGTCACCCATTCAATGCAACCATATATAGACACCTTTACACTTTACTTTATTTCTAATGTGGGACAACCATTCTTACTCAAGTTCAAGTAGGTCACTTTGAGAGATAATTTCTCACTCAATAATTAATATTTTTGAACATGTAATTATACCAACTTGATCTCCTCACCAAGGAGAACACATTAGTGTTTGGTCCCGTTAAATTCGGAGTTCGGGTCCCATAATTATTTAAGCTCAAAGTTGGGTTTAATTACTGTTATTTCTAAACTATTTCCAACAATTTTCTTATTAGTTTTTATACTAGTATTTTTGAATGTGTTGAATTAATTAATTTCCAAAGACAATATTGTAAAAAAGTATTTTTTTTATTGTAATAAATTAGATTTATATTAAATAATTTTGTTTAGGTGCAATATCTATATATATATATATGTTGAAAGCTGTTTTTGTAATTCACTAGTTAAATGAGCTCATGAATGCAAATTTTTTTTTTTTTTTAAAAAAAAAAAATACCTATAGTTGCGGACAAAACTATTGCTATAGGCAAAAAAAATTGTGGTTCTTTAATGTAGAAATTTTGATCTATAATGGCGGACAAAACTGTTACTATAGCCCAAAAAGTTTTAACGACCAGACTTTAGGCGACAATTGGATGTCCGTCGCTAAGCTGTCATTATAGGCTATAGTGACAGTTTTTACCCCTTTTAGTGGCGGATATATTTGTCACTAAAACTCTTATTTCTTGCGGTGAGTGTCACATTATTTTATTTTTCTTGTTGAAAGCATGATTTCATTAGCTAATCCAACAAAGCCCGTGCCTTTTGATTTGGTTTATATTATATATATATATATATATATATATATATATATATATATATATATATATTCTTATTCCACATTCATGGGATAGGTGATGAATGATGTGTATTCCCAATTACTATACTGAATGAAGCTACTCCGCTTTGATAGTTGTTGGAGACCACAGAGACCACAACTCGGCAGTTTTTGTCATCTCTTCCACAAAACAGTGTGCAAATATTATATATATATAGACCTAATTTGTCATCTCTTCCACATTACGTAATAGGTGACTTGGAGATTCTTGCATGAAATCAAGATCAAAAGGAGACAGAATGCGAAGTTTGACCTAATTTTTTTTTCGGTGGTTAAGTTTGACCTAATTCTTTTGTGCAATCCCGTAAAAATGTATGTGTACAGTGTACATTTAGCCTAATAGATAGTGTTTGATTCCTACCCCACAGCTATAGGGGATTAGGAGTGATAAATAATCAATTTAGGTTAATTGCATGTTTTGCAATCGCGGTAACAGTATAATTAATTCGGATAATATCGAAAACGTTACGAACCAGACAATACGCAATGTAACGGATCGATATGGCGAACCATGATTAATTGATGTGATTATTATTTTTCATTCTTTACTTTAATTATTGTAATCATTGTTATACCTAAGAGTCGACCTAAATTCCAAACTTCTTTCAAAAAGAAAGAAAAAAACCTAAATTCCAAATAATTAATTTCTTCATCTTCTAATTATTATTATCACCGTCATCCTTATGGTTGTAATAATAATAGAATTCTTTTAAAGAAGAATTTTAAACAAACAAACATAAACCAATAAAAAAATTGGTTTATGTTTTTTAAGACAAGAAAGAAGAACATTATTGAAGCCCACCTTCCCTATTTTTTATTTTTTTATTTTTTTTTCATTTTGATAGTAGGAAGATGGAGAAAAAAGATAGAAGAGACTCACATTTCTCATCTATCAAATATAAAAAAAGAATTTAATATGACAAAATCAAGACATCAGAAAATCACTTCAGAAAAATACTCTCAAAAACTTATTTTCTATGTGTTACACTTACTATTTTGAAAACTTAACTAATTACTTAATTAATTAAGTGATGTTCATAATGCAATTCAAAATATATACTAATTAAACACTAAGTATATATATATATATATATATATATATATATAAATTTATTTATTTTCAATTTATTGGTGTACGCACGTGAATTGCAATATTTGCAGTCTCTTGGATAAGATCTCCTCCAACTTTCTCGAGTGTTTTAGAAGCACTTGAATGCTAAGGTCACGTTTGGTAACTGGTTTTGGTACATGGTTTTTGGTTTTGGTACGAAATAGTAGTACCAACCCATGTTTGGTAAACATAGTGTTGGTTTTACTGTAGCAAACCAAAAAACATTGTAGCGTACCAAATCTCACAATTTTTGGAACCATCAAAGTGGATGGTTTTGGATGGTGCGAGTACTGTAGCACCCCATGTGCGGGCACTGTAGCAACCCATGTGCGGGTGCTATAGCAACTCATTAATATTAATACTATTATATTAATATGTTAATATTAACACTAATATATTAATATATTTTAATATTACAAAATTTTAATATTATATTATAATATTAAAATATATTAATATATTAGTATTTGATTACAAAACCAAAAAATTAATATATTAATATTAATATATTATAATAATATTAAAATATATTTCAATATTATTTATTATATTTTAATATTATAGTTTTATTATCTTTCCTAAAAATTAATATATTAATATATTTTAATATATTAATATTAAAATATATTTTTAGAAATTTAATATATTTTAATGTTATAGTTTTATTATCTTTCCTAAAAATTAATATATATTAATATTAATATTAAAATATATTTTTGGAAATTTAATATATTTTAATATTATAGTTTTATTATTAATATTATAAATTGTAATATTTATAAATAAAACGTGAAACCATTCCAAGTTACTAAACATGATTTGGTTTCAGAATTTCAACTCATACCAACTCTATCATACCATCACTTTTTCTCACACCAAAACCATCTGCACCAAACATGGTTTGGAACCAAAATAAAACCATACCAAACCAAATCCAACCCAACCTAAACCAAAACAAAAAACCAACACCGCATCGCACCGTTACCAAACGTGACCTAAAAGTCCACTTATGACCTTCACTAAATGAATTTGTTCGGGCTAATCTTCTATTTTTTTATTGTTATTTATTATTCTTATTATTAAATCTACAAAATCCCTATAGCGTGAAAAGAACGTAATGAGCTTATAGTATATACACAAGATTATTCGTATCATTTAAAATATTCCTTAAAAGAAAAGACAAAATTCCTTAATATACCACCATATCCAAATCATATGGTCTAGCAAACGCACAATAACGTCACGAAGCAATAAACCCAATACAAAATTTCATAATTTTTATAAATGTTGAAGAAAGATTTAAAATTTTATTGCATGTGGACCCCATATCAACCTTTTGCACCATATTAAATCTTAGATTGAAAAGAATATTCCATGGTATTAGACCTATCAAACTTCATTTGTCTTTATAAAATGAAATCATCATTAAACTTCAATTATATACGTTATGTTTCACACCAAATGGTGCAACCATTTTTGTCCTTTGGATTTTGCTTATTTGGTGGATTTTTCATTTGGGGTTTCAATGTTTATAATGTAGTGGGGAATGCCCTTGCATTTTTTTTTTGATAATTGGGATAATTCGGGTCAATTTACGCACGTCTCAACTAATTTTCAGAATCTTAAAATTAATGACAGGGTAAATTTTCAGTAATCCAGACAAAAATATAATTGGGAAAATTTAAACATATGAATTAAGTACCAGAAACTTTTCCATCATATTGAATCTCCTTGCATATTGTAGGAATGCCTTTGCATATTGTAGGGCTCTTTTGCCTTTTTTCTGTGATTAATACAATCATGGTTGATGTTAAACTTTTTCGCTTTATAAATATCAAGTGCATGATATATGTGTGTATATATCAACATGACCTAAGCAATTGTTGGATCTGGGTAACCAATCACAATCAAATTAGATTAATGGTGACAATCAAATAGATTAATGGCGTATTAGGTCACTATCAAACATGCTCAAATGATGCAAGCATATGCATCAGATTTCTCTTATCCTCGTAATGATTGGTCATTCTGTTGTCTCCTTTCGAAAAAAGAATTTGGAAAACATACGTAACCGGGCATCACATTATATAATTGATTAATATGATATATAAATATCATATCTAATCTCCTCCTTAATTTATATATATATATATATACACACACGACTTCTTTCAATCATGAGTGTGTTACTAACTTACTAATCAACCAAAAATAACCACCATGGCTGCTGCTGGAAAAAGTAAAGGAAAGAGTGTTTACTTTTGGGAATTAAGACTTGTTTCGAAAAGCCTATTCATGGCTTAGCTTTTGCCCTTTTGTTGCTCTGTAATTTTATATGCCCCGCTTTTTCACCATTTTAATTTGTTTTGAGTATATTGGCGATTTGGCATGCAAGTTAAAGTCTTCATAAAATCGTCCGTTCACTCATTTGTGAAATTTCAATTGATCCTGACTTATAATCGAAAATGTAAGAATATTTATTGTTATTGTTTATTTATTGTTATTGTTCTAGACAAAAATTATGTTGAAAGTTAGATAAGTCGTTTTGATTTCAATGACATCTACAGACTTCGACAAATGCGAAATCAAGCATTGAAGTAGTGAAGAATACAAGTGAAGCGCAAAAGTGAGCGTATTGAGAAAAAATGTCTCCCGAAGGGTGAAAACAACATTTTCCAAAGTTGTCACTTCAAGGAAAAAGTATCGTAGATTCAAGACGGTCATTTTGGCGCAATTACGGATAAAAGTGGTTTTAATAAAAATGCCTACGCCTATGCTTTCAGAAGCAAAAAATTGTCAGAAAGTGAAGTTCTACACTTGAGGCTACGCTTAAAGCGTAGCTGCGGCAGGAAATTTTATGTTCTGTTGCAATGTCGATTTTGTCCTTCTATGATGCGTCGAAGACTCTTACACCTTGTTATACATGCAATACACATAATATATATATCAGAGATTAAGGTTTCACTGAGGTGGATGTGAAATTACCAAAAAGGGCGAACTTAAGGTTTGCTTCATCATTCTCTATAAATACCAAGGTCTACAAGAGAGGAGGCTACGGTTTTTGTTAGAGATCTCTGCAGTTTTCTATCGTTCATATTCTTCTACAGAGATATACAAAGAGAGAAAAAATCATTGAGTGATCATATATATTCGAGTTCTCTCTTGTTATTGGAATTTTCAAATTGTGCTTCTACATCGAAGATCTTATGCACAATTGGATGATTTAGTTGCTGAAAAATCATCACACCGCTGAATGCAACGTGGTTGCTTAGATCTGCTTCAGAAATAGAGTCGTCTAAGTGCGGAGATTGGAGCATGAGGCTTCGTGATTATTTGATTTGTTGAGAAACAGAGCCGTCAGAGTACGGAGCGGAACCAGAGCTTCATGGAGCGCGAGTGAATCTAGACTTTCAGACTTCGAGTGAAGAACATCAGATTACATTGGTTGTAAATATTGTTTTCATAGATTCTGTACAAATTCTCTGATTCATAGTACATCGATACCATAGCGTATCCATGGTTTTTACTTGGAGTCTTTCCAAAAAAATTCATGTAAAAATATCGTGTGTCTCTATTGCTTTATTTTATGCACTTAAATTTATTTTTGCATGATTTATCTTGATAGATAATTGAATTAAAATTGACCTTTTCGTAATTATTATTAATTTTTCAATAAATCCACAAAAAGTCTATTCACCCCCCATCTAGACTATTTTTATTGATCGTCTAGGTAATTTCAGAAAATTATGCAATATTTCTCATTATCAATGGCTAAAATCATTAAAAAAAAATGTTTATAGTGAGACTAAAATTATATGTCAATCTAGCACATAACATTGATTTTTCTATCTCGAACAATTAAGATATAATAATATTTTATTGTCATTATTATAGAAGGAAATAAAGAATCTGTAATTATTTAGATTAGTCTCCAGTTTAGAATAGAATTTGAATTTGAATTGATTTAATTTGATTTGTAAAGTTTCCTAAATTAAGGGATTTTATAGATTAGAAAAACTGTATATATATACATTCACCATCAATGAAAATGCAATGCCATATTTTCTCATTCTATTTCTTCTTCTATATGGTATCAGAGCTCTGATCCTAAGCCTCTCTCTCTCTCTAAAAAATAATGGTCGGACAGAACACCATAATCACCATCCCAAACACCAATGAGCCCACCAAACCTTTTACAACAATCAATATTTCCACCCAAAACACAATCAAATTAAACACCCCAAACTATCTTTCTTGGCAACTCCAATTCCATACCACTCTTGTCGGCTACAACCTTGAAGGTTACGTTGACGGCTCTCATCCCTGCCCTCCGGCTACCATCACAACGAATGTTGTTGCCTCTCCAAATCCAAAATATCAGATATGGATTAGCCAAGACAAACTAATTTTTAGTGTTCTTGTCGGTTCATTGACTGCAACAATCATTCCACTTATCACCAGAGCCACCACATCACATCAAGCATGGACCATCCTTACCAACACATATGCGAAACCTACCCGAGGCCACATCAAGCAAATCAAGGAACAACTCTGAACGGCTACAAAAGGGTCCCAAACAATATCGAAGTATATGCAATTTATCAAAGGTCGCGCTAATGAACTTGTTATTTTGGGCAAATCAATTGACGATGAGGACCTAATTGAGAAAATCCTAGATGGTCTTGATGACGACTACAAATCGATTGTTGATGTTTTCAATGGTTATGAAACACTAATCTCATTTGAAGAACTCTATGAGAAATTAATCAACAAGGAATTTTCGCTGAGCCACTCCGAGTTGGCTTCTGGATAGTGGAACATCTTACCATGTCACCTCCGACTTGAGCAATCTCTCTCTATATATTCCATATGACGACTCCGATGACATTTTGATTGGCAATGGCACGAGCCTCCCCATTACTCACACCGGTTCCACATCTCTCGCCACTTCATCTAGTTCCTTTTCTTTAAATAATGTTCTTTGTGTACCTACCATACAAAAGAATCTTATTTCCATTTCCCAATTTTGCATATCAAATGATGTTTTAGTTGAATTCTTACCCACTATGTTTCATGTGAAGGATCTATGTACGGGGGAAATCCTTTTGCAGGGTATGACTAAGGATGGTGTGTACGAGTGATCGGTTTCCTCAGTCAAGTCATCTTCTTTATTTATCTTTTCAAGTGTCAAGACCACTTCTTTCAAGTGGCATCATAGACTAGGTCACCCATCCGTTTCTATCTTTAAGCATATTGCGCCCACTTCTAAGTTAGAAGTCTTGAATCCTATGATTTTATCTACAAATTGTAATGATTGTCAGATTAATAAAAGTCATAAACTACTTTTCGCTACTTCATCTATTGTTTCATCTCAACCTCTTGAAGTTTTGTTCTTCATTGTTTGGATATCCCCAGTCCATTCAGTTGATGCATTTAAATACTACGTTATCTTTGTCGATCACGTCACTAAATACATCTGGTACTACCCTTTCAAACGCAAATCCCATGTGTATGATGTCTTTCTCTAGTTCAAGGCTCTTGTGAAAAAATTCTTCAATAAAAACATAATCACACTCTACATTAACAATGGTGGGGAATACCAAGCACTTGATAAATTCCTGGCATCAAATGGTATTTCTCACCTTACCACGCCTTCACATACTCCATAATACAATGGTTATTCTGACCGTCGTCACCGTCACATAGTTGAAACTGGGTTGTCTCTCCTATCGCTTACATCTATTCCTATCTCATATTGGAATCATACATTTGCCACCGCTGTCTACCTTATCAATCGCATGCCCACCCCCACACTCCACATGTTTTCTCCCTACAAAAAACTCTTTAGATCCACACCCAACTACTCCAAACTATGTGTCTTTGGTTGCCTCTACTATCCTTGGCTTCGACCGTACACTCAACACAAACTTGAATCCTGCTCAAAGCCGTGTTTCTTCTTAGGTTACTCCCACACTCAAAGTGCACATCTCCGTCTCGATCGCTCTACCTCCAAACTCTATGTGTCGTGTCACGTCAAGTTTGTTAAAACTATATTCCCCTTCTCATCACTTCAAAGTAGTCTTCCTCGTACCCAGTCTGATAATATCTTTGACTGGCTTCCCCTAGCATTCAGTGTTTCCATCACCTCCCCTCCAGTCTTGTCACTTCATATGCCATCCACAACATTTCCCTAAACGACGTCGCTGCACATAGATCCGGAACCTCCGAACACAACTCTAGAAATTCCTGTAATCGGTCAACACCATAAACCAACACCTCCATCCAATCTAGTGATCCTGAAACGAACCCCACCAATCCCCCACTGAGCAATTAACCACAACTGAAACAGCAGAACCACTACGAGTTATTGTCACTAGAGCCATAAACAACATTCACAAACCCGTCCACAAGTTTAACCTCACATCCCAACTATCCACATCACCGGATCTTGAACCTACCACAACCACCCATGCCCTCAAAGATCCTAAATGGCATCAAGCTATGTCGGAGGAGTATGATGCCTTTGTTAGGAATGGTACATGGGAACTTGTTCCCCTGGAATCAACTCAGAATCTTGTTGGGTGTAAGTGGATTTTTCGCACTAAACGTTTGCCTGATGGTTCTGTTGACAGGTACAAAGCTCGTCTGGTTGCTAAAGGTTTCCATCAACGCCCAGGGGTGAACTACCACGACACTTTCAGCCCGGTGGTTAAACCCACCACGGTCCGTCTAGTTCTCAGTCTCGTGTTTAGTCATGGATGGTCTTTGCGCCAACTTGATGTTAACAACGTTTTTCTTCAATGCAACTTATCTGATGAGGTCTACATGGCATAACCACATGGGTTCATTGACAACGACCATCCCCACCATGTATGCAAACTCCTAAAGGCAATCTACGGGCTTAAGCAAGCCCCTCGAGCCTGGTATCATGAGTTGCACCAGTTTCTTGTCACCTCTGGCTTCGCCAAATCTCATGCGGACACGTCTCTCTTTGTCCTCAACACTAGTGGCAACACGGTATATCTACTTGTTTATGTTGATGACATTATTATCACCGGTGATAATGTGATCACTGTTCAAAATTTTATTGATCTACTAGCTCACCAGTTCTCCCTCAAAGACCTAGGCTCTTTGTCCTTCTTCCTAGGTCTTGAGGTCCTTCCACACAAGCGTGGTTTGTTTCTGTCTCAACAATGGTATATTCATGATATTCTTGCTCGCACTCGCATGACATATGCTAAACCAGTTAGCACCCCACTTGCCACTACTCCAACGCTTGATCTTCTTATAGGTACAACACTATCTGATCCATCTAAGTATAGGTCAATCGTTGGAAGCCTCCCATATCTCTCACTTACATAGCCTGACATTGCCTTCGTGGTGAGCAAGCTTTCACAATTCATGCACCACCCTACCATTGAACATTGGAATGTCGTCAAATGACTACTACGCTATCTCTGTGGAACTTCATATCATGGTCTAGTTCTCCATCGCCAATCTCATCTATCTCTTCATGCTTTCTCTAACGCGGTTGGGCTGGGAACAAGGATGACTATACTTCCACCAGTGCTTATATTGTGTATCTTAGACGTAATCCTATCTCCTGGAGCTCCAAGAAGCAGCGAACAGTAGCTCGTTCATCCACCGAGGCAGAGTATCATTTTGTAGCAGCCATTGTTGTCGAGTTAAGTTGGGTATGCTCTATTCTTACTGAACTTGGTGTTAGTGTACCTCAAATGTCAGTGCTCTATTGTGATAATGTTGGAGCAACTCATCTTTGCTCCAATCCAGTATTTCACTCTCGCATGAAACATGTTGCTCTAGATTATCACTTCATTCGCGACCAAGTACAGAATGGTGCTCTCCGTGTTGCCCACATTTCCTCCGATGATCAATTAGCGGATGTTCTTACCAAGCCTCTTCCACGGCAACGCCATCTCAATCTCAAAGCCAAGATTGGAATCTCCTCACAGAGCTCCATCTTGCGGGGGCATATAGAAGGAAATAAAGAATATGTAATTATTTAGATTAGTCTCCTAGTTTAGAATAAAATTTGAATTTTAATTGATTTGATTTGTAAAATTTCCTAAATCAATGGATTCTATAGATTAGGAAAACTGTATATATATACACTCACCATTAATGAAAATGCAATGCCATATTTTCTCATTTTATTTCTTCTTCTAAAATTATAACCTTTTACTTTTATTATTTTAATATCAAAACTTTAAGTGACAATTTACCATCAAGACTGAAAATTATAATTGCAAATTTTCTCTTTAAGTGACGCTTGAAGTCTTTATTTGTTGGAGTGACTATCTATTAAATATTATTATGCAAGTAATAATATATTGAAGAGGCATTGGAGGGCAGTGCACACATTAATTTTCAAGGGCGTAGCATCTTTGGATCTTCTTCTTCTTTTTCTTTTATTATTAAATTTATTATGTATTTTAATTTATACTTATTGATTTCATTATTTAAGGTGTTTATGAGTTTTTTTTTTTTTTTGAAAGGGTGTTTATGAGTTGGTTGGATGAGTATAACGAATAAGGCTGTCTCTAATTCGAGGGTTGTGATCAAACGATTTGTATACCAAGAATGGTATGCACATATAAAATAAAAGTAAATAGTAATTAATATGAATCATATGATTGATTAAATTAATTAGTACTAAAAATAATTAATAACATACAAAAGAAATGGAAATCTTATAGTACTTTCCAAAGTTAATTCTACTTTGAAACTGCCCCTAGATTTATTTAATGGATTTAGGGAATGTTGTAGTAACAAAAGGAGATTAGTGGTTGGATTAGTAGAATAAATTATTAATAATTGCAACGCCAATAATATAACTCACTATCCCTCAAAATATGACATTCGGACTAAGGCTTCGTTTGGTAGGAGAGATTTGAAAGGATTTGGAAAAAAGAAAAAAAAAAAAAGGATAATAGTATATGGGTTTGAGTTGATATTTTGAAGAGAAAAGAAAAGATTTTGAGGAATTTGGAGGGATAAGCTTATAACTACAAAAACCTTGGTTGTTATCCCTCCGAAAATAAGAAGATTTGGAGAGAAATGATAGCAGCTTAAGTAATAATTTTAAGATGACAAAACTATTATCTATACTTAAAAGAATAACTTTATTAATTAAAGTATATAATAGTAATTTGACTATTATCTTTTCTTTTCTTTTCACTCATTTAGCTTATCAAAATAAGAATGATATCATTTATTTTATTTTCCTTTCCTTCATATTCTATCCAAACATAAATTTAAAATATTTCTATCATTTCTTTTCTTTTCTCTCATAACTAATGTTATCATTTCTTTTCTTTTCTCTTATGCCCATCCAAACGAAGCCTGGGGGTTTGTTTGGTTTGTATCACTAAAACCAGTTCTCAAGAATTTTAAGAACAAAAAATAATTTTCTGAGAATAATAAAAACGAGTTATCTTAAAACAGTTTTTTTTTATAATTGAGTTTTTAGAAAACTATTTTCACACAATAGAAATAAGCAGACTATTATGCAGTTATCTGGTTTTCAGTTTTCAAAAAGCTGAAAATTGTTTTCAGAAATGCAAACTTGGTTTGTATATCTGAAAACTGTTCTCGAAAATTCTGAGAACATAAAACAGTTTTATAAGAACAATAAAAATGAGTTCTCTAAAAACAACCATTTTTATAACCGAGTTTTCAGAGAACTGAAACAAGCAATTTTTCTTGACAATTTTCTGATTTTTAATTTTTAAAAAACAGAAAATTATTTTAAAAAATACAAACAAAGCAAGCATAACTTTTTCATTTTTACTAGTTTGAGTAGAAATTTATGTCAATAATCTGGATTTATGTGTTCTTAACAATGGTACAAAACAACCATGATCCTTATTCTTATTTTATTTATTCATTTTAAATTAGTCGAAATTAGGGTAGTAATTTTTTATTTTGTTAGCATAAGTTAAATTATAACATCTTATTCATTATTCACTTATTTTATTCTAAATTAAAGGTACTCCAACTATTTTACCTATATTCATTTTATTTCTATTTATTCGTTTTCACTCTTGCTTCTTCTTATTTGTACTTCTATCATTTAATCTTTTCGTAATCATGCTCGATTAAGAGGACAACTTATTTTTTCAAAGTGAAAATTTTCCCAATTAATTGTTAAAACAGATTTTTTTAATCATTTGAAAAAAAAAATAAGTAAAGGAGTTTGAGGATTAATGCTCATAAGTATCCTCAATGGGACCATTCTACAACTACTACCACGAAACGAATCAAGTCATGACTCACCCATTAAAGCATTTTTGCCCTACAAGGTGTTAGATGGTGTGGTGTTGGTTTTTGGTTTTGGTTTGATCGAAGTTGGGTTGGTTAGAGTTGGTGTGGTTTTATTTTGGTTCCAAATCATGTTTGGTGCAAATGGTTTTAGTGTGAGAAAAAGTGAAACTGAAAAACCAAACCATGTTTGGTAGAGTTTGTATGAGCTGAAAATCTGAAACCAATCATATTTGGTAACTTGGAATAGTTTGACATTTTATTTATTGAAAATAATATTTTTTAAATATATATGTTTTAAAAAATAAAAAATATGAATATTTAATTTTTTTGAAATATTTAATTTTTCATAAATATTTTATTTTTTCGAAATATTTATAGATAAAATATTTTATATAAGATATTTCAAAAAAATAAAAAATTTCAAAAAAATAAAAAATTTCAGTAAAAATTTGTATATTTTTTTAAAAATAATAAATATATTTTTATTATTTTTTACTTTTTCTAGAAATATTTGTTTTCCCGAAATATTTTATTTTTTCATAAATATTTTATTTTTTGAATTTATATATATATATATATATATATAATATTATAAATGAATAGTGTCAAACCATTGGACCCAACTCCAACCAAAGCATCTCTTGAGATGGTGTGAAAATTGATAGATTTTGGTCCAATGGAGTGACATTATTCAAGCACTTTTTGTCCAACATCATGTTTGCCAAACATGAAGTGAAGCAAAATTTTCAAACCAAACCCAAAAAAAAAGCATCACTCCCTCTACCAAACAAGCACCTAAAGTTCTTTCACTTCTTGTCCTCTACTTTATATTGTCTTTATGCTTTTATTCAAGGAAAAATTATACTTTAGTGATCAAACCTAAACATAATTGGTATAAAGGAACCATTTAAGAATAATTTGGTCAAAAATAATCATTTCTTAACTAAAGCATTCTAAATCTTTTATTTATAGTATCTTAAATCATAATAAAAAAATCCAAAATCTTCACATATTAGAATAAAACGTATACAAAATATTATGTACCTATAATTTTAAAACTTTCATGTTATTTTATTTTAATTTGTTAACGAATATATCTCTTAAAAAATTACAATTACTTTTTTTTTTCTTTGGTAAATCATATCTGCAAAAATATATACATTTATACACTTTAATCTTTAATATTTACTAGTAAACTATTATAAATAAATTTTTTTTTTTTAAAGAAGTATAATTTTTTGTCAATAAACGTATTATAAGTGGTAAAATATAAGTACTTATAAGTGGTAAATAATAGTACGTAAAAATGTCTCTTAACTAAGAACAAATCTTAGTTTTATTTGTCAAATTTTTTTCAGTAATAAGTGATTTATTTGCCTTTTGTTTTTAATGGTAAAATTTATTTGCATCTTTACCTTATATTATTATTATTATCATCATCTAGTCTTTCATTTTAAACATAACTTCTTCTTTTTAGTTCGTTCGAAAAAAAAAAAAAACAGGACATAAGAGTAAAGGATAAAGTAAACAAGATTCACACAATTAATGTTCAAAAAAAAAAAGAAAAAAAAGACGGGGACTCACACAACTCTTATATTATGGCAAAGTGTTAATTAAGTTAGATATGAGCGGGTACTTTTGTCTATTATAAATTATTAAATAAAAGAATAATATCTTAGTAATTAATGGTCTCTTTTTAGCAATTAAATTTCCATATTTGTCACCGTCCATCTTTTGACAACTTTATGATCCCTTTATACCAATTATGTTTAGGTTTAGTCACTAAAATATAATTTTCCCTTGATTCAAAGCCTTTTTTTTTATAAGTAAAATACACACTCATACACCACCCACAATATCTCCTAGGAGACTCAAACCCCTCACCTCTCTCACCCACAATGTCTCATGTGAAACTTGAACCCCTCACCTCTCTATTTGGGGTGAGATTATACTATTGCAACACTTGTGCACAAGTTGATTCAAAGCTTTTTGTCATTACAAAAAAAAAAAAATTTATCCTCAAACGTACATTTATTAATATTTATTAAAAAAAATTATCCTCAAACGTATATTTATTAATATATATTTGACCTCACATCATAAAATAAAATCAACTATATGTACAAAAGAGTCATAATTAAATGACCCACCTTTTTTTAGGACATTTGAGAGTCCCATTAAAATACCATTGAAGTTAAAAACATGATATTTCAGTTGGGCAACTTCTGGACAGTAAAACGAAGAAAAATAAGACTTATTCAAAAAATACATTAATAGAAAATAAAATTAAACAAAAAAATCTCGCATCATCCATCAATTTCCATTTCCCTATGTAAAAAATTGGAATTACACTTTTATTCTAAAACCATAGTATTTTAATTTCATAAATGTTCTAAACTATGCTAAAAATTACACAGAAGCTGTAAACATATTCTAGGCATAATATATATATATATATAATATATATATATATTAAAATACTATGGTTTTAAACATATTTACATCTGCATATTAAATAGAATTTTTAACGATTATACTGGACAGACTCGTGTTCTTCGACAATGTGATGTAGTTCATAACAAACAATAACAATTGTTCCATATAGATGTATTATAAATAAAGTGCGGAAACCAACCCTTATAATTTTTAACATCTTAATTATTCTTCTATTTCAAGATGAAATTATTTATTATTAATTGTGAAAAAAACGGTCTGGTTAGTAATTTTTTTTTGAGGATTAATGCTTCTAAATATGCTTAATGGAACCATTCCACAAACAACTAGCACGACGTAATCAAGTCATGACTCATGACCCATCAAAGCATTTTGCCCAGCAATTTGTTACCCATAAAGCTCTTTCACTTGGGCTGTTTGGAAATCGGTCAGATCTGGTTCCAAATTTTATTCAATATATATATATATATATATATATTCAATTAAATTATATATATACACACACATATATATCGTCATATTAAAATTAATGTGGTGGCGCGGGTGGTGGTGGTGGTGGTGTTGTGGGTGGCAACGGCGGTGGTGGTGGAATTGGTTGTTAGATATTGTGACTTCTTTCCTTGTAGGGAAAGCTAAACTTAGCCATTAAGCAATTACAATTATGATAGGAGATCAATGAGTAGACTCCTAATTGGAATTGGTTTAGGAAAACCAATTGACTTCTTCTCCACTACACACTCTCCTATAAATACAGGGGTCAGCCCTATTGTATGTACCAGACAGAGAGTCAGAATAGGTTGGTACCGGTGTGAGTGAAACACCTAGTGCGAGTGAAGCACATACGGTGTACAAAGAGAGAGAAAGAAGAAGAGATACAGAGTGATATTTCTTGGTGTGAGTGAAACAACGGTGATAGTCAGGAATAATTTAAGCTTATATTATTCTGGTGATACAGACGTGAATATACATTGTGTGTGCATGTGTATGATATGCAAATCATCCCCTTGTAATCCTCTCATTGATCAATAGTAAAACGGTGCTCTCCGTGGACGTAGGCTGATTTGGCTGAATCACGTATATATCTTTACGTCGATTGTTTGGTGTGTGTTTGTGTGCGTTTTTTGATTTGCAGGTGTGCACGACTTCAAAAAGAGAGTGTGGAAACCCTAACAAGCGATCTTGGGCGGGTGTAAAAACCCTAACAAGTGGTATCAGAGCCCCAGGTTGGAGTAATTCTTGAAGCCGTACATTCTGGTCCATATTTGAAGGTTCCACTTGCACGAAATCATAAACCAACCATACCAGGAGCTTCGTCTCGTCAAGACGAAACCGGGACTGTAAAACGCGTTTCCATCGAAGGTCCCACACGTCGTCGCAAGTTTCTGCCGACAAAACCAGTCTGGCCACGTGCTAGCCGAAGAAGACGAGTGAAGTCTTCACCAAGTACTCGGAGAGGAAGTTACCGAGTACTCGAAGATCCATTACAGAGTACTTGACAAAGTGTTTACCGAGTACTCGATCACGTCAGCGTGCCACGTCAGCATCTTCCTGCCACGTTAGCACTATTCCGTCTTTTGTGCTGAACTTTGTTTTGGCCCGTTTGAAATCATTTTTTACCCTTTTTCGATGCGGTCAAAGGCATTCTTAAGGTTTTGGAATGTTCTGGACACAACCATGCGATCTATTTTGCGTGATTCGATTTCGAACACCTAGAAAAGGCTCAGTGGGAGTTATGGGAGAAGAAAATACAAGAATGATCAGTGACGATCATGTGACCACTTTCAGTGAAAGATAAGTGGAAAGTTTCTAGGGGGGCAATGACTATAGCACGAGGAAAGATAGAAGTTACGCTCTACACAACCACCAATATTAGCACAGTGATTATAGTTACAGAAGGTAATGAGGATCATAACTTGAGGCACTATATGCTCGGTCATATGAGTGAAAAAGAGCTCGCATTTATGCTATCGAAGGGAAAAGTACCAGTGAAATAGATTGACATAGAATTTTGTGAGTGTAAGCATAAGAGGGTTAGTTTCCAGAGCAACAACAGAAGTCTCACAGTGGAGAAGCTTGAGCTAGTTCACATGGGTGTCTGGGGGCCAGCAAATGTCTCATCTCTTGGTGGAAAGTCCTATTTCGTAACTTTCATTGATGACCATTCTAGGAGGATATGGGCTTACTTCTTGAAACATAAATCGGAGGTATATGATGTGTTCAAGAAATGGAAAGCCATGGTAGAGAATGAGACAGGGTTGAATAAGAAACTGAGATCCGACTTTGGTGGAGAAAACGAAGACTCCGGATTCAATAACTTTTGTTATGAGAACAATATCAGATTAGAGAAGACTGTTCCAAGTACACTACAGCAGAATGGTGTAGCAGAATATATGAACCAGAAAGTGACTGAGATAGCTAGAAGCATGCGCATTCAGGCAGGGTTGCCGAAACAATTCTTGGCAGAAGCAGTCAGTACAACAACGTATCTTATGAATCGTGGACCATCAATATCATTGGAGCACAGAATACCAGAAGAGGTATGGAGCGGTAAAGCACAGAGTGATCATGTATATGTTGAGATAGAAGATATTCTAGACAGTGAGAGTCCTCAGTCAGAAGAACATATTGCAGATAGCAATACTCAACAGGATGATACACCGCAGACTCTGACTCCTAATTCTGTGTTTAGGAGGACTTCACGGCCACATGTGCTGAATCGGAGATACATGAATTATTTGTTGCTCACAGATGGAGATGAACCAAAATGTGATGATGAAACATGCAGTGCAGCAAATGCAAGCCAGTGAGAGCTTTCGATGGAAGATGGAAGTTAACCGAGTTGTCGGTAGGGAAGAAAGTTCTCCGTTATTCGGTTGTGAAACTGAATGTCATTCAGTCAAGCATTGTTGAAGCATAGGTTTTTCATTTAGAGCTATTAGATGGCAAATTTGTTTTCCTCCAAGGTGATCTAAAGGAGGGGTTTTATATGCAGTAAAAGGAAAGTTTCTTAGTGAAAAAGGAAAAAGAAGACAGACGCGACAAAGTTTGCAATGTGAAGTCAGGTCGATAGTGGTTGCAAGACATAGTGGCCAGACGTAATAGAGGTCGCAGGTTCTGTAGAAGACTAGATATTGCTCATGCAGTGGGAGCTATCAACATGGTCATGTTGACCAAAGTGGTGACAACAAAAGAACTAAAGTTGTGCTCAACTTCAGTGGATTTTCAAGCTTGAAGACAGAAATGAGGGCACCGTAATGCACTGATCATTGATGGAGTTGATTGTTGGATGGAAAGTCAACAAGTGGGAGATTGTTAGATATGGTGACTCATTTCCTTACAAGGAAAGTTAAACTTAGCCACCAAGAAATCACAGTTATGGTAGAAGATCAATGAGTAGACTTCTAATTGGAATTGGTTTAGGGAAACCAATTGACTTTTTCTTCACTCCATACTCTCCTATAAATACAAGGGTCAACCCTATTGTATTATGTACCAGACAAAGAGCTAGAATAGGTCGGTACCGGTGTGAGTGAAACACCTAGTACGAGTGAAGCACAGACGGTTCACAAAGAGAAAGAAATAATAAGAGATACGGAGTGATATTTCTTGGTGCGAGTGAAGTACTAGTGAGAGTCAGGAATAATTTAAGCTTATATTATTCCGGTGATGCAGGCGTGAGTATACATTATGTGTGTGTGTGCGTGTATGATATGCGGATCATCCCCTTGTAATCCTCTCATTGATCAATAGTGAAACGGTGCTCTCCGTGGACGTAGGCTGATTTGGCCGAACCACATATATATCTTTGTGTCGATTGTTTAGTGTGTGCTTGTGTGCGTTTTCTGATTTACAGGTGCGCACGGCTTCAAACATAGGGTGTGAAAACTCTAACAAGTGGTCTTGGGTGGGTGTAAAACCCTAACAGTGGTGGTGGTGAAAATGAAACAAAACTACAAAAAACCAACTTTTTGATTGTTTTAAAATTTTGGTTTTTGAGAGATTTTGTTCTTGATGGTTTGGTTTAATTTTTGAGAGACTAACCTTCCCAGACATGATCTGATCTCAAAAATATGAAACCAAACCAGAAAAACCAAAACCAAACCAAACCAAGAACCAAACCCATTGTCCTCTTACATATATTGTCTTTGTCATTTTATGCTTTGATTTAAAGCCTTTGTCTTTTGTCATTAGGAACGTCATTAGAAAATGACACAAGATAAAATCAACTATATGTATAACAGAGGCAAAATTAAATGACCCACTTCTTTTAGGATATTCTGGAGTCCCATTAAAATGTCATTGAAGTTGAAGACTCATAGTCAGTTGGGAAACTTCTGGAAAAAATTAGAAAAATAGACAGAGAAAGATCTAGATATATTTGAATGCAATGATCTACAACTCATCCCAAACAGAATTACCCTCTGTTAAAAAATTTCTACCATAAAGTACAACTACACAATAAATTCAAAAGGATAATGCTTGGGTCATCACCCCTTACTTGAACAAATAGAATTAAGACACATATTTAATATTAATTAAAAAAATTAAAATAGATATTACCCATTATTATGGGTTAAACACATTTAAAATATTTAATTTTATCCTTTTCCTTTCTTCCTCTCTAATATGTCTATGCACAAACCCTACACCGCTGCTCGCCCGCCATCAACCTCCCCCCATACTCCAACCCCCAACAATCTTTCATCTTCTCCCTGAAATTTCTACAATAATCAAATACGTATATTTTTGCCTTTTTTCGAACGGTGATTCAAGTTGTTGTCTTTCTCTAAAATTTTATCAAATGTATTTAGATGACTTGTTAAATTCATATAATGGATGTGTTGACCTTGCTCTCTGTAGCTTCCTTACAAGATATGTTGGATTGTTCTAGTAACTTAGCTCATCAATTTGAAGTCGCTTTATTTATTCAATTTTTATTTTTTTTACAAAAAAAAAAGTAAAAAATTAACAAATTGGCGTTTGTCTAGATCTTAAAAGCCCTGTTTCAGCTATTGTAAGAATTATTGCATATGCTTCTTGTTGCTTTGATGACTTGGTGAGGACTGGACAAAGAAACATGTGAAAATGATAAGTTTTGATATTTTTTTTTTAATTTTGCAGAAATTGGATTTGTTTAGAGTAACGGATGTCCAATTTTTTGTTACAGCGCCAATTGCAATCAAGAACCCCAATTATCCAAGAAAATTGAGTAAATTTTCTAAAATTTATGTTTCTTGTTCACTGCTTTCATTTGATTTTCATTGGGGATGGGTCTGTAATTAGGATTCAAAATTAAAATCCAAATGCAGAATCCTTCTTGGTCCAACTCCTCCCGGATGATCTCCGCTCCGCCACCGTTGAGCTTGTCCCCTACTTCGCCGACCGACCGTTTCGGCAATTGAATTACGAAGCAGAAGGGCGAGCAGCGGTGTAGGGTTTATGTCGACGATAGAGATATAAGAGAGGAAGAAAGGAAAAGAAAAAAATCAAATATTTTAAATATAGGTTTAACCCATGATAATGGGTAATACCCATTTTAATTAATATTGAATATATATTTTAATTCTATTGATCCAAATAAAGAATGATGACCAGTTTAATGATCCAAATAAAGAGTGATGACCAATTTGATGAGGACTCAAGCATTCTCCTATTCAAAATAGTCTACACTTAAATATATATAAAATTGATACTGCCTTGAGGGCAACTAATAAAGTTATTAACAATTGCCAACCTTATAGTAACTATGTGTAACTCTCAATTTACTTATAATATATGGATTCTTCTTCTAGTTTCCATCACCTTTTTAGTGACTATATATGTGTCATATATTTATATATATATACACACACACAGCAATTAAAGAGAGATTAAAGAACTCGAGTCGGTCCTTTGATGAGTAGGACAACCACAATTGTCAAAAATAATGTTGCTAATGCTAACTACCATCACAAATCATCAAATGTTCTAAAACAATAAGACAATTTAAATAATGGTTAACTTCAATAAATCCCTATGCTATTTAATTTAATTAATTAATTTTTATTGTGTCGATTTTGCTCCCTATACTATTCAATTTCATCAATATGCCCCATCCTCCTCACATTTATAGTCAAAATATCTAAACTACCCTCCCTTAATAATATAGGGGGTTTAGTAAAATCAACTCTTAAAAAAATTATTTTTCGAAAATAAATTATATTTTTTCGTAAAAACTATAAATTTCAATATATATATATATATATATTTCGGAAAATATGATTTTTTACGAAAAATATGTATTATGTTCCAAAATATGATTTTTTTTACAAATTTTTTTTTTTGTGAAAAATATATATTATGTTCCAAAATATGAATTTTTTTTTTGCAAAAAAGTATATATTATGTTCCAAAATATGAATTTTTTCCGAAAAATATTTTTTTTGCAAAAAATATATATTATGTTCCAAAATATGATTTGTTTTCCGAAAAATATATATTATATTCCAAAATATGATTTTTTTTGCAAAACAATATATATTATGTTCCAAAATATGAATTCTTTCCGAAAAATAATTTTTTTGCAAAAAATATATATTATGTTCCAAAATATGATTTTTTCCCGAAAATATATATTATATTCCAAAATATGATTTTTTTCCGAAAAATAATTTTCAAAAAATATATATTATGTTCCAAAATATGATTTTTTAAAAAAAATATATATTATGTTCCAAAATATGAATTTTTTTTTGAAAATATATATATTATATTCCAAAATATGATCTTTTCCGAAAAATATATACTATTATGTTCCAAAATATGATATTTACCGAAAAATATGTTTTTGAGAAAAATATATACTATTATGTTCCAAAATATGATTTTTTTTCCGAAATAATTCATATTTTGGAAAATAATATACTCCCTCCGAAAAATATTTTTTTTGCGAAAAATATATATATTTTTTTGAATTTATAATTTTTGTGAAAAATATAATTGATTTTCAAAAAATAATTTTTTAAATGATTTATTTCACTAAACCACCTTATACTATTGAGGGTAGTTTAAACATTTTGACTCAAAATGTGAGGTGATGGGGCATAATGATGAAATTGAATAGTATAGGGGGCAAAGTGAACATAATGGGAGTTAGTTGATTAAACTGGATAGTATAGGGGGATTTCTTGAAATTAACCATTTAAATAAAAAATATGAAAAATAACTGAAGACATAATTTCTAGCCTAAAATAGTATCACATTCCTCCCCAAAATGTGAGTGTGTAGGGTACGTTTGGATACCCTGTTTTTTTGTTTTTGTTTTTTTACTATTCACAAGACTAAAAAAAAAAACACGTTTGGCAAATGCGTTTACTGTTCACTGTTTTTTTCCCAAGAAAACTGTTTTCTGTGAATAGTGTGTAAAAGTGGTGAAAACACCAAATACAACTTTTAGTTGTTTTTTGAGTTTTTTCACTGTTTAGGTGGTAAAAATAGTGAAAACACCAAATCCATAAAATACAATTTTCACCAAATAAAAGTGGTGAAAACACCTTCATCCAAACGTTTTTTTTATTTTAGTTTTTTCCTGAAAAAACAAAGACAAATACAAAAACAGTTTTTATATTTGAAGACAGAAAACAAATACAAAAAACAGGTTTTCCAAACTCACCCTAAGTGTTCGAATTCTATGAAACTCGTCTGGGGTGTGTGAGTATTTCACTTACCAAAAATTCTCTCTCTCTCTCTCTATATATATATATGGAAAATAGTATTAGTACGCCATGTGGCATCACTAAGGGAAAGTTTGGGAACCCTTGTTTTTGTTTTTGTTTTGAGAACCAAAAAACAAGAACAATTCTTGTTCTTGTTCTTGTTCTTATTTTCTCACCTAAAAGAACAAGAACAAAAAACATGTTTGAGGCCAAAAAACACATATATTCTCACACAATTTTTCCTATCTACCATAATTCTTTTTTTTTGAAAAATCCCAAAAAGAACAAAAAAAACAAGTTTGTGTTGTTCCCTTGTTTTTTCTACTATTCACGAAAACAGTTTCCAAATTTAGAACAAAACAAATAGTAAAAAGGGTTGCCAAACATATTCTGTTTTCCTGAACAGTTTCAAAAAATAAAAAACAGAACAAAAATAGTGTATCCAAACGCACCCTAAATCCTTAAGATGAGACATCATACATGCATTGAGATAATGTATCCAAAAAATATTGGATTCCAATGTTACCATATTAAATATAGAAAATTTGAATCTATAATCAACAAAATAAACAAACAATTAACCAACGAACCTAACAAATGAAATCGGTTAAATCGCCGGCTAGAGTCCTATTTTTTCATACACTAAATGACATTTCCAAATAGGAAAATTTATACTCTCAACTAAACATATTATTGTATGCATTGTCTCATACCTCATTTACAATTTTGAACACATCACTCTCTCTCACTCAATCACCCATTTTTACATTATAGAACATGCATTGGGATTCTCATCACTAAACATTTGAGGCGCTTGTAAGTGAGGAGGCGGGTAGGGTGGCGCGTGTGAATACTCCACCACATATCCCGGATTGGCGTAACCTTGATTATATTGGGGTACATGACCATAACCCTCATTAGCATAACCTTGACTAGAAGATGGTGCATTGTGATACGAATATGAATACGGGTTGTATCCGTAATACTCCATTTTGTTCACTTCTAGCTTGGACTCGTCTTTTTTGCCTCCATCTCCGCCGCCGCCGCCACCACCACCACCAACTCCTTTCTCTTTTTTGTCGCCGCCGCCACCACCACCGGCAGCTTTTGTTTCGCCTTCTTTTTTATCACCGCCAACTCCTTTCTCTTTTTTGTCGCCGCCGCCGCCACCACCGGCGGCTCCATCTTTCTTTTCCCCTCCATCTTTTTTAGGCGGGACAACCTCCACATCTCTCCTGAATTTTTGTCTCAAATAAGAGGCAAGTTCTTTTGCGTTCATTGTCCCCTTCACCGTGACCAAATCCTTTTGCTCGTCTATTGTTACCGAATCTACCTCTGTTCACCATATAATTAATCACCATTAACCAATAATACAGAATGAATCATTAAGGATCTTAAAAAAATTTAAAATTCCTAATTCCTATTCAAGTTTACATCAGAAATGAAAACATACTAGCTATGGCATAGACTAGATGATTAAATAAAAATCATCTTAAGAAATGTATAATTCCAACAATGTTATATACTAAATCATTGAATTAATAAATTAAGGGTATCTCACCTTCCATCTTAGAAATGGTTTTTTTTATTTTACGTATGCATCCATCGCAGTGCAATCGAATCTTCAAAACCACTGTACTCAGGACAGGCTGCACAAGAAAATCATATATCAGATATCAGATTCAAATAATTAATCAACAAATGAGTTCAAAAATATAAAATCAAATCATAAGACTTAACTTGTATCACTCTACCACACAACTTTTATACTTAAAATATGATGTAACCATAAAAATAGTAATTCGCATAAGTAATAAATTAAACTAAGAGCAGTCATATACTTCTATGGACAATATGTAAGTTCGTTCTCTCCGTTAATGTAATCCATTACAATTTGAAGATGTGGCTAAATTATTTTATAAAAGAAAGATGGACATAAATTCATAAAAACAGAAATTAATGTACATTTCTTATTAAAAAGAAATTTAACCATCTGTTCAAATAATATTGAAACTTGTTCTCATGGAGCAGAACCCGATATTGTTTTACTTCTATTTGTCCCACACAATAAATTGCACAAAGATGTGCCAATAAAAGAGAGATAATAAACTTCTTTGTGAAGTTGATTCCATTTCATTTTCATTTGACCTTAGCCTCATAAAATAAATTTTTTTTGTCACATTGACTCCCTAAATTAACAAGCAAAGAAATTATTGTTAAATAATTAACTCCCTAAATTAACAAGCAAAGAAATTATTGTTAAATAATTAGAACAATACTTGCCTTATATCCGAAAGTATGATGAAGTTTTACATGTTCAAATTATATTGGGCCGAAAATATGAAGTTTTACGTGTTCAAATTATATTGGGCCGGAAAGAGGAACTTCCTGCTCACATAGTAGGAGGCAAGTATTCTTCAAATAACTATTCGGTGTGTAAAGTAATTAGCGGTGAGTTGATCATACCTCTTTGGGTTTTTTATCCTCGGCCTTCTTGTCATCGGATTTTTTCTCCGATTTGTCATCGGACTTTTTATCTCCGCCACCACCACCGCCACCGCCACCGTCCTTTTTAGGCAGGGGAGAGATGAGTTCCACCTTCTTTTTGAACTTTTCTTGGACCCTGTCTCGGAGCTTCGCCGGATCCAACTTCCCCGTTACCGTCAGTTTGTTGCTCCCACTATCCGCCTTCACGGTGTCAACACCTTCAACCACCAAATTAAAATGCGTCAGTAACTGCTGGAGACTATCATGCGCGCGAAATTACGAAATACACGTTGATGAAATAACAATTTGTCAGAAAAAAAAAATGGAAAGTAAAAAAACATATTTACAATTGATGAGAATTATAGATATATATATAAATTAAATAACGAATTAATCACAAAATGTAAGAAAAACTGTCAAAATTTGGGATATAATGCATGGTCTTCATGAGCATCGATAATATAAAACAAATTAGATGATTATTCACAAAATTGGTCAAAATTTGACGATTGATCGGACAAAAAATATTGGTAAGCGGCAAAGAAGAGAATCAGAATTGGAATTTTACAGGACCGTTGAATTTTTTGAAAAAATGACCGTTAAATGTGGATCTAATACGATTATTTTTATTTGTTTTCTTTTATTTTTATCTTCGAGAATGAAAATTGAATGATGATCACAAAACATTGAAATTACCTTCAAAATGACGAACAGTTCGCTTGGCTTTTTTGGCACATCCTTCACAATGCAAGTCCACCTTCAATACCACGGTGATCGGACCGTCGTCCTTCTTGGCGCCGGCGTCGGCCTTCTTCTCTCCATCGCCTTTTGCCGCATCTTTCTGGAACAACAATCATGAAAATTGAGTATATACATTTGGGGCTTATAAAATTATATATATATATATATATTTTTTGTAGGTGGGTTTTGAAAATTTCAAGAGATAAATGACTAACCTCACCCATTCGCTGCTAATTGACTCTCTATATTGAATTATAGATTGGAATGAAATGGTTTGAAGAGAAAAACTTGGTGGCAAATGTCGGTATATATAGAGAGAGGAATGGGGATTGGGGTTTAATGAATATATGTGTGTGTATATTATATATGCATCATATGTATGTGTATATGTATATACATTGATGTGGGTTATGATTATGGTCTGCCGTCGGATTGGACTATGGGGTGTCGGTATATGACGGTTTTGTTGTATGTGATAGGTCATCTAACTTTGACGATAGCCAATTTGGCCAATGACCGAATTGCCCCTCACTCTACCCATCCCCAGTAGCGTACTTGCGATTGTTACATTATTTGGAATTTGGTTTTCAGAAAATTTGTTTTGTGAGTAATGATGATTAATAACGTTGATAAGTTAATTTTATATACATATTTTATCCCTAAATATATATTTGTTAGTAGATAAAATTATTAATTTTAATTAATTTAGAAGTATAATAATGATAAATGCACAAAACTTAATTTTTATAATAAAATTGTTGAATAAATCATTTTCAATGTCATTAAATTACATTTACATTTATGTCTTTCATTTATAGGTGTAAAGTGAGAAATGAATCAAATGTACATGGATGAAAGTTGGATGAATCAAATGCACATTGATGAAAGTTGGATGAATCAAATGCACATGGATGAAAGTTGGATGAATCAAATGCACATGGATGAAAGAACAAAATGTGATGGAAAGTTATGGAAAAAAAGAAAAGAATATTTGATTTATCTTTACAAGTTGTAATTTGATTCCAATATTTCTCTATAAATATGGATACATCTTGAATAAGAAAAAATAAGGAGGAAGAGGAAGAATAAGGAGGAGACCAAGAAGGATACCAAAGAAAAGAAAAATTTATCTTCAATTTCGGGTTTTATTGTTCTTACTTTATTATTTTCTTTTTAAACATGTGTAACTAAATCATCAACTAATGTTGAGGATGAAACCACCATTTATGAAATAAATTCCTTTTAGTCTTTTATCAATTTTCATGTGTATGGTTTAAATGCTTATGATTTTCGCTTCATAGTATTAATTGTTTTAAATTCCTTTCACTATAAATATCATGTATTTATAGTAGTTAAGAATTATTATCACAATTAATCAAGCTTGGATTTGATGAGTTTATAAGTAAAAATCTTTGATCTTATGTGATCCATTAAATTGCATACATAGGATGCTTAGAATTTTACACTTTAAAGCGAAGGAAAATCTATTTCATTAGTGCGTTATTGTTAAATCTTGAGAAAGTAATAAGATTGATTTCTAAATTACTACTCTAAAATTAGAATTGATAAAAGAATAATTAGAAGTTTATGGATTAGTGGTGGTGGATTCCGATACCTTAGTATTTTCTCCCTATTATTCTCGTTTTAATTATTTGTATTTCGATATTGCATGTTTAGTATAAAAATCACTTCAACAAACAAACTTTGAGAAATTATGCTAGTTTTAGAGTAATTTGAGTTTAATTAAGTTCTCTTTAAAACATTCCATTGGGTTCGACCTCGTTCTTGTATAACCTAAACTACAATTGATTCGTGTACTTGCGAGTAATATTTTAAAACACACCAAACGTTATGATAGATTCAGAAAATTTTGTTAGCATGATTCATTTTGAATTTTTAATATATTACTTCCTCCGTCCCAAAATAAATATCTACTTTCATAACTTTATTCGAAGTGTCCAACTTCAAATTTTAATACAATATAATTTTATAAACTATACTATATTTTCAAAGGGCAAAATTTAAAACACAAAACACTTCAAATATTTTTGAAAAATGCAGACTTATTTTGGGACAAAAGAAGTACATGGTATATAATCATATTAAATGCAAATTAACTTAATAAACATGGCATGAAAAGACATAATGTACTGAATCTACATAGCATTAAGTTTATTAAATATGTTTTGTCTATATATTGAAATTGTTCATTTTTATTAAATAATTTATGAAACATCTCATGTGACCCTATGAGTGAAATTCCAAGGATTAATTTGTTACCACCATGGCATTTAAATAAATTGCTACATTGTCAACCTACAAGTAGAGTTGATAAAATTGAACACGACACAGTAACACGAAACGAATACAATCTCATTTAAAATGGTTAGGGTTAAACATAAAATGGTCAAGGGGTAAAAATGATAGACCCAAATATGATATGAAATTTTTCGGGTCATGTTCGGGTCAAACCCATGTAACCCGAACATGACCCAAAATTAATTAATCATGTCAAACATGTTGAATTGACACGTTTATTTGAACACAACCCGTTTAAAAATTAAAATGGTAAATTATAATATTATGGAAGGGTAACAATGTCATTTGATGAAAACCTAAGAGCCCATTTTTTTTTTTATGTAATGTTAGTTAATTTTATCCGGTGGCAAACTTGGAGAAGGAAACTGAAGATTACTTTTTTTCTCTTTTGTATATAATCAAAAGAAAACTTGACTTATATTATATTAATGAAGTGATTTGCAATGTTATATTATTTGTACCTTTATTTTTGGCTTATCTAAATGGTTATGGGTAAAATCTTACAAAAATTTATCTCTGTGACATGTCAAAGTTGTGTTGGGTTGAACCCAACACGATCTAATTTTTTAAATGAATTACACAATTCTTATTATATTACCTGTTTAAATAATAAATCATGTTAATGTTTAATATATTTGACATGAATATTACTCGGGCAATATTCAAATCAAGATATTTCGTGTTCGCGTGGACATGAACACCACCCAATAACCCGAATTGTCACCCAACCTATAAGAGAGAAATTTAGAAGTAGTACAATCCTTGGTGGTGTGTACTATCATGGGTACGAATTTGTATTATATGGGGGATTAAATTGGGTGGGTGGAGAAAAGGCAACACCAACTAATATATGACCAATATTGCTAAATTATACATATTAGTTAGTTTTTTACCTTTCTTGATTAAGAAAAGGTGTGAAAGGAAGAGCCAGAAATCTCTAGAAAAGAAGGATAAAAAAAAATGTCAGCTCTCTCTCATTGTTGGTAGGACATACAGCTCCCTTTTTTGAGTGCAAAAATTAACACCAATACAACCTATCGCTCAACACTATTAATTCAAATTTCAATTGCAAAGTAAAATTTTGGAGTGAAGAATGTAAATTTAAAGGAAGTTGATTAAGGCTAAATTTTAGGGTTTATTTGATTTAAAATTTTGAAAATAATTTGTGATTTTAAAGATTAAAAATAAAAATTTGCACAACAAGTTTGTTTGATTGATTTTTTTACAAATCGTTTCAAAAAACAAAGTTATAAAATTATTTATTTTTAGAGAGTTTTTTTTATCATTCTTAGAAAATATTTTTTCTAAAAATATCAGTTATAAAAATATATATTTTTAAAGGATCTTTTTATTGTTTTGAGAAACTAATTTTTCAGAGTTTACAATTTTTGAAACAATTTTCAGAACTATAATAAATCAAACATAAATTCTGTATCTTATTAATTACTAAATTCTCCCATTGACAAGTCCAATTTACTTCCCTTTAATTAAATCTAACCCATTATCATTATACTTTTAACTAAATCCAAGGTGAAATTATAATTATCTATGATATCCATAATTAGGGCTACAAATGAACCGAGCCGAGCCGAGTTTTGCAATGTTTAAACTCGGTTCATTTACTAAACGAACCTAAAAATTGTATTCAGTCTCGGTTCATTTATTAAACGAATGAGTCTGAGCCGAACGTTAATTTTAGCGAGTCGAGCCCGAACATGTGCACAAATGACTTTGTTCAAGTACAACATATATTACTCTTGCAAATAATTATCTAAATTGAGTCTTTGCATGTTTGTTTTTAAATTATTTTCATTTGCGAATACCATATTTTTTGAATATTGTCTATTTCCTTTTCTCTATATGTTTTTTTCACTAGTACATATTGTTTTGAAGTAATTTCTATGAAATAATTGCACAACTCCTATAAATTATTAACAACTCTCTTTACAAGTTTTTCAAATCTGACATTTTTGCTTAAGAATTATTAAATAATCTTACTTCTTACTTAGATGAACTTAGCGATGTGAGCTCAGTAATGTTCAAACTCGGCTCATTTATGAAACGAGTTTAAAAGTTATGCTCAAACTCGGTTCATTTAAATGAACGAATACAAATTGATTTCTTAACGAACCAAGTTCAAACCTACTCATGAGCGGCTAGGTTGATTTGGAGCCTTATCATAATTCAATCTCGTGACAAATTGTCATCATACCTTTTCTTTTTCAGACTATAATATATTAATATAATTCTCATTAACTTACCAATAAGACCAATTATAGGAATTACCAAGAAAACCTCTAAATACAAGAATAAAACCACCTGTAACAGCTAAAATGTGTAAATACCACATCCTAAGAAACATTCCATTTATATTTTCCATACATAAAACCTGCGTTAACCGGTCGGCAAGGCCTCCAAAGAACTGTGCGTCTTCACGGGTAAGTGGTCCGCGATGACTAATTCAAGTTTAATTAATAGGAAATGGGCAAATGATGCTAAATATCCCTATGATTTCAAAAGTGTGTGAAACTCCCCTCATGATTTCTAAACACCCCTATACTTTGCAAAGAGTGCAAATAACCTCATTCAAACCCTTTTTCGGTGACTGAGAGAGGGGTTTTCTACATATTTCTGAAATCATAGGAATGTTTTGTGTTCGTCACGTGACTGGATTCTAGTAAAAAAAATGAACGGAATAGTGTTAAGGGGGTCAAAGTGCACACTTTTGGAATAGTAGTGAGAATTATTTGCATAAAATAAACTAGATGAGAAATTTTCGCACACTTTTAAAACCAAAAGGGTGTTTAACGCCATTTGATCAATAGAAAATAAAACCAACCACCATCTAACAAAATTAAATTCTTTGACAAAATACCATTCAAAGGAATTTCTAGACGGCACAACCGTAGTTATATATCCAGTCAATATTACATAACTAATTCTTCTAGGATATTTTCAATTGCAATTGCTTGTACATGTACATATGTACAAATTATTCTATCACATAAATTAAGATAGTCACCTTTTAATCTAGGTCATATGTTTAGTAAATGTTTTGATGTGTGCTATGGTTTCGTTTTATTAAATTTGAAACTTAGGACAAGGAATTTTCGACAAAACGAAAATTGGAGTCTATGTCATATTCTAAAGGTAGAAGAAATACCACTTAAATTAATGTTCAATTAAATGAATGATGGAATCAATTTAACAAAAATCAAAGAAAACAAGGGCACTTATGACCCCACAAAGATGAATACATTTAATGCTTGTTTGGTAAACGGTGTGAAGTTGGTTTTTGGTTTTGGTTTGGTTGGAGTTGAGTTGGTTGGAGTTGGTGTGATTTTATTTTGATTCCAAACCATATATTAATATTTATATATTAAAATATATTATGTATTAAAAATAATATATATATAATATATATATTTCGGATTGCTACAATGTTGCTACAGTAGCCGCACCAAACCAAAATCATAAAAAATGATGGTTCCAAATTCCTTCACAAAGTTGGCACCATGGAGTTGCTACAGTGTTGGTACCAAATTTCCACACCATTTACCAAACATGATTTGGTGCCATTTTTTCAAACCAAACCCAAAATTTTGGCTTTATTCCATTTGCCAAACATGCACTTAGTGCCTTTGAAAGACGAGGGAGTTATGATTTTGTTGAAGAAATGATAACCATAGTCCCTAGGTGTGTGTATGTACGGGGACAGATTCAATTCAGGCCCAGTGGGGGCCATGGCCCCATTGAATTTTTTTTTTTTTTATATTTTTTATCTAAAATTTTAGATATTTAGTATTTAGCCTTCACTGAAATTTTTTTTTACCTTAAGTACCACAGAATTTAGATTTATTTACAAATAAGCCTCCACTGAAAATTTGTTTTAAACCCACTGAAATCAATATATGTCATTTATATTCCAAAAATTCAAAAAAATAAAAATTAATCCCTACTGACACGGATCCCTAGATCCGTCACTGTGTATGTATATATATATCTCTTTAAGGTTGAATGCCTTAGAATTCAAGAAAAATATGGATGAAATGGTGAATCACGATCCTCCCTGGTGAAAGCTGATTGCATTGTGTGGATAATAGTCAAATGTCGTATACTGTAAGGTTGATTCCAAAACAAGTTATAACCATGA
This sequence comes from Cornus suecica, assembly GCA_963922005.1. Classification (NCBI taxonomy): domain Eukaryota; kingdom Viridiplantae; phylum Streptophyta; class Magnoliopsida; order Cornales; family Cornaceae; genus Cornus; species Cornus suecica. The sequence goes on along the minus strand of OY998244.1, from coordinate 65,824,546 downwards.
AAATCAAATGAAAGTGAAAAATCTCTTGACCTAAATGTTGCAATGAGTCAAACTTTTCGTAGGGTTCATTTGGGAGCATGAAATTAGATTTAGGGGCTTCAATTTCAAATTTATTATTTGAATGTGATAAAATACTTTAGAATTAAAATTGAAATGCAATTTTAAGGATACCAATTTCACAACTTGAATTTCACAATGAGAAGTTGTGATTTTCAATTTCACATCTTCTCCAAACATTGACTCACTAAATACTCTCTCTAATAACAAAATTTTCACAACCACAAACATATATATATATATATATATACACAAATACTATTACATAGATATACATACGCCTATATATATATGTGCATTTATAAATACACACTTATATATATAATATATATATATATATATAAATATAAATTCATATACACACAAATATATAGCCATACACATACATATAAATTCACACATATATACGCATTCATATACATACATATATACACACATACACATGCATATATACACATACATACACACGTATATATATATTAATATTTACACTTGTATACTTATACCTATATATATATTTATCAATATTGTTTAATTTAATTTTAAAGTTATGATCTTTTAAACTTAAATTGGATTGAGTTTGGGATTGAATTCCAATTACACTTGAATTCCAAGACACATCCAAACAATGTATTTGGAATTGCATTTGTGGAATTGAAATACCATGACATTCCAATTCCAATTCAATTCTAAATCCGTGTAACCAAACGGACCATAGAGAATACGTAATTTGGAATTATGAAATAGTATTAATCAGAAAATTGAAAACTTTTCACAGAATTATACATAGTAGTTATATGAAAACAAATTATTTTTTTTAACTTGATTTATTAAAATATTTTTTTTGGTGATATTCTATTAGTCATGTAGGTAAAATGCTAGAAGTGTTTCTAAGCAAGATAAATAATACTAAATGCTAACAGTTTATTGGGATGAAGGCAATATGTAAGTTATAAAGTCAAGGGTCCGGAATAGGGTTTGACAATTCGTGTTTGTGTCGGGTTTAGATCGTATTAGGTTGAAATGAGTCGTGTCAAAATAGACCTGAGCAATATACGTGTCAAATATGTTCAAGCCTAACCTAACTTATTTATTAAACAGATTATCCGTGTCGACCCATGTAACCCGTTAAACCTATTTATTATAATATATAAAATTAAATTTGACACAATCCAACATTAAACGAACTATTTAACCTATTTATCCGTAAAATTAAATTGAATTTGATATGATCCAATAATAACTTATTGATAACCCATGATCAATTAGAAAAGAGAAAAAAATAAAAATAAAAATATAATCTTATCAAACGGGTTGTTCGGATTACTCGGATTTGATCATAACCCAACATTAATATTATCGTATCGTGTTTGGAATGACCCTTATACAGTTTCAACCATTTTAAAATCAATTCTAACTATTTTAATTCATATCGTGTTCGTATCGTACCTCATTTTGCTACCTCTCTATCATGTTCAAAACTTAGATAAGACTACTTTTTTTTTCTTGCAAAGTTTTGATTATTTATGACTTCCATTCGGCAAACAATTCACTAACTCCTAATTAGGCGTACAAAATGGTTAAACTACCACACATATCTATGTATAACATACGTATACATATATATATATATATATAATTTACACATACATATAGAGATACACGAATGCTGTTTTGGGCGTTTGTTTTTCATGCGTCTACAATGGGTGATAACTTTAGTTTAATAAGATGCCATTGTACAAAGTAATCATCGCAATAATAAAATGAAATAGTTTTTGTTTGTGTAGGAAGTTCATATATATGTTAATATGTCTTTATACACACACCCAAAAAAGTTTATATGTGCTTGTATGCATATTTAGGACTGCAAATGAGCTAAGTCAAACTAAATTTTGAAATGTTCAAACTCGATTCATTTATTAAATGGATTTAAAAAGTGTGATCAAGCTTGTTTCATTTATTAAATTATTGAGTCTAAGTCTAACGTTAGTTTTAACGAGTCGAGTCCGAACCTGCTCATGAACGACTCAGTTAAGTTGCAACATATAATACTTTTTACTAATTCTCGCCTAAATTGAATTGTTGCATGTTAATTTTAACATATTTTATTTTTCGAATACTATATTCTTTGGATATTATTTATTTTGAAGTAATTTTTATGAAATGATTACATCAATCATATAATTCTCAACAATTATATTTCCAATTCTTTCAAATATGATACATTTGCTTGAAGATTATGAGACAATCTTACTATCTTGTTCACGAGCTCAGTAACGTTCAAGTTCAGATCATTTATTAAATGAATCTAAATTTTTTGTTCAAGCTTAATTCATGTGTTAGATGACCGAACATGAGTCGATGTCTTAATGAGTCGAACCCAAATCTACTCACTAGATTCATTTGAGACTTGGAGTTTATATGTGCTTGTACCTTTTTATTTCTTTTTATTATTATTTTGGCTCTTGTGGAGTACAAAATTCAAGCTTTTGTCTTGTACTCCATAGTGAAAGAATATTGGATTTACCAAAGAAAATTGACAAGTGGTTTAGGTAACTGCCATAAGGAAGAACCCAAACAGAAAAGGTAGAGTGCAGTGTTACTGAAAAATAGTTTTTGTTTGGTTTTTTTTTTCCTCTTTTTTATTTATTTAGTTTACTTTACCACAGTAACAAAAAATATAGAAATATTAACAACACGGATATATATATATTAGAACGACATCCACGTATTAAATGTGTAATTCTTGAAAATCTGTGTTCAATACTTCTCATATGTATATTAAAATAGATTGATATGTTTAAAATTTTGGTCTGCATGTATATACCCTTTAAATACTCCATAGTTTTTAAAATCTTTTGGACATCAGAATTCTCTGTTCAAAAAATTAATTCAATGTCAAGAAAAAAATCCCCCCGCCCCCCCCCCTCCCCCCCCCAAAAATGGGCCTGCAACAAAAGTCATGGGCTAACCTAAGATTACAAAGCATTAGAAAAGGCAATGGGAAAAGCCCAGGTCCAACCGAGACGGGGAGCCCCAAACCTCGCAACAAAATTCAAAATTTCCGAACCACCCTTTGTAATTTGTAGAGTGCTATTTAACAAGGTTTTCATAATCGGGAATTCAAGTAGAATCGTTTTGGATATGTAGAATCGGAATTATAAGATTCTATCTAAATGTATTAGTTTTTTTAAAAAATATTAATAATTAAATATTTAATTTAAAAATCTAAATCATATTAGAATTTCAAAATTTTCTAATACATTGGTCATTTAAATATTTTCTTGCAAATTTAGGTCATATATTAGGATATTTGACTAAGGCCTTGTTTGACATAACTTTTTATTATGGCTTCCTGCAGAAGAAAAAGAGAAGCAGAAGCTGTTTTGAGAAGGTGGTACCCCCAGCTTCTTTAAAACGCTCTTCCAAGGTCCGGAAGCTCTTCTAAAAATTTTGTCAAACACTGTTCAAAACAGCTTTTACCTCCAGGAAACCAAAAGCAGCGTTTGAAAAGCCAATCCAAACAGGGCCTAAATCATAAAGCTTTTGGGCATTTTATATGGAGGACTTAACTGTCCAACCATTGTTTCAACGTAGTAGAATCGTAAAATCGTAGCAGAATCGGGATTCTGACAACCATATTATTTAATTGCAATGACACTCTAGTATTAATTTTTTACATAAATTTATGTTACTGGAAAAATATATTATGTTCAATTATAAAAAAAAACTTAAGTGATTGGAGATTTTGTAATAAAATGTACTAATTTAAGAGATTTATTGCACAAATTATAGACAAGAAAAATTATTTACAAATTTAAACATACTTCTGGAGAAAGTTTTGCACTTTATTCAGAATTATATTAATTTTTAAATGATACTTTTTTATTTAAAACAATATTACTCACATCAGTCTAGCACTGCTCAAAAGATAATAATGGTGCATAAAAGTAGGGATGCAAACTAATCGAGCTTTGGGTTGTTCAGGTTCGGCTTGTTTGTTTATAAGTTCTATTTGGGTTTGGCTCGGATTCGTGACGAGCTCTAAAATTTGTGATCAAGTTCGAGTTCGTCATGATATTGAAAAACTCAGGCTAGTCTTGGGCTCAACTCGTTTAAGAAAATATATATATATATATATAATCGGTTCAAGCTCGCCAAACTCGTTTACTAGCATTGGATTTATAATATAAAATTTCAATCACTTGTAATAAAATAAAATATAAAAGTAATAGTTAAAATATTATGGGAAAATTATGGATATAACGTTATAATATAATATAATTACAAATATAATATGAGATAAATCGTATTTATAACAAATAACGAAAGTAAAAATTTATTTACAAATTTAACATTTTTTCTATAACTATTTACAGAATTAGCAACTATAAATTTTTTAATTACTAAAATATCCTTTCATTTTTTCTTTTTCTTTCGTTATAAACTCTTTAGGGTGCGTTTGGAAAGCCTGTTTTTTGTATTTGTTTTCTGTCTTAAAATATAAAAACTGTTATTGTATTTGTCTTTGTTTTTTTCAGCAAAAAACTAAAAACAAAAAAGCGTTTGGATCAAAATTGGTATTGAAAAATAAAATGGTATTGGTGGGCGGCGGTGGTGGCCGGCGGTGACTGGCGGCGGCGGTTTTTGTTTTCACCACTTTTATCCACTATTCACATAAAACAGTTTTTTGAGCAAAAAAAAAATTAATAGTAAACGCGTTTGCCAAACGTGTTTTTGTTTTTGAAATGGGTGAACAGTAACAAAACCCAGAAAACAGGGTATCCAAACGGACCCTTAACATTTTTTTCAAAGCATAATACACGAAATAGACGTTCTTGGAATTAGGGTTTCAAATTATATTTCCTTTAGGGCCTGTTTACTAACTGTTTCTGCTTTCTATTTCTAATTCTTGAAAAAACAGAATCAGATTCTGTTTCCTGTAGGAGAAACAAAAACTAAATTTATGTTTACTAATTTTTCAAAAACAAAGATTAAAACTGTGTTTATTAAAACAATGTTCAACAAAAGAATTAAAAATTTTCTTTTTCACAAACATTAAAACTATTTTGAAAAAAATATTAAGCTACCTTTTCCAAATTTTATTTTATTTTATTTATTTATCATTTATTTAATTAATCAATTAATTAATTTTATTTATTTATTTATTCAATTTTATTTATTATTAGTTTTATTTTATTTAATTTATGAATAATATTTTTTTATCAATTTTTATTTTATTAATTTTTTCATTTTTATTAATTATCTATTCATTTGTTTTTATTTATTTATCATTCAATTAATTAATTAATTATCTTTATTTATTTTATTTTATTTTTTATTTTTTATTTTTTATTAATTGTATTTTTAATCATTTTTTTATTTTTTTATTTATTCATTTTAGTTATTTATTATTTATTTTACTTATTTTTTTTATTTATTAATATATTATTTTTTATTAATTATCTATTCATTTTATTTTATTTCTTATTATATTATATTTATTTATTTTATTTTAAATAATATTTTATGTAATTATTATTTTTTATTTTATTTATTTATTATTGATTTAATATTTCTTATTCTTTTTATTATTGATGATTATGGTGAGTTTGAGGAAACAAAAAGAGAAATCACCTTTTTTTTGCTTCCTTTTTCCTTTGTAATGAGAGGAAACGTTTTCTCAACTCAAAAAACAGAAACAAATTAAGAAACGTGTTTTTCATATTATTTTCAAATTTCAGGAAACAGAAAGCAGAAACAATTAGTAAACATGCCCTTAATCTCTTAATCTGGATCTCACTGTCTCACATCTTCGCCTCTTTCTAATCCATCTTCAATGCCTCCTTCTCCATATGGTAATCAAGTTGGGACAAAGGTAGTTTAGAGGAGCGGCTTTAGTTTGTGAATCAATCATTTCTCCGATGCCGACTCCGATAGCAGCCCCACTGCCTTCTCCCTCATTGGAGATACAAAATTTGCACAACACAAAAAAGATCCTTTTTCATTACTCTTCATTGGATTATATACATTTTTCATATGGGCCTTTGACCCATTAGGGCAACATTTTCAATTTTGGAATATTATCCTTACTTTACACCTGAGCTATTTCATCCCTATACTATGCCATTATCTTGGGCTGCAAGTCTCTTCTAGAATCTTCCAGTTCCTTCCAGACTGATCTTCGGGTCGGGCCATAAGATGGGCCTGGTGGTCGAATCTCCGAACTGACGTGTCATTCGGGTTATGGTGTTGGCGCAGTGGTTGGATCATCATCTCGGGCCTTTCTTGGATCGATCTGGTCAGGATGAGGCTTTTTATATGGACCGGGAAAACTCACATGTACACAGACCCTCTTTTAACTCATGGGCCTATTTTTAAATAGACCCATTAGATGAAAGAATCGTGAGGCCCATCAAAAAGTCCTTGAAGTTGGTGCGCGGGACGCGTGCCTGATGACGCGAAGATGCATTTAATGCAGCAGTTGTCGCAATCAATTGCAATTTTGAACTTGTGGTTGAGATGGCCTAGGTCTGTGTGAGATAGGCCGGGTCATGTCAGTCTGATGCCCTGACCCGGGTAGCTGAAACGTCATGCCTATAAATCCTATATAATTCATATACGCCACACTTGTACCATTTTCGGACTGTTCTTCCTTCATCACTTTCTTTCTGCAACATATTCAAGCATTATCTGTAACCTCAAATCCATACTCAAATCCACATAATTCCCAGTTTGTCTCATCGATTTCTACAAATCTCAGTGATCTTGGTTGAGTATTTCACTGTGTGGAGTGTTTTGAGCCCTGCTGCGAAGTGTTTGATCGGACGCACCCATCTTTGCTTATTGGTACAGTTACCGGTTTCTGCAAACCATTTGCCGGAGAAAAAACACAAGGGGGACTGTCGGAATCTTCTTTACCTTTTTGTAAGTCATTCTTCTCACTTTTCTACCTTTCCTCAAATATGTCAGGGAGCGATGACACTAGGTCGGTTAGTGACCTGCAACTGACAGACACCGATTTGACAATCACTGATCCCGAAGCCTCAGTAAGCACCTCATCCATAGAGATTACCCGAGTCACTAGGACTAGCCAACCAGAAGTAAGTCAGGATGTTGGGGGTTGAGTTGTAGACGGTGATGATGGGAATGATCAGGGTCAGGGTGTTGAGGAAGAAGAGAATTTTTGTATTGACCCCCTCCCGGCCAAGTACAGGAATGACACTCAACTTAAGAGCCTCGAGGTTCCCGAAGGGGTGAAGGTTAGACATTATCCTCGGGACAAAGACTTCAGGATTGGTGAGGGGCTGAAGGACGGGGATATATTGCTCTCCTCATTTCACCTTGCCATACTAAAATTTCCAATTCACCCTTTCTTCCTCTTGGCATTGGCGACTTTGGGTCTGACCCCCCTTCAAGTCGGTCCCAATTTTTATAAGATCCTGGCCATGATCCTACTGATCAACAAAGAATCGAACCTAGATTTAGGTTTGGCCGAGCTTCTGTTCTCGTATAAACTTCAGAAACAGAAGGATAATAGGGGTCGGTACAACCTAACCTCGTATGTTAAGAGGAAATTGTGTGACAACATCCCGACCTCCAATAAGGGATGGAAAGAAAGGATGATAGTAGTGAGTGGTCAGTGGAGGTATCCCGACGCCATAAACATACCTATCAGCCACATCTTTCAACATACCCGACTTCCTGAGTTTAAGAGTTTCCATATCCAAGCTTCATGTCATTGCGATCTGTGTAATGATAAGTTGGGTATGTTAGTGATGAGTTTCCTTTAGGATCCTCAGGAGAAGATAGAGGTCGGGTATATAAGATCCCAATTTGAACTGTTGGAGGCCAGAGTATGGAGTCAGGATTTAAGGGATAGCCAGGGTTGCCTGACCGGATCTGTATTGCAGGAGCTTGCATCGGGAGCGTCTGCGCCGGCGATCGCCTTGGGTTCTGTTACGACTACGTCTGGATCGAAGAGATTGAAGTCCAAGTCATCAGCAACCAAAACACTCAAGAAAAATATGTCGGGGGGGCATCAAAAAAGGAAAATGGTTACTATGCCCAAGCTTTCAATCAAGAAGGCTAAAAAGGCCAACACTGGTTCCACATCCTTCGTTTGTGGGGTTGATGTTCCACCAGTCCCCGAGAACCCTGCAGTTAGTTCATCAGCGGGACCGACTAGAGGTCGAGCTGCCACGCCCCCTCCTTCTCCTCCGGTAGAGCATCCTCCGATTATGCCCCCGCCTCCGCCTTCTCATGACCTGCAAACGGCTGCATCGGGGGCGATCAAGGTCGGGGATGATCATGCTCTGGTCCCGAGCTATGCAGGTTTAGATCAAAATCCGTCTCACGCTAATCTTTCAGTCAGGCCCGGCTCTAGCCTCAGTATGGCATTGGGGGTTCCTGCCTCGACGTCGGATGCTCGGGAGTTAGGCTCTGATGAAGAAGGTTAGGGTCTATCCCGACCTACCAAGTTGCGCACTGCTATCTCATATATGGCCAGGAAACAAGATCATAGGGAGATTGAAAAAGCTGCTGAAAGTGGGAAAGAGGTTTCCCATGGCCCCCGATTCAAGCTGGACACTAGGAAGGGCAAACCATATATGTCTGTGGGGGATCAGATGATTGGGAACTCGGAAGCCCTGCGGGAGATGGCCCTGGGAGTATGGACCCCGGCCGATAGGTTGGCCATGGGGCGGTACAACAGGATGAGCTTAGCCTTGAATGGGCCGGAGCTTGCAATGAGGGTAATATATATATATATATATATATATATCACTTAGCTTTTATTTTGCCCCTTATCTTCTGTGTTAACACTCTTCTTTCAGATGCTTTATGTTACTCGGGCGTATAATTGCAAGCTTGAGGATGATGCCCGGGTCATAAATGCCCTGAATCGGGATGTTCAGGTCCATAAAGCTGGGTGTGCCAAGGCTCTGGAGCAGGTCAAGAAGTCTAATGACAAGATTCAGTCCCTGACATATAAGGTTGTTGTAGCTGAGGAAAAGCTTACAACCGCCAAGGCAACGATCTCAGAACTTGAGGGCAAGGCTCGGGAGGCTGAGCAGATGGCTAATTGGGAGGCCTAACCTCGGGAAGCCCTAACTCTCCAAGTGCAGGCCCTGATTGAAGAAGTCGAGAAGTTAAAGACTTCGGGGCGACAGTTGCTTGGGGAGAATGTCGAGGTCGAGAACGCCTTAGGCGTGGAGAGATATCGGGTAGAGATGTGCCACAAGGGTGGTAATTAGATGATCTCCCGCTTTGAGCTGACCTGCAAATACCGTTATGAGCAGGGTTGGTGGGAATGCATAGCGGAGCTTCAAAAGCCTGAGGAGGAAAGGGAGATCCTGACTATTGAGGATCTTGACCTCAGCATAGAAGTGGGGCCTCCGTATGATGATCCCGAGCCCGAACCCGAGGACCTGGCCTTTGGCAAATTCCTTTAGGATCCCTTGCCCTCTCCGCCTTTTCGTTCTAGCCTGGATGAGCCTGAAGCCACAGAAAGACAGTCCCTTGGGACCAAAGGCTCAGGCGGGAATGGAGATCATCCCGCGGTGGAATAGGGATTTTCCTTTAGCTTTTTGCCCATTATCCTGTTTTTCCTTTTATCTTGCATTTGTAATGACTTAACAACGCGTCATTGTATCAACCTTGGCCACCGAGGCCTTTTCAATATAAATAAATTTATTTATTCATATTTTGTTGAGGATCTATATGATCCATACTTATTTCATTTAATACGATAATAAAAATTGGGATTTTGAATTGTGACTTGGTAAGAATAATAATAAAACCAGATAATAACAATCGGGATTTTGAATTGGTATTAACAATAAAGAACAACAGCTGTCGAGCCTATGGTCATCTCTCGGGCACTTTGGGCCCATGGAGATTATTCAACACTTAGGTTTTGAAACTGATATTTTGTAAAACCTGACCACTGGTGGGTCTGTGAAGATCTCTCGGGCACTTTGGGCCCGTGGAGAGGATTCAACATTTAGGTTTTTAAACTGATATTTTGTAAAACCCGACCACTGGTGGGTCTGTGATGATCTCTCGGGCATTTTAGGCCCATGGAGAGGATTCAACACTTAGGTTTTCAAACTGATATTTTGTAAAACCCGACCACTGGTGGGTCTGTGATGATCTTTCAGGCACTTTGGGCCCATGGAGAGGATTTAACACTTAGGTTTTCAAACTGATATTTTGTAAAACCCGACCACTGGTGGGTCTGTGATGATTTCTCGGGCACTTTGGATCCATGGAGATGATTCAATACTTAGGTTTTCAAACTGATATTTTGTAAAACCCAACCACTAGTGGGTCTGTGATGATCTCTCAGGCACTTTGGGCCCATGGAGAGGATTCAAAACTTAGGTTTTGAAACTGATATTATTATGGAGGTGATTTCGATACTCGTGGAGATGATTGGGGAGAAATGGAACTTCTATTGCGATCTTTTGGGCTCTAGTGGCATTTCTTTACAGTAGTCAAATCAAAGTATTTCTAGGGATAATACCTCTTAAGTCGGGATGCATTCTGTGTGTTGGGCTCCCTTTTGTTATCAGAGTTCTCGAGTAGTCTGTAGGCCCCGTGCCCTACCACTTCAGTGACGGTGTAAGGTCCTTCCCATGGCTCTTGGAGCTTGCCCACGTGTCCAATCTTTCGTCTAAGGACCATGTCCCCGACTTGGAATCCCCTTATTTTTACTCTTTTATTAAAGTGATTCCTGACCCGTTGTTGGTAAGCTGCCAGTCTTATCCCAGTAATTTCGCTCTTCTCTTCCAACAGGTCGATCTCGTGAGCCAAGCGTTAGTTATTTATTTTCTCGTTCTAGGCCAGTGACCTCAATGTCGGGATGACATACTCCGTCGGGATTACGGCCTCCGCCCCATATGTCATAGCGAAGGGTGTTTCACCGGTTGGTTTTCGGGGAGTGGTTCTATATGACCACAGTACCTCTGGTAATTTGTCCAACCATGCTCATTTGGCCTTCTCAAGTTTCTTTGTCAGGGTGTTGAAGATGAAACGATTGGTCATTTCTGCTTGTCCATTGGCTTGCGGGTACCCTACCGATGAGGTATTCTGATTGATTCCATGCTCGGCCAGAAACGACCTGACCGGTTCACAGTCTAAATTTGTGCCGTTGTCCATCATGATGGTCCGAGGCACCCCGAACCTGCAGATGATGTGATTCCATATGAACTTGACTACGTGGCTACCCTTTATAGAAAGATAGGCCTTGGCTTCAACCCATTGGTGAAATAGTCGGTGGTCAGGAGTACATGGGTTGTTGACCTGATGGCTTTTGGGCGTGGTCCGACTATGTCCATTCCCCATCAGGCAAAATGATATGAAACGATTGTCGGGTTCAAGAATTCCGATGGTTGGAGTATAGCGTCACCGTCCATCTGACAGGATTTGCATTTACGTACATATTCCTCTGTATCCCGGGATAGGTAGGGCCAAAAGTAACCCTGGGATAGGATTTTATGGGCAAGAGACTGGGCACCCGAGTGATTTCCACAAGCTCCAACGTGTATCTCTTGCATCACTGTCTCTGCCTCGGAAGGAGTTACGCACCTCAGATACTGACCCGAGAAAGATCTTCTGTAGAGCTGTCCCTAGATGATCGAGTATCTGGTTGACTTCATTCTAATTTTCCTTGCCTCTGCCTTATTAGTTGGTAGCATCCCGACACTGAGGTAGTCGATTATGGGATCCATCCAGCTCGGCTCTCGGGGAACTAGACATATCAGTTCGTCGGGCTCTCGAATGTTTGGTGTAGTGATGAAGTCGATCAGTACTACTCGGGTCATATCCTCACCAGCTGCAGACTCCTGATTAGCTAAGTGGTCAGCAGAGGTGTTTTCTTCCCGATGGATTTGGCTGAATGTTAACTTTTGAAAACCTTCGGACTCCTTGAGCACCAGTGTTTTGTAAGATTCCATTTTGGGGTCTCTGGTTTGGTACTCACCAGTTATTTGCCTGACTATTAGCTGGGAGTCACTGTATACGGATAGGGATTGTATTTGTAGGCTCCTGGCCAATCTTAGGCCCGATATGATTGCTTCGTACTTTGCCTCGTTGTTAGTGGCTGAGAATTGTAATTGCATCGAGGCCTGTAACTTAGTCCCGTTGGGATTATGGATTTCCAGCCCGACGCCTGCTCCATTGGCGCTCACTGAGCCGTCCACGAATAATTTCCACATTTCTAACTCAATGGGTTGATCAACTTCCTCGGTTTCTCCTTTTAATGGGAAATCGGCCACAGCCTACCCCTTGATCGAGATTCTAGGAACGTAGGTTATATCATAAATCCCCAGCTCAATGGCCCATTTGGAGATCCTTCCGAAGAGATCGGGCTTCGCTATAAGTACACGAATCGGAGTGGTAGTGGGGACAATGATCTGGTGAGCTTTAAAGTAGTGCCTGAGACGTCGTTTGGCATTGATCAGGGATAGAACCAACTTTTCTTGTTTGTTGTATCGGGTCTCGGGATCGTCCAGTGCCTTACTGGTATAGAATATAGGCATCTGGAGGTTCCTGTCCTCTCTGATGAGAACATCGCTAGTTGATACTGATGATACTGCCAGATACAAGAGTAGTACATCATCGGGCTCGGGTGTCGCAAGAATGGGAGGCTTGAGCATGTACACTTTCAATCGAGATAGGGCTTTAGTTTGCTCGGGCCCCCACACTTTTCTCTTCTTTGCTTTGATTGCCTGGAAGATGGGTCGGTCAGCCTTGCGATGAATCTACTTAAGGTTACAACTCTTCCGGTCAGAATTTGGACTTCTTTGTGTGTGGCTGACTCTTTCGTTTTAAGCAGAGCCTTCACATGGGTCGGGTTGGCTTGTATGCCCGATCGGTTAACTACGTGTCCTAGGAACTGCCCCGAAGATACCCCGAAAGAGCATTTGGCTGGATTGAGTTTCATCCCATGTTTCCTCAGGGTATCAAATACTTTTCGGATATGCTCCAAGTGGTCAGTTTTCTTTCTGCTTTTGACCACTGTATCATCAATGTAAGCCTCGACCACTGTGCCCATCATTCCTTTAAATATCCTGTTCACCAGTCTCTGAAATGTGGCTCCTGTATTTTTTAGTCCGAAAGGCATAACTTTAAAGCAATAAGTACATGTCTTGGTAATGAAAGAGGTTTTTTCCTCATCCGTCGGGTCCATTGGGATTTGGTTGTATCCCGAGTAGGCATCCAAGAAAGTTAGTCTCTCATAGCCCACGGTAGCGTCGACCATTTGGTCTATTTTGGGTAGGGGGAAGCTGTCTTTTGGGCATGCTTTGTTTAGGTCGGTGAAGTCGACGTAGACTCGCCACTTCCCGTTCTTTTTCTGCACAACCACCACGTTGACTAACCACTCGGGATACTGAACTTCCCTGATGAACTCGACTTCCAGTAATTTTGACACCTCGTTAGCTATAATCTAGTTTTTATGGCTCCCCATTCGCTTCTGTTTCTGTCGGACATGTCTTATATTTAGGTCAACACGTAATGTGTGTCGGGCTATAGAGGGGTCGATGTCGGGCATATCGGTATGCTCCTATGCGAACACGTCATGATTATCCTGTAAGAATGTTAACTCATTTATTTCATAAGTGGTGAGGCACATCGTGCGAGGCTTACCATGCCCTCACAAGCTCATATTTGGGGCATGGTGCCGCACGGGCCGTACCGCTGCACATGAAATCTCTAGGCCCGTGACACTGAGCTCTAGAATTGAGTTATTCGATTCCCGAGGGTGGTCGTTTCACAAGTGACTGGTGGAACTTGGTCCCCGGAATCAGTGTCATCCTAAAGGCTTCCACGATTGAGTGTTGGTCGCAGTTGTTGATGGAAGACGACTCGACATTGAATCTGGATAGGAAACTCTTAAGGGACTCCTCTTTTTCCCGAGTCATGGTAAAGAGGCTCGAGATGGTCTTCTTTTGCCTCTTGTTCTCGAAGTACTGGGCCACGAAGAGGTCGGACAGTTGTTGCCAGCTGCCAATGGATCTCGGCGGTTGCTTCCTGAACCAGAGGAGTGGCGCGTCGACAAGACTGGTCGAGAATACTTTGCATAGCAAGGCCTCGTTCTCGGCATACATGGTCATTTTTTGGTGGATCTGGTAAATGTGCTCCTCGGGATCCTTCGTTCCGTCGTAGGGAGTGAATCTGGGCATGACGAACTTCTTAGGGAAGGGTTCCCGGGTGATTTCTAAAGTGAACGGTGACTGAACCGAGTCGGCAGAGGCCTGGAGGGCCTGGCCATCGGTAGATCGGGCCCTCAGATCCTTCATGACCTTCTTTTGGAACTCCACCATCATCTCGTGAAGTTTCTGCGATGTCAGAGGCTCTTCGGTGATGGGAACTTCGCCTGTGACCGGGGTCTCGACTGGTCAGTGAGAGGTTTCATCGTGCTCCTCCCGTGGTTCGGCTTGTTCTTGGATCTGCGATTGTCCGGGAACTATCGGAGGGATAGTCGTCTGATTCAATCTCGCCAAGAGCTCCTCGCTCCTTTTCTCCGCCGCCAGGCTTCTCGCTTCGGCGGCCTGGCTTCATCTCTCCGCTTCGACGAGCTGCTGCAAGAGGTGCTCGATCGTCAGTGAGGCACTTGGTTGTCTGTCACCGGGGATTTGTACTTCTGACTGGGATCTGGTCACCGACATGGTCAGGTTTGGAAGGAGAAGATGATTTTGAAGATCTGGTGGTGGTATTTGGGTTTTGCTCAACTTTTTTAGGTAGGAAGATGGTCGGCGAAATGACCTACTTTCCCACAGACGACGCCATTGTGTAGATACAAAATTTGCACAACACAAAAAATTTCCTTTTTCATTACTCTTCATTGGATTATATAGATTTTCCCTATGGGCCTTTGGCCCATTAGGGCAACATTTTCAATTTTGGAATATTATCCTTACTTTACACGTCAGCTATTTCATCCCTATACTATGACATTATCTTGAACTGCAAGTCTCTTCTAAAATCTTTTAATTCCTTCCATACTGATCTTCGGGTCGGGCCATAAGATGTGCCTGGTAGTCGAATCTCCAGACTGACGTGTCAGTCGGGTTATGGTGTTGGCGCAGTGGTTGGATCATCATCTCGGGTCTTACTTGGATCGATCTGGTTGGGATGAGGCTTTTTATATGGGCGGGGAAAACTCACATGTACACTCATCCTTCATGACAACCTCACACCATTTTCAGATCCTAATTAGTTCTCATAGATGGTGATCAAGACAAAAGTTTTACAATTTAGAAGAGATTAATTTATTTTTTTACAAATTCTTATTTCTAAATAAAAGTTTCACATAACAAAATAGAATTTGGAGAATTCGAAACAAAATTGGACATAGGTGGTGTTTACTAACATGAAATATTTCATGTTTTCGTTTCTTTCAAAAGTAGAATCATAATTTTTATTCCTTAAAGAAAAACAGAAAGTAAAATCTTGTTTACTAAATTTTGATTTTTTTAAGAAATAAAAATAAAAAACAAAAATTATGTTTACTAAAAAAATTTTGTTCTTACTTTTTATTTATTTATTATATGTATTTCTTATTTATATTTATTATTTATCATAAGTTTTATTTATTTATTATTAATTTTGTATATTATTTAATTCATTATTTATTATTTAATTTATTATTTTTATTATTATTCATTCATTATTTTTATTTAATTTATAAATATATTTTGTTTAATTTATTATTTATTATATTTTTATTTAATTTATACAAATATTTAATTTATTTATTATTTGTATTTTTTATTTATCATAATTATTATTTATTTATTATTATTATTATGTTTTATTTAATCTATTTTATTATTGTTTATTTTGTTTATTATTATTTATTCATTTATTTTTATTTTATTTATAAATATTTTTTTATTTATTATATTTTTATTTAATTTATAAAAATATTTTAATTAATTTATTATTATTTATTATTTATCATAAATTTTATTTATTTATTATTAATTTTGTATATGATTTAATTTATTATTTATTATTTAAATATTTTTATTTAATTTATAAATATATTTTGTTTAATTTATTATTTATTATATTTTTATTTTATTTATTTATTATTTGTATTTTTTATTATTTGTATTTTTGATTTATCATAATTATTATTTATTTATTATTATTATTATGTATTATTTAATCTATTTTATTATTGTTTATTATTATTTATTCATTTATTTTTATTTAATTTATAAATATTTTTTATTTATTATATTTTTATTTAATTTATAAAAATATTTAATTTATTTATTATTTATATATAATATTTAAATTTATCAATGCAAATGACATGAAAGTCCCAATTTTACAACTTTGAAATTTGGTCATTTTGAAGGCGAGAGGAAACAAAAAGAGGAAATATCATTTTTCTTGTTTTCTCTTTTCTTTACAATTAGAGGAAACGTTTTCTTAAGGACAAAAGTAAAAATAAATTGGTAAACAAGATTTTACTTTTACTTCTTCATTTCAGGAAGTAAAAACATAAAACATGAAATATTTCCTGTTAGTAAACATGCCCATAGTCAATTTTTTGAACCAAAATTTTGATAAATTATTTGTTGTGATTTGAAAGAAATTTTTGTCATAAAAAGATGAATGTGGAACAAACTCGACACAAAATTTTGACAACATGTTGAATTAAAATTTTGATAAATTATTTATTTTGATTTGAAATAAAAAATTTTGCATAACAAATTGAGATTTGACCGAAATAAATTTTTGATAAATTGATTTTTACATGAATTATTATTTGGACATGGTGAATATTGATTTTTACAAAGTGAATCAAAATTTGACAAATAATTTGCTTTTATTTGAAATAAAAATGGAAAAGAAATTTTAACAAGGTGATTTTTACATGTTGAATAATTTATTTAACAAAGTATTTATTTTAAATTGAAATGAAATTTTCACATGACGAAATAAATTTTGGAAAATTGAAACAAGATTTTGACTAGGGTATAATGGTTAACTTGTATAATGTGTAAATAAGTTTTTCACTTTCGTTATTTATTGTAAATATTATTTATCTTATGTTATATTTGTAATTATATTTTATTATAATGTTATATCCATAATTTTTTCAAATATTATTGAATAAAAAATTCAATTTAAATATATAATTACGAATTCATGTTAACGACCTGGCCACTAAGGCCAATTGTTGCTCAAGCTCGGAACGAGTGCCGTGCTAGCTTGTTCACTTCATGAAGAGTTCATTTTCACGGAGTGATTTAAATTAGTAATACTTTGTTTAAAATTTTAGGGTGCGTTTGGAAACCAGTGTTTTCGTTTTTTTTTTTTTTTTTTCTCTTGAGAACAAAAAACTTTCTTGTTCTTGTCCTAAGGATAATCCGGAAATAAAAACATGCTTGGTTGGAAATTTTGTCTAAAAAATTTTTCAGGGACAGAAAACAGAAAAACACGTTTGGCAGACTTTGTTTTTTCAAAATATCTGAGAACAGAAACAAGAAAACATGTTTGACAGCGTCTGTGTTCCTTGAATTTTTGAGAACAGAAACAGAAAAATATGTTTGGCAGAGTTGAATTATTTTTTAAAATTTTTTATTGAAATTTTGGCTTTAATATGTTTTTTTTTTTATTCAGTGATAAGTTTAATGTCATTAATTTGATATTATATCTATTTAAATGGGATTTAATTCCATTAGACCAATCCACTTAATTTACACAAGTATTTAACTTTTAATGAATTAAGTAAATGAATAATCAAATGAATATGAAGACATAAATTAGCAGAATATCTTTAAATGCAAAAGAAAGGAAAAAAGAAAAATGTTGTTTGTGTGTCTAACAAAATGATCTTTTTATCACACCAATTTCACATCTAGTCTCACCCCAATATTCATATGTGAAGTGAACCATTGTTGTGCTATTAACAAAGGATATGTAATAAATATGCTATTAACAAACAAAAACAAAGATAAAAAATAGTATCCAAACAGCCCAAAGTTTTTAAACACCAATTCACTACTGCAAATTATAAGCTTATTCACTTTCCCAAGGCTATCAATCTCTGCAAATTGCTGTTCTTCCTCAGCTGCGACATGGTTTCTCAACAAAAACCCTAACCACAATCGGTGACTCGGCCCTGGAGCAAGTGCGCCTCCTAATTTTGCTGTTCCCATACTTAAGAGAGGTCAGGATTCTATGCTTCTATATATAAAATATATGTATATATATGTATATGTATATGTATATGCAAATTGAGTGTTTTGTGGATGATTGTTCTCTGTTTATTTCTGATTTTACAATTCTACTTTAAGAGGGAGATTTTCCATTCAGGTATTCATAATTAGTATAATAATAATTACTATCATTATTATGATTGGTGTTGCTTTAGATTTGAAGACATAAGTGTACAATTTTTTTGGTTATGAATTGGGTTTTGCTTGAAATTTAACATCAATTAAGAATATAAAAGGAACAATCCATTACATTTCCGAGGGAAATATGCAGTACCAATTTGCCTAATTTAAATCTAACATCAAGTTTTGAAAGTGATGATCATGGTCAGGCAACATATGACCCTTGGAAATAAAGAAAATAAAAGGAAAAAAAAACCGCATAGCCCTTGAACTCGAAAGGATATAGTAGATAGCAAATGGGTGGTACAGTAACAAGTTTAGGCTACATAATAAGGGTCCCTTTAGTTAGATAGAAATGTAAAATGAAAGGTGAAAGTGAGGGAAAAGAAATCAATTTTTCAGCACGCATTTGTTTAGCGTGCGTGATATTTTTCAGGAAAGTTGGGAGAAAAATGTAGCATGATCTTTTTAATTTATCTTTTATTTTTACAAAATTAGTTTGCCCCCATTTTTTGGTTCCTTGAATGACAGGTGATCTTTTTAAGGATTATGTATTTGCCTTAAAAGTTTATTCAGTCGTAACAGTTATGGAGAAGATATTTAGCTCCAAATAACAAACTCCTGACCATGGGCCTTGTAGCCTGTGGTTCCTGGTGGAAGTTTCCATGTGGTATACGGGAATTCAAATCCCAAGGGGTTTTCCTTGAACCATGCTATGTCTTGTGAATTGTGATGCATGATGAACAATTGAACCCCTGGAAAAATATGAACAACAACAAAATGGTGGCATTATATTTTAAGACACCATGTGCACTTGCTTGCTATTGTGTAGTAAGTAATAAAAGTACTATACAACGTGTGACTCCTAAAAAACTTTACTACACGCGTATGGTAATGTACATTACCAGGCACTCTTACCATCTAATAGCTGTAGCACCTGCAGCCCATCCCATATGTTACTGTCCTCTTGATGGCTTGATTTTGGGTGTACAGCTCTAGTTGGATACATATGTCCCTACATATCCGAATCCTATTATGAAGAAAGCCCCAGCTTGCAGTAACAGATATACAAAGAAATGATCGTTCCCAAATAGGAGGTCATAGATAGCACAGTGTAGCATAAACATTCCCATTATCAGCTCCATGATGTGAATCCTGTTTGCAAAGTCAGTGTCGGAATAGGACGTTTGATGATCCAAAAAGATTGTTTTTCTTTAGTTTGACCTACCAATTCTTTGATCCCTGAAAGCATCCTCAAGTGAAATAATAATTAATCTATGATACGAGAAGTACCTTTCTCCAATGCATGATCGTGATCTCTTTGATGCTTTAGCGTTGCGCTTCTGTTTCGTGGTGTTCCCTAGCTTCTCGGTCATGACCCATTCGTTAACTCGGTTCGCTCCTAGAAGTCCGATAATTGCTGCCTTCGATCGATGTAGGGACATGGCATTCTCAAAGAGGATCCAGAAAACAAGAAGATGCATGGACCTGCGTTCAAAGGATTGAGAGTTATCTGCTATAATTTGTTTCATTTATGTTGCTATATTCAGACTTTTTAAATACCTGGGAGTGCAGAGTGCATTCAAAATGGTGATTGTTGCTGGAATGTATATGGCTATTAGCTTTGGGAGATTGACTTCAGGAACTAAGACACTCGCTGGAATAATTACACAATAAAATATGAAAGTGACCCAATGTGCTACTATCTTCCTCACGAAGAAGAATGCATACATGACATGAAGTTTCTTCCAGATTGACACCCTCTGCATAGGATAATTAGGGTATTACGTTATTTTTTCCCTAAAGAATTATAGAATTCAATCCCATACAATTTTTTTTGGTTCTACTTAAGATAAAGCAGAAAATTCTACTCTCTTCACCTCTGAAAGGATGATTTCTTTGGTCATTTTCCTGAAGAGATTGGCTGGACCACATGACCAACGATGCTGCTGATATCGATAAGCTTTGAATGTGCTTGGGAGTTCATTTTTGACCTATAAAATAAGTTTTTTTGACTGTTCGCTTAGCTGATACTTCTAGACATAGCAGTAAGTGCGAATTGATATGCGAGTAGGTAACACTCACAGCTAAGTCCCCCACAAAGACAAATTTCCAACCCTTGAGGCTAGCCCTGACTGCAAGATCCATGTCTTCTACTGTGGTTCGGTCTTTCTATCCACCAGCATCATTCACTGCTTGGATCCGCCAAACACCAGCAGTCCCTACAATTGTAACCAGTTAGAGGGTTTCAAATTATGTTTAGGTACAAGTGTTTTCTTGACTAGTTACCATACATAAACTTTTTCTCTCAATTAAAATTTTAATGGAGTTTACCATTGAACCCAAAGAATGAACATGTTGAGGAGCCTACTTCTTGCTCAACGCTAAAATGGTAATCTAGTGACATCTCTTGAAGCCGAGTCATCAGACATTCGTCCGCATTCACTGCAGAAATTAATTTAATTGAATTACGTAGAAAATAAGCAAATCACCGGTAAGCAAACATGCCACATGACATGCATGGATCCACACACATAAAAGCTAATTCGATCGTGGCAATGAGATTCATAGAACTCCAATCCATGCCATTTCCCATATGCATGAGCCATCAACAAAGATTTATAGATAAATATAGTAGGTGAAGGGACAGTTGTAATGTGAACACAACTATGTAACAATGTTATTGGCCCTACCAAATTTCCACCTGGCCTGAACCAAGCCCAAATCTGGGTTCTCAAGAAGATAAGGAATGGTCCTCCAAAGAAAATTTTCTTCAGGCTGGAAATCTGCGTCGAAGATTGCTACAAACTCACAATTTTTCACATACTGCTTCTTTAGACCCTCACGAAGAGCGCCAGCCTTGTACCCGTTCCTGTTGTTCCTCATCTCGTACTTCACATTTATCCCTTTCTCTAGCCATTTTTGACACTCCAACTCCACCAAGGCCTGCGTATGTGTTTACATGAAATTATCACAAATCATGGTCCATGGCAGATTTTTACTAGAGTTTTTTTTTTTGAGTTCAAAGAGATACCCTTAGGACTTCGTTGGTAGAGTCGTCAAGAACCTGAACAATTAGACGGTCTGATGGCCAGGTAAGCCCACATGCAGTTCCAATGGAGAGCTTGTAAACCTAAAGAAGGCAAATAAGAACTGTGTGCAGCTTGTGTTGGCTTATAAGTCTTAGCATGCCAGTGACCTGGGTTTAAATCTAACCTCTCAATTGGGATAGGTTTGAGTCTGGGGTTGGGCTCCCTTTGTGTACCCCAATCCCAATGCCACCTTTTGGAGTAAGAGTGAAAGAAAAAATTCGAACAGTTGGTTGTTTTTTGTTTTCTGTTTTCGTATTTTTGTTTTCTGCTTTTATCATTTTTAAAAGAGCTACTACAAATAAAATAGGTTATTATAGTTATATGTGCAACACTAACAAATATGCTTGGCATTAGCTAGATCAGGCCCGCCTCAAGCTGATATATCTGTTATAAGAATCCGACATGTAAAAGTTAATCACCAACTCACACCCCCATTGACTTCTTTGTTAGCGTAGATGAAGCGTTTAACAATTACCTCTCATGTGTTGTGTGTTTTTATATCTGTAATTTGTGAAAATTAGACAGTCTTTATTGGTGTTATCTGGGTGATGGTGGTGGTTCATGTTCAAAATAGACGTGTCATTACTTTAGCACATACCCATAGATACAGAATAAAGCTCGGAAACACCACCTATATATATGTGTGTAAGTAGGTTGTCACTTATATGACCAACACCATTTAGTAGAATTCGTATTGATAGTCCGTATAAATACTTCCCTTTAAACACAAACAATAGTTTAATTACTAACCTACTTTATGTCTTAAAGCTCTCTCAGAGTAACATAACCATTATCGTTATCAATTTAGTGTATACACGTGTATGAAATAGGATGTACATCTGACAAATCAAAATGCATGTCAACCTTGTCCATGCGAAAAAATCTTGTTCCAACATTGTGCCATGAGTAGAACAGATTACTTTTCAATGTTCTACTTGCTCAACTGTATCACGATGTTACAAGTTAGAACACGCATGTCCATATGTATATTCAGACACTCAACATTCACTTTCAAGGTATTTAATAAAAGCAAAATATATAGGACATTATCCTTTTGCTGATATTAATTGATGCATAATACATCACTAATATCTATAAACGCATACCAGGAATATATGGCAGCTTGTCAATTAAATACTAAATAAATCCTCTTTGACATGAAAACACCATCATTAATAGTAATTAATCATTAATTGAAGAGAAAATGTTCATGATATTTTGTGAATATGAAAATCAGATGCATACAACTTTTTGCGTTGCAAACAGTGAACACAACTAGGTGATAGCTCTGCACTCTGGATATTCTATATGTTGAACTACGTATATGATGTCGTGGAGTAAACATGCATATATACCTCTTTTTCATTATACATAGGTATTTGAATCAGCACCATGGGATAGCTTTTGCTTTGCTCCATACTGTTTTCCATATCTTTCAGCTTGTACTTGGTATATCTTTTCTTCCCCAATAGTTTCACGCTGGTGATTACAATTGACATGTAAACCCTTTCAACAAAAAGCATAATTGACATCCCTGCGCATAAGTAAACTGCCATGCCTAGAAGTGGAACAACAACAGGAACCCGTATACAGTTCCAAGCATAGCTGAGACTATCCGTAACATCATCGGGCAGTTTCAGCTCAGGCTTTTGAGGAACTAAACTTCTCATGTCACTAGCTTATGTTACATACAAATAACACAAATTAAAGTAAGAAAAAGAGAATAGATGCTCTTAATAGATGAGGGCAATCAGTTAATATACATGAAGTGGTGTGCAGTGTGTTTGGACGCAAGTTTTGCTTTAAATAGAAAGAAGGCAAAAATGAAGGATAAGAAATGACAAAGATTGGAACTTAGGTGGAAGAATGTCGTATGATGAGCGAACTGGTACAAATTTGCTAGCTGGAATTCTGGCCACTACTGCCGCTTAAATATGCTAGCTGGAATTCTGGCATTGCCTGTTGACATGCAAATTGGAAGTTCAAATTTAAACTTTTCAGATTAATGCGTTATATCGCCAAGACTCCATCTATGTTACTCTATTGCAAATGAGAATTAGCTCCAGTCCTTTTATTTTCATTTTTCTAGTCCTTGTTTGCTTTCTACAGGATAGGTGTACAGAAAACAGAAGCTTGTTACCCATGCACAAGTTAGCGTTTCTTGTTCTGTATGCAAATGCCTAACTATAGCCTTACTCCGTTATTTTGGCAGCTCCCTTTTCACTTGCCTAAATCCTGAAATAAGAAAAATATATGAAATATATAGAATTTCAGTTAGTAGGAATAATGGCATTAGATTTCTATATTCCCATCTTCTTATATGAACTTAAAAAGGCACACTTCTATGACTTTAAAATTACAAGACTTAATGCCATTAGTTAGTATTGGTAAAAGCAATAAAGGATAGCAGGATGTCTTGTAGTCTATCACAGTTGAGCATTTGGATAAAGTTGATTGTGGTTTGAGGTTTCTAACTCTACTGGTGAAGAAAGTACTAATAAAAAAATGACATTCACAAGAAGACAACATGCTTTGGATTTTTTCTAAACATGTAGGTGCAACAAGTTTTGGGTGTCAAGTTGATGCCAACATCAAGGCTTAACAACTCATCCATGTTGTCGGTTTCCTTTTTCTATAGAGAGTAATTAACTCAAATTAGGCAGTCGCTGCGTCCAGTAGGTGTATAACACATGGTCAGGCTTATTTTTGAGGGTGGACTAAAACATAAGCTTATTTATGCAGTTGAAATTTTAGCTATGTTTGCTTTAGGTTCATTTTACATGTGAAAACTTTTTACCCTTTTTACACTCGGTGATAAATCTCATGCTCAAAATTTATGTTCACTCTTGATTGATGCAAAAGATTGTAAATATTGATACCAAAATTAGTATTTCATATGTAGTAAGAATTAGAAGTACTACCTGCTACGAAGACTCTTGTGCCTTTTTTTTAGATGGTTTACTAGTACCTACGGTGAGAGTTCTCATGCCAATCCACTATGTGATTTTAGAAGTCTGTCATGACTAATGCTAAACAGATGGACGATCATAAGAGGCTTTTAATTATCTTTTCTAGCTGCATTAAAATTATGTTTTTCAACTTACCTCCATTATGTTTATTGTGTTGTCCGTCTTAAAAAATAAGGAGGTTGGTCAAAGAAATTTTTGAGTGCTTTTATCTGTGTTTGTGTAGCTGTATGAGCAGTTCTTATTGTTCATCATCTTCAATGTTAAGTTACTGCTGCGGTTCAAAGTTTTCAAGTGTTCGTTTTGTCCCCTTTGGTATTTGGCCATTGATTGATGACTTAACCATCAATTAATGATAATCATGATATCTATCAATTAATGATAATCATGATATCTCCACGAGGGCCACCTTGACCAGGGAAATAGGCGACACTGGCTTCTGACCCTTCTTAAGCCTTGACCCATTGGGAGTCCCCTCTCCAGTTGGATGGGTACCCTTTGGGAAAAGGAACTGGATGGCCACAGCATGAGATCTTCAGATCAACCATGAACATGGAGTTCGCCACACTTTGAAGAATCAAGAAGGACCCTGACGAATCCAAATGGGAAGAAAATTATCCTGGGCTAACATACTCGGGAGAGAGAACTGTGAGTAGGGAAAAACTGATGAAAAGATTGGTGCTTTTGGATTTTTCAACCACTAAATTAGGAAATTTGTGCATAAAATGATGCCACTATTATGTGTTTGACAAGGATTTCTCTTTAGAAAGAGTACTTTGAATTAGTTTGGGATTACATCATAGAAGAAACATTAAAATATCTTGGTAATTTAAAACAGTTGGTAGATAAAATAATTTTTTGGGTAAATACCACTGACACCCCCTCAAAGATACCCTAATCCCACACAGACCCCCTCGATATTCACTATTCCCACTCGGATCCCCTCAAAATTGAATTTTGTCCCACAAAGAGCCCATCCGTCTCCACGACGTTAAACTGTGCCGTTAACCACCCTGTGAATTGTCTATTTTGCCCTCAAAATGATATAAAATGACCTGCATATCCTTCTTCTTCTTCAATTTGGGCATCTCAAAACCCTAACCCTAATTTATATATAGAGAGAGATTGGAAGTGAGAAATTGGGAGAGAGATTAAAGATGGGGATTGTATATATTGCATACCCATATATACATATATATATATATGTTGCTATATATACCCATATACCCGTGTATATATATATATACCCATATATACCCGTATATATATGTGTGTGTATATATATATATATATGTGTGCGTCTGTTTTATATATTATTTTTGAACTTTATAATTTAGGTATGTTTATTGAAATTTAAATATTTTTTTGAATCTATATATTTTTCCCCTTTTTATATATTTTTTTCTAATTTTTATATATTTTCAGATTTTAATATAATTTTTCAAAATTTTATATATTTTTTTTGCATTTTCAGATTTTATATAATTGTTTTGAATTTTAAATATTTCTTTCAAATTTTATATATTATTTTTGAATTTTATAATTTATATATTTTTTCAAATTTTATATATATTTTTTTCTAATATATATATATATATATTTTTTCGTAAAATATATATATATATATATTTTTTCGTAATATATATATATATATATATTTTGGGCATATGGGTAATTTCATACTTTATATATTACCCTAATGTAATAAGTGAAACCTTAGGGGGTGCTACTACAATTTACCCTTTTTAAAAATATATATTGAAGGGCAAATTAGTAATTTCACAATAAAACGTCAATAAACCTAATGGCTGTCTGTCAGAGGGGGTCCGTGTGGGAATACTCAATATTGAGGGGGTCCGTGTGGGATTAGGGTCTCTTTGAGGGGGTGTCGGTGGAAATAACCCTAATTTTTTTAGATTAGCTTGGTTAATTTAAACAGTCAGTGATAAATGACACTACAATAAACTCAATCATAATCTGGTATACTGCCTCTTTCCCATCCATTTAACTATCATAATATGTACTAGTAATAGTTCTGTATAATGTATCATACTTTCTTATAAATCTATTAGATTTTTCTTTCTAAAACTCTTGGAAACTTGTAACAGTATTATTAAGTAAGATCTAAAAAGATTCTACTCTACTAGTATTGTTGAATGGAGATATTTCCTTATGTGATTGTGATGCTTCAATGCAGACTGTTGCGTAATATTTCTAGGATCTGCTTCTACTGCTGTAACCAATACATTTCACTATAAACTCAGGTGAAAAAATAGATGAATTTGAATATGCAACTTGATCCATCAGGTATAGAAAACTTATGTTGAGCTCTAGAATTATCTGCCTTCATGATCAAAATCTAGGCGTAAGATTACTTTTCCTATTTGTGCACTGTTTCCTAACATCTTATACGATTTTACCTTCCTTTTAAGACATTTCCAAATGAGGATCAAGTATTTGGCATATCTGCAATCGATATGTTTCGTTGTTCACTTTTGGTTGAAAGAACTTATATTGAATTTCTGGGAAATGAAAATTTTATGATTTGCATACTATTGACAGGAAGGCACGAGGAGCATTGGGATTCGCCAATGGAACATCGAGTAATGGCGTAGAGTAACAAGAGGAGATGCAATGTCCTTTTGAATTGGTTGAAGATCTGTTTGGAAAGAAAACAGATGGAATTCGATACGCAATTACCCTACACGTCAAGAGAACCTGCAAAACCTTCCAACTTTGATGAATGCAAGATTTCTTCATTGATCCATGATGAAGACCATGGACATGTTGTGGGTCTGTGCATGTGTTTTTGGTGGGAATGAGGTGCTTCATATGGTTTTGTAATCCCAATAATTGTATTCTACCTTCAGAAACCTTAAATGTTGTTTGTTTACTTGAGTTTTATTTGGTTTTAATTCAAGTAAAAAAATTGTGGGCTTCTGCTAAAGGTCAGTTTGAAGATGAGATCAAATTATTAGGAATTAGTTGGCTACAAGAGGAGGATAAGTCGACTCTCTTTGCAAGGTATTTAATTTTATTATTGTGACATTCATTTCTAATACATTTGTCCATTCAAAAAAACAAGTGGATAAGTTGAAGTGTTGTGACACTAATATGAGAATCTGTGACACAGTAGTACAAAGGATGGCTGTAAACGAAACGAGCCGAGCCGAGTAGTAGCTTGTTCGGGCTCGGCTCGACAACATTTGAAGTATGTTTGAACTCGGCTCGAACTGAGTAGTAGCTTGTTCGGGCTCGGCTCGACAACATTTGAAGTATGTTTGAACTCGGCTCGAACTCGAGTCGAGCTCCCACACCTCTGTTCGAACTCGGCTCGCCAAAGTTCACGAACCGCTCGAACTCGGCTCAAAGCTCGTTTCTCTCAAAGGTCAGCTCGAGCTCGGCTTGAGCTTGATAAAATTATAAAACAATAACAGCTCAACCATGGTTCTATCCAATTCTTTGACAGACCAGTTTATAAAATAAAACAAAAAAAAATTCTTTTTATTAAAATAACGAAAACAGAAAAAGTCCACTCAAAAAAAATTCAAACTTCTTCCAGGCCAATTTAATTTTTCAGCCCAAATCAAACATTATACAATCACATGAAAAACCATCCTCATACTATATTTATAGTCTCTAAAGGTCATAGTGCTTTTACTCTTGGCCGATGTGGGACAAACCAAGTACTCTCAAATGGCATAAAACTTCCTTTTATGCAACTACAGACCTCTATGTAGTAGTAGTGCCTAGCTAGATAAGTGGAATGCATTAACATGTGCATCACATACTATGAATCACAATCAACTTTTGTGGCATCACATTTCAGATCATCACGAGCAGAATCAACATTTTGAGACTCTACTATTGTACTAAATTGTACCCATTGACTATTATATACATATAAATTAAATTGTTAATTATATACATACTTTGTGTATAAATAAATACATACATATATATATATATATAAATAGATATAATTATGAGTTGATAGATCAATATTTAATAAAATTATAAAATAAATTGTTAATTATTTTTTTGTTTAAAAAAATATTTTAAATATAATATAAAGGATTCAATCTTTATAATTAATTGAACTAAAGTCATATTTTGATTTGCAAAATAGAATGCATCAAATGAGTTCAATTGCGTGGAATTAATAAAAATCTCCAATTTAAAGTAGTCTAATTGATTAAATTAAGTTCAATTGAGTAAATCTCTAATTCAAAGTATTGAAATTGGCTTCTATTGAGTGAAATTGAGTAAATCCTCAATTCAAAATAGTGAAATTGACTTCAATTAGTGAAATTCAGTAAATCCCCAATTCAAAGTAATTTAATTGAGTGAAATTAAGTTCAATCGATAAAATCCCGAATTCAAAGTAATGAAATTGACTTCAATTAAGTGAAATTGAGTAAATCCCCAATTCAAAGTAATTTAATTGAGTTTAATCGAACTAAATTGAGTGAAATTGATAAAATTATCAATTCAAGGTAGTGAAATTGAGTGAAACTAAGTTCAATTGACAAAATTCCCAATTCAAGGTATTGAAATTGAGTAAATCCTCAATTCAAAGTAGTTTAATTGAGTGGAATTGATAAAATTCCCAATTCAAAGTAGTGAAATTGAGTTCAATTGAGTAAATCTCAAATTTAAAGTAGTTTAATTGAGTGAAATTGATAAAATTCTAAATTCAAAATAGTAAAATTGAGTGAAATTAAGTTCAATTGACAAAATTTCCAATTCAAAGTAGTGAAATTGAGTTCAATTGAGTAAATCCCAAATTTAAAGTAGTTTAATTGAATTAAATTGAGTGAAATTGATAAAATTCTCAATTCAAAATAGTGAAATTAAGTTTAATTGACAAAATTTTCAATTCAAAGTAGTAAAATTGAGTTCAATTGAGTAAATCTATAATTCAAAATAGTTTAATAAAATTCAATTGAGTTGAATTGAGAAAATCCTCAATAGTATGATTTAATTTCATAATTATTTACTGTAAAGTAAGATATTATGACCATAAGAGGACCTTTAGATGTATGTATTTGAGCTTAACTTGGTGATAGACTGATGGGGCAAAAAAAAAAATAGCCAAAATTTTAGGAGGGGAAAAGGAGCATAATTCCAAAAATCAATACTCAAAAGAAAGAAAAGTAATTTATGACTTTTTGGAATAATGTGAAGGTTAATATTTTTTGGACAATACTTGCCTCCTATCCTAATTGGAGGAACTTCCTCCTACCCCATGGGGTGGCTCAATAAAGGTTAAACACGTGTTCTATATTTAAATATCAATCATCTCTCTTTTTAAAAGTTAACTGATTAATTATACTATATTCACTTCCCTTATTTAAATTCAATACAAATATGTATAACATACCTTAACTGACAAAACTGTCCTCCATAATTTCTTTTCCTTTTAATTATTTGCACTCACTTTGATTCAAACATAAAACTCTAAAAAATAAAAAAATTTAATGACATAACTTTTCAAACATTAAACTAGCAATTTTTTTAAATTTTAATTATTTATTTTAAAATTTGATCAATTTTAAAATAAATTGATCGAATTAAATTTTATATTGAATTTAAAATTTAATATAAAATTTTAATAGGCAAAGTAAATATACAATAATAATCCAATTTACCTTTAAAAAGCTATCTCATTCAAATTTAAATATAGGAACATGTGTACACATTTTATTAAACCACATCATGAGGCACATCATGAGGTAGGAGGAAGTTCCTCCAATTAGGGTATGAGGCAATATTCTCTTTATTTTTTTAACATTTTTTATCTAATAAATTAATATTAAGAGCATGTTCGCGAACATAATTACGAGCTTCGATTACGAGTATGTTCGCAAGTATACTCATAAACATGTTCACGAACATAAGTTCATGAACGTATTCGTGAACATGTTCGTGAACGTGTTCGCGAACGTGTTCGTGAACAAACGAGCCGAGCTCATGGAAGTTTGAGCTTGCTCGTTTAATAAACGAACCTATAAATCAAGCCCGAGCTCGGCTCGTTTAGCTGTCAAACGAACACGAGCTGATCTCTTAGCGAGTCGAGTCTCGAATAGCTTGTCGAGCGCTCTGTTCGTTTGCAGCCCTAGTACAAAGCAATGCTGTAATAGTGCAGTGCTTGGCTTTCATTTTATTTAAGAAAGTCAATAAAAGGAGTGTGTTTTCTTGTTCCTGCATGTTCCATCACACTCGTAAGGGTGTGACATTCTAAATAGGGTAAATTACACTTTCACCCCTCAATCAAAATTTAACATGTGAAATGATTAAATTACCCCTAAATGTATGTGATGACTTATTTGCCTACCCATAAACATGTGAAAAGATCAATCTACCCTCCTTTCTATAAGAAATGTTTTTTTTTTGGGAAAAAAAATAAATTTATGGAAAACAAATATAAAAAATATGAAATTTTTTTTTCGGAAAGATATAAATATTTAGAAATATATATATTTCAGGGAAATTTTTTTGGGGAAAAATATAAATATTTTGAAAAAAATATATTTCTGGGAAAAAAATAATTTTGGGAAAAATATAAATATTTCGAAAAATATATATATTTTGGGAAAATTATATTTCTAGAAAACAATATTTCCGTAAAAATATAAATTTTTCGAAAAAAAATCTATTTTTGGAAAAAAAAGTTCGGGAAAATATATATATTTTGATAAAAATATATTTATGGGAAAAATTGAAATATTTTGAAATATATATATATATTGGGAAAAATATATTTCTAGAAAATAATATTTCCGGAAAAATATAAAATTTTCGAAAAAAAAAAAATTGGAAAAAAGAAGTTCGGGAAAAATATAAATATTTTGAAAAATATATATATTGTTTTCGAAATATATATATTTTTCAAAAAATATATATTTCGAAATATTTTTATTTTTGCCAAACTTTTTTTTTCTAGAAATATATGTTTTTTCAAATTTTTTATATTTTTCGGGAAATATGTTTTTCCAGAAATTTACCTGAAATATATTTTCCCCAAAAAATATATATTTTTCCCGAAATATTGTTTAGGCTTCGTTTGGATTAAATAGAGAGAAAAGAAAAGAAATGATAACATTAGTTATGAAATAAAAGAAATGAAAAGATAGCAATGTTTAAAATTCATGTTTGGATAAATTATGATGGAAAATAAAAGAAAGGATAGTATTTTTGTTTGTATAGGGAAGATGAGAGAAAAGAAAAGAAATTGTTATAACCAATTTACTATTATATCCTATTAACCAAATGTCTTAAGTTTCTATTCTGAAAATATTAAAGTTATATTTGGTATTATAAAAATATCACTTAAGTGTCATCCTTTCTTTCAAATCTTCTCATTTTTGGAAGGATAATATTTAAGGGATTTGGAGGATAAAGAGTGATAAGTTATCCCTCCAAATCTTTTATTTTTTTTCCTTATTAACAAACAAAACATGTAAAATCTTATCATTTATTTTCTTATCCTTCCAATTCTCTCCATCCAAACGAAGCCTTAGGCGTTTTTCTAATAGGGATGGAATTTTGTTCATGAATTTTTTTAAAATTTTGGACACAAATTACTTATATAATTTTTTTTTAAAAAAAATGTCGCGGGTCAGGTTGAGTTGGCCCATTTACTACCCGATCCGTTTTATGACCCTATATAACGGGTTGGAAATGGATCACTGATTCGTTATAACCCGCCCATTTGCCACCTATAGGTTTACTCCTATTTTTTCTTCGACTTAAAAGCATAAACAAAAGTTCTATCAAATATGTTACGTGTAATTATATGTCAAATGGGTAATTGGATTTAGAAATCAAACTGTATTAATTTTTCAAGATAGTTTTGCGAAGTTAAAATGAATTCTAGTGGAATAAGTCACTATATGAATAATACTGTTTCAATTAAGCAAATATTGCAGTGATTTTTATGTTTGTATTCCAAAAATAAAAATGAATACAGATTCATAAAAAATAAATCGAAATTTTCACTCTCATAATAGCTATATATATAACAATAAGGAAGAACTGATCATTTTTTAATTTTTACTTAATCCTATCTTTACTCTTCAATTATCCTTCAACCTAACTAGAATAATCCCTAGGAAAAAAAAAAAAAAACTAGAATAATCCCTTGAGATATATGTACGGTATTGCTCAAAAAGAAAATAATAATAATAAAAGAATAAAGAATGGAGATATGAGATTATATGTTAATTTTTTATTATTAAAGTCTTACATTTTTTCAAAAATAAATAAATTTATCAAAACCCTCATCCCAGTTCTTAGATGAGACATGTTTTCAAGGACACACGGTCCCTCTTGATTTTCACACACTCAAAAACACACAGTGAATAACAACTGCCTGCAAAACGAAACTTCGACTTCGCAGTGTACTGTTCGTCTTCTTCTAGAGAGAGAAACAACAAAACCTAGAGAGAGAGAGAGAGAATTGAGAAAAAGGTGTCACCCCATCGATCCCCTTTTTGATTCCCAAACCCTTAAACACCACTGGTGTTCGTGAAAACCCAAATCTCAAATCGTCCTGTTTTGATCTGGGTTTGTCTCCATTTCAAAGAATTTTGGTGATCCTTGGTGGGTTTTAGCGGGAATGATGATTGGTGCAAATCATCACGAAGGTGGGGACAAGAACCCTCCGGCTGCGGTTAACAGGGGAGGAGGTACAAGGTCATACGGCACCACCGTGTCGGGTCAGTCGGTGTCGACCAGCGGCAGCGTGGGGTCTCCGTCGAGCCGGAGTGAGGCGGCGGCGGTGGCGACGCCGGCCAGCGAGAGCACTTTTCATAGGTTGAACCATCTGGACATTCAGGGCGACGATGCTGGGACTCAAGGGGCTGTTGGGTGAGCCTTCAATTCTATTTTTTCTCTGAAAATGTATATAATGCTGTTTTATTGTGGGCTCAACTTGTTGTTTTAAGGGTTTTGGATGGAGTGGTGAAACCCCAGGAATTGTTTTTGATTGTAAATAAGAAAACGGGTTAGTTGTAGATAGGAAAATTGTTTAATTGGGTTAGTTGTTTGAAAGATTTGGTCTTTAACACAAAGGTTGATACACTCCCATTAAGTTTAAGGGGAAGTCATACTTGATTTTTATTTTTATTTATTTTTTCGGTTTTAATTGTAGAGGCCTACATAAATGGGTCATTTGGCTGATGTATTTCCTGCTGAATTTGGTGGCTGCTTTGAAAATTTATGCGTTTGAACTATGCTCAAATTGTATGGGCTGGGAATCATTGCAATAAATTGTTGGTTTTCTTCATGTGTGCTTGAATTTGATGTGCACATTGATGTCATTCTGATTGGTGATTGATTTGAAGTGCTTCTTACAACTCTTGTTTAATGGTTTTTGTAGTTTGTAATTGCTTTATTCCATGCTTGTTCTTTGGGTAATAGCTATAGTTTTCAATTTTCATTTTTTTGCTGCAAATTTAACCATCTGTTTTACGTAGAAATAGGAAGAAGAAAAGAGGTCAACGAGCAGTTGGAGGGGATAAGAGCGGCAGGGGACTCCGTCAATTTAGCATGAAAGGTGTGTATTTCTGTGTCACGATTTTTCGTTATCATATTTTGTGTATTATTTCCACCTTGTAAATAAGGGAAAGCATCCCAACATTTGCGATATGGAAATTCCTTCATTTGAAAGTGGATGTTTTAAAGATGTATAATAGCTGATTTTGTTGATTTGGAATCTTCATATATAGATAGAGTTCTTTAAATGGTAGTACCGTATAATTATTGTGCTGAATCTGATAGTTCTGTTATTTAGATTCGAATTATACATGTCTACAATTTTTTACCATTTTTTTTTCAATCTTATAGGGCCAGTGGGTATTCTATGTAAAATGAAGTTTTTAATATGGCCATTTTACTTAATCTAAGACAATCATTTAACTGACGGAAGATAACGAAGTTTCATGTACAATAAGTCTAAAATCGCATTTGACATGCTTCTAGGTGCATATCCAACCAAACACATTATGAACGTATTTCATGCCTTTGACCATGCGTCATTGAGTATGACATGAGTACATCACATTTTTACAATTTTTGAAAGACCTGACTAGCAATACTTAGTCTGCTGACAATTTTCATACTGATTTATGTTGGTTTTGTCTCTTATCGTGTCTAGTTTGTGAGAAGGTGGAAAGCAAGGGAAGAACCACTTACAATGAGGTCAGGCTTCTTATCCAACTGATGATATTATATACATTAACTTTCTCAGTTGAATTTGGTGTTTATGCTTAAGTTTTCTCTTTCGGTGATGCTTATACTTCAGTTTTCTCTATCATGTGATTGTACATTTATATATCTCAGTTTGAGTCCTTTTTTGGCCTGTAGGTTCCTAATTTTGATATTATGTATAAACTCACGATAACGTTTGGTGATCATGCAAAACGTTAATAGTGTACTTACACAAAGTAAATATCATACTTATTTTCACTGCATTTAATTTTGGCAATGTCCATCCCATAGTAATAAATATCTAAAATAAATGTGTTTTAAGGGCTAAATGTACAAGGATGGAGTTGCTAAGAATGATCCTGGTTTCTGGTTATCATTTAAAGACCCTCCAAGTATAGATGATTATGCATCAAGTAAATAGTGTAGTCACAAATATTTTTGCGACCCAAAATATCATAGTTATTCTTATTGAAATTGTATTTAGCCTGTCCATCTATTGTAGTTAATTTATTGAATAACTGTGCTTAAGGGCAAGCTAAATACAAGGCTGGAGTTATTTTTATCTTCATAGGTTTTGTTCATCTTTATCTTGCAAGGATACTTAGCAGGCAAGTTAAGGTGCAAGGATATATATATAGATTGCCCTTGAGGTTGAATGATCTCGGTGACTGTACAGAAGCATCAATAGAAAAACCATTATACCCATTATATGCCGTTTTATTAGAAAGACCATTATACCCATTACATGCCTCCTTATTTCTCCTTTTACCAGTCTCTTTCCCTCTAAAAGCCTTCCAAAACATTCCAATGTCATCCACCACTATAATCATCTCTGTCACTCCCTTCCTTCCCCACCTCATTAACAACCTAATTCCATCCACCACCATAACATGTTGTCTCATCAGCGCTCAGGATTATAGGAGCCCTTGCCATTACATGCCCTGACCACCTCCCCACTCACACAAAAGAAAACCACCAGAGGCATAACTGCAAACTCAGCAAGATCTTCGCACCATAACTGCATACTCAACAAGATATTCGCCTCCTTCAACCACATTCGAGGTGCCAATGTTTATCTCATGTAATAAGGCATACAATTCAAGGGATTTCTGGACTTTTCATCCCTTCGGGGGGTGTCACTGCAAGAAAATTGAAAATTCAGGGGGTAGTTAGACAGAAAAGGCATTGACCAATTTCTACATGCAATTGACCTAAAGTTCAGAGGGTCTCACTGCAAATTACCCTTATTTAAATGTAGCTTTTCTGATTGCTTCATAGAATTGGTTTAGGTTTTCAGACTCCAAGTCTCAGGGCCTCTGTGGGGTAGTTTTGGAAGATGGCTTTTCAAATTTAGTCAACGGACTATGGCAGTGAGCGGGCTGTCGGCCAGGTTGATAATGTATCCATCAGATGTTCTTCAATGCCTATTTAGTTACAGATATTTGATTCACCAAAAGGGGGTGCTTTACCTCATTTTGTAGTTTTTGTCCCCAACCTTCCCTATCATTTGGTGAAGGTGATTTTGTGAAATTCTTGAGTTGAGGGATTATAGCAGCAAGTGGGTAATGCACGCTATCGTTGCTATGTCATTCTATAGCTAATAGTTCCTCAGATCATAGCAGCTAAAGATTCTGCCTAACCAATAGATTCTGCCTATTGGTTAGGCAGAATCTTTATATATCACTAATTTTCCCGTTCTAGCCTTCATATGCTGTGATGGGTTTGGGTGTCCCTTATAAAATTATTTTCTTGACCATCCAAAATCCAAACCTGGAGTTCTCTGAGAGATATCATGGGTATGAATAATTTGCCGTATTCTACCTGAATCCAGAAGTATCCGCGCTTAGTCTGTACGTAGGTGCTTTATATTGTTGCTCACCTCTGCGATGGTTTGTTATGATGCAATTCTTACATCTGAGAGGGTGAAGTATTTTCCAGGTTGCAGATGAACTTGTGGCTGAATTTGCAGATCCTTCCAATGGTGTTACAACGCCAGACCAGGTTTGCAACTTTTCCAATTTGCCTGATGTGATGTCTGATCTATATGTTGTTCATCTCTATGTGATGAAAAACTTAAAAGCATGAGATTTACATTTCTGTTCTAAACAATGTGTGACAGCAACAATATGACGAAAAGAACATTCGGCGAAGGGTATATGACGCCCTGAATGTTCTCATGGCGATGGATATAATTTCCAAGGATAAAAAAGAAATACAATGGAAGGGTCTACCCCGTACTAGCTTGAATGATATTGAAGAGCTAAAGGTTTGTGTTTAGGTTCTTCTTCCTCACTCTTTCTCTCTCTCATTTGAATTTTCTTCTGGACTAGTATTTTCTTCTTCAATTATGCTCAATTTAATTTGGGCAATCCACTCTGTGAATGTATTCACTGCAGACAGAGCGTCTTGGACTGAGAAATAGGATTGAAAAGAAAGCAGCCTACCTGCAAGAACTGGAGGAACAAGTAAAGATTATGCTTATTTTCCAATTGATGTTGATTTAGGTTTTTGTTATAATTTTACAATTGATGATGTTTCATGATTGGTGCTTGTTCTCTAATGTTTTTTTTTCCTTCCACCAAGTACATAGGTCTCCAGAACCTTATACAACGGAATGAACAATTATATAATTCGGGAAATTCTCCTGGCGGGGGTGTGGCTTTACCTTTCATACTGGTGCAGGTGAATGTGCTTGATAATTTCTTTTCTTTTGTGGTGGCTCAATTCATGCTAAAGGAAAAAAGTAGTGAAGTTGGTAGTTCCTGTCTTTATATTGTTTAATTTTGGATATCATTGTTTTGCTCTTTTACATCATGAATGGGATCTTGAATGTGTAAAACATTCATAATTGGCTTTCTGTTTGTTGCATGTAAAGTGACCTTTTTGGCTTATTTTTCCTTGTTTGGCTAATATCCTGAACATTATTCAGAAAAGGATTGTGGTGTTTTGTCAGGAAAATAGATCTTTTTTTTTTTCTTTTTTTTTCTGAAAGGAGGAAAATAGATCTTAGCTCAAACATTTTCGCTAATATTGTCCTTTGAAATACTACAACCTTCTATATATGTCGAGGCAATTCAGATTGCAAATTAAATTCATGAAATATTTAAAATTCCTTCATTTGATCAAGAATGTCTAATACTATAAAATGCTTTCGTTCATTCTAATAGAGTCCAAAGTATGTGATTGAACTTGATATAATATAAAGAATTTGGAGAACCATAGAAAATGCTATCAACCAAGATGTATAGATGCTTATCACTTATGATTTGAACTATGACTAACAACTCGACTATGAGCATTAATCAGCACAAGAAACCATAATTTAGAGAGTGCTCATTACGTTTCCAGAAGAGAGAGAGCCATTTGCTCATATCCTAAATATTCTTACAATATAGGAGCCATACAAATACCTATCGTCTGAATCTAGTGAAATTATAAGGAGCAAATCTGATCTTCTTTTTGTTGTCCAAAGCAAGTTGTAGAAAAAGCCAGTTGATCTAGAGCTAATATATCCTACATTATCCTCTGAAGCCATCTACAGAGTTATTTTAAATTAAAGTTCACAAGTCAATATAAAGGCATGTTTGTGGGCGACAACTGTACACAGTGAAAAAAATATTGGAAGGTTAAACAAATAAATAAATACTACAATTGTGGTTGATTTGTTGAATGTTCAGTAGACAAGAGAAAGGACATCTACTCAAAGCTTCATATCTGAGCAAAATGGGTTGGATAGCCTGAACAACATTGATACAGTGTCAAGCTGTCAATCCAAAACACAAACTGAATTTTCAAATCTGTTTTATGAGAGAGTTTACTTGAGCCAAACATTTTATGAGAATTCGCTAGGATCAGGATCAAACTGAATCTCAAATCGTTTTTAGTGATAGCTAGTCTTAAACCATTTAGCTTATGGTTCAGCATTATGACCAGTGGCGAAAAACGTATCCAGAACTGACTGTCAATTCCACCCACTATATCCTCCCTTGACGTTCCTCATGTTAGCAAAGTCAAAATTCGTTTAGATTGTTGATTTGAAAAAAAAACAACTTATGAGAGTTAAACATGAAGGTATTTCTGGAATTTCTGTTTTCCTTTTTCATTTCCAGAAGTAGTTTTACCAAATGGCACCATTCGACATTAATACATAAACTGGTCGATTGATATTAAAATTTACACAATTACCTAATAGCTCATGTTGTAGTTGACCCATTTAATGGAGTACACTTATTTCAACATGACTTGCACCCCCACCTTACCGAGCTCCATCAAACTTTTCTTGTGCCAAAGCATTGTCAATGTCATGAGAGAGAACTGTAATATGTCATGGTTATGTTTTTTGAATAATTACTTGATGTTGTTTCTCACCTTCTCTATCATTTGGAAAATGTAGACACGCCCTCATGCAACTGTTGAAGTGGAAATATCGGAAGATATGCAGCTGGTTCATTTTGACTTCAATAGGTAATGAAAAGCTATTACCATTATATAATTAGTCTGGCCAATTTTGGAAATGTGGTTTTTGTAGACAGTTGGACATGAGTTATGTTCAAGTGATTTTCCATTTTAACTGGGTAATTTACTCTTCAAGTGTAATGAATGATGTAATGAGTATCTCTCTTTTTCAACTTACTAATTTTCTCCAGCTCACTGACTCTAAACGCCGACCTGGTATGTTGATTGCAGCACCCCCTTTGAGCTACATGACGACAACTATGTTCTGAAGGCAATGAAATTTTGTGAAAAACCACAGGAGGATGAAATCGCGCACGCATTCTCCACAGAGGGAGGTGAAAGCTCAAGCATGCCCACCATGTTTGACTCTCAATCTCAAATACCTCAACCTTCAAGGTCAAGTGTACCGGGCAGGCCTCCCACTTCGCCACCTCTTCCCGGAATACTGAAGGCACGCGTTAAGCACGAGCATTAATCTGGATGTTCGTCCCAAGCACTGTTATCTTACCATGGGCTATGATCTCATCACATCTGTATACTGCGTAAAATATTTTCCCGGGAGAGTGTGGGCTCCTTGTGATCTCCATCTCATTTCAGTATGTTTTCCACCCAGTTGAGTGAGTGGAAGATAACGGCGAAACTTTCATCGGAGGGTCTCTTTCCGGCAATTCTCTCACATACCAATGATAAGCTATTGTAATTATTTGGATATTTTTCCCCTGAGGTAGAAGAGTGAAGTTTAGTGTTATGGAACCGTAGAGGATTGATTATCTCCTAGAAATTCATGAAATTTATTCATAAGATTGACTGTCAGATTTAATTGCATTGTGCATACCATCATTGTGATAATGTTTTAATCGTGCCTGAAGAAGGTCAACATTTCAATCTATGGTGGGATTAAGAATTTCTTTTCTTTTGTAAATGAAGCTTTGATACTTTGGGGGTTCAAATCTGAAGACATCATACTGCAGTCTCTGGTTTGATGTCTTCTCAGTATAGTCACTCTTCAAAAGCAATGGTAAAGTATGGACTATAAAACCTTGTAACTCTCTCTGTTACTACTATTATTATATGTAGGAATGGCAATGGGGCGGGTTCCCCATCCCCGAACCCGCCCCCATTTAGTCCCCCCTAACCCGTCCGTCCCCTGAATTTTTTTTTTTTTTTTTGCCCCGCCCCCGCCCCGCTCCCGTGTCCCGGTATTAAATTTTTATATAAAAAAATATATTATATATATATTTTTACCTTTTTATATAAAAAATTATATCTTAAACATATATATATATTTTACATATATATTATTGTTATATATATTAATATATATATATAATATATAACTGGGGCGGGGCGGGGATATCCCCGAACCTGAGGGAGATTTTTTTTTTGCCCCATCCTCATCCCTATTTATGTAATCGGGTCTCCATACCCGAGCTAAACGGGACGGGGCGGGGCGGTTCCCCATCGGGGCAGATATTATTGCCATCCGTAATTATATAATCCATCTCCATGTGTGCATTATTAATAATACAATTGTTGGTTTTGTCATATATATATATATATATATATATAATGTTGAGAAAGGTGGAAGGAACAGAATAGCCAACACTTCAGTAATATATGTTGTTCGGGTGAAAAAAGTTCATTTAATAGAGTAGTGATGTTCTTTTGTAGAGAGTGCCAACATTAACTCTAAAGTTAAAATAAAAATGATCTGTAAATCATACTGCTCTTAATCAACCATTTTTCAGAAAAGTACCTTTTTTCCCCTTGAAAAAGACCCAAGGTTATATGTCCAGCAAAGAGGATTGGAATCATGAGAACCCAAAAAAGAAAAAACAGGAAAAGAAAAAAAAAACTTAGTATTATAATTTATTTATTTCAACAAATTTTTTTTTTTGGGTAATAATAAGGGTAATTTTAGTATCAAAAATATTATGAAGAAGAAAACACAGGCCATATCTTTTGTTTTTCTTTTTTTTTAAAAATGACAATTTTCGGTATAAAAAAAGACAATTTTCGGTATAAATGAACGGTACGTTAGACCTACTAACGTAAACTTTTTGGTAGGATTGCAAAGCACCCATGACACTTTCCTCAAATGAAAAACAAAAAATTACAAATTAACTGGGATTATGGCAAAGGGGGTCTCATTGTGCTCCTTTTGTGTAAAATGTAAAATTTTTTATAAAAAATATGAAGTAAATCTGATTTATTGACTTTTTTTGACAATGGTTAGTTAGTTCAAAAATTATCTTTGTAAGACCATAATGAAAACATAATTTCTTATTTTTCACAATATTGCAATTCTTTTCTGTATATAAATATGTATGTGTATATAATGGAGTATAATATATGCAATTAAAGGGCAAGATTACATAATTACTAGTATTCTTTTGTAATTTTTTTAAAAAATTACAAGTTTAACCTTTTATAGACATTAATATATAAAAGAAAAGTAAAACCAGTCCCCAGTGTGCCTCCGTTCCTGTATATATACACACATATATAAACTCTTGTCAGTATAACTGTGTGATTAGGGTTTTCTTTTTAGTTGTCACTTCTGCGAGTGAGACGATGAGGAATCAGCATTTCAGGACGAAGCGACACAAGAAGAGGTAAAAAAAAAAATTGTAAATAAATATTATTTCAATGATTGCATGCCATCAGTATGTTTATATATATATATATATGCTTTCGAATGTAAAAGGAATGGGGAGGGTGATTTTCTACACAAAAGAAAATTATTTCGTCTTGGAAAAGTATCACAACTTGCTCCTATATTTTCTGTTGTGAAAATGTAGAAAGAAATGCAATTTCTATTTTGTTTATACGGCAATGAAGCATCAAATTGTTACCATATATTCCATTTTATTTATTTTATTTCTTCCAAGCTTCAACAATATACGAAAATGGAATTGATGAACCTTCTCATTCGAGACCAAACCCAATGGTTGAAGTAGGAATCAATCTATTTAATCATAGTTGAAGGAATGAGTCTCCAATGGGTGGCTCTGGCTCTGGCTCATCACTCCAATTTAAAGAATGGAAAATAATTTTTACTTGGAACTCTAGTAGGCGGTTTGTAATACCTAATTGATATTCAAGTAATTTTTTTTTTTGATAAGAAATTGATATTCAAGTAATGTTGGCTACAATGTGATTCCAGTGGAATATTGGGTCTCAATGCGACTTCTCTGGCATATGACTATTTTTGTAAGTTGTGATCGCGTTGTTTGCCATCGTTTTAGCTTGTAAATTCTAAAAGCATTGTTGAAAACCATGCCAAAAAGGTATTAGGCACGTTAAAGTGCAAGCTTAGAACCTCGGTTATGCTTGGTTAAATGCTTTGAGAAAAGGTGAAAGCCTAGATTCAATATACACTAGGCACAAGGCTCAAAAGAAGCATGCATTGCTTAAATTTTAATTATATGTATGTATCAATAAAATAGTTCTTCTAAGTGTCTCGAGTTGTCAAGCACGGATGTAGACGTTGGATACAAATACGACGAATATTTGGAAAACAACATATATGTATGGTATGGATGCGACTGTTATATGATAAATACGGTATGTTTATATAATTAATAGTAGGCTGTTGGCTTAGTATTTGATCTTTATGGGGGAAAAATGAAGGATTAATTTCTTCACTTTTGGAATTATATATGTCCATATGATTTTTCTCTATGATATGTATAGTGCCGCAAACAAGCCGACAAGCCGAGCAGAGCTAAGCTTTGATGTGTTCAGGCTTGGGTTGGCTCAGGCGAGCTCGACCTTGCTAAGCTCGAGCTCAGTCTGGTTTGTCCATCCAAGCTTGGTTTTTTTTTTTTTTTTTGATAAGTAAGATTTTTATAAAACAAAAAAAGCACTCAATCGGGGAGTGCATCCCATATACACGAAACCTTAGGGGCCGAGGGAACCCAAGAAGTCTATCTTTTCCTCAATAAATTTACAATTTCGCCCCTCCATCCAACAAAACAAACTCGATATAAACACGTTTTTTATTACTCCCAGAGGAGACTCCACACTCTTAAAACATCGCCTATTGCGTTCCAACCAAATACTCCACCAGAGACATAGGGGAGTTGCCCTCCAAAAAGGCCGAGCCTGACAACCAATCGGCACACCTCTCCAAGATGCCAACACATCACGAACCAAGGTTGACATCACCCAGTGGATGCCAAAGAGACAAAAAATGAGACTCCAGCAGTTGTAGGCGATCGGGCAATGCAAAAGGAGGTGATCAATAGATTCTCCATCCTTTTTACATAAAAAACACCGATTGACCAAAAACATACCCCGGCGACCCAGAATGTCCAAAGTGAGGATGCGCCCCCAAGCCGTCGACCATGTGAAGAAAGCGACCTTGAGAGGGGCTTTAGTACGCCGCCTTCCACGGAAAAGACGCTTCCTCCCCAGGCGAAAGACAAACAAAAAAGGAAGCGACTGAAAATCTCTGGGAAAGCGAAGGTCTCAAACATAAAGAATCTTGACCACCACCAATAGTCTGTGAATATAATAACTCTAGAAGATCAGATATCTCCTCCAGCTCCCAATCCTG
Organism: Cornus suecica; assembly: GCA_963922005.1. Lineage (NCBI taxonomy): Eukaryota > Viridiplantae > Streptophyta > Magnoliopsida > Cornales > Cornaceae > Cornus > Cornus suecica. The sequence continues at coordinate 65,780,841 of OY998244.1, read as the reverse complement.
AAAATAACGCGTAAAACTGACATCCCACACTAGCTTCCCGGTATCAAGATGATAACAATCAACAACTGAGGTCTGACGATCCTGGGCGATCCTGAATAATTGAGGGAACAAATGGGCAAGGGGTCCCTCCCCACACCACAAATCCGACTAGAACCCCACACAACATCCATCACCAACCTTGAAACTGGCCAAAGGAGCAAAAGAGTCCCATCCCTGCCGAATATCCTTCCACACTCCCATGCCTCTACGACCCCTGACCTCTTCAGAGCACCACCCGCCTCTCACCTCCCCATAGCGGCAAACGATCACCCTCCTCCATAAACAGTTCCTCTCAGACCCAAAGCGCCACAACCACTTTCCCATGAGAGCCTTATTAAAAGGCACCATCCGACGGGTACCCAAACCACCCTCCCGAAAGGGACGACATACCACCTCCCAACGCACCAAAGGAATAGAATGCCTCTCCCTTGAACTACCCCACAAAAATTGTCTCTGAATCCTCTCAATCCGCTGAGCCACACCGCGAGGAATCTGAAAAAGTGATAACACATATGTAGGGAGATTGGATAACGTGCTCTTTACCAGTGTAAGTCTCCCACCCTTAGAAAGATATTGTCGCTTCCAACCCGCCAAACGCCTCTCCACTCTCTTAACCACCGAATCCCAACAAGTATGTCTCCGTCCAGACGATCCTAAAGGTAGACCCAAATACACTAACGGGAGCTGATCAGCCCTGCATCGAAGAGCAGTAGCTAAAGCCGGTATGTTGCCCACCTCCCCCACTAAAAACAAAAAGCTCTTACTAGTGTTGATTTTCAACCTAGAGACCGCCTGAATATTGGAGGGTTTTTTCAAGCTTGGTTTTAATAAAATCGTATATTCACAGAGTAATGGGCCCAAATATTGGAGGGTTTTTTCAAAGGATTGGGGCTTTGTAATCGGTGGTGACATGATCTATTGGCAAAAGGAGATGGTGAAGTTGTGACTATGGCAGTGAATGATGGCGAATATCCGTTTTTGTGCCGTGTTGTTGGACGTTGCTGAAATTTAGGTCTGGAAGACTGCATTGATGGTTGTTTGCGTGCGTTCAGGGTGATCTTTATGATGCACGGCATCCTTGCAGACGAGTGAGACAATTTGAGAGAGGCGATGGGTATTTTTAGAGAAAAGAATCTTATTGTGTTTGGAGAAAGGCTTCTAAATGAGTGGAATGGGTATGTTTGATTGGATACAAGTTAAGAACATGTTTGGTTAGACAAACTTACATGGGTTTCCTTGGTTGGACAAACCTCAAAATCATGTTTGGCCAAGCAAGCTGAGCTCGCCACTGCCTGAAGCTTGATTCTTTTAATAAATGAACGAGCCCGAATGAACTTTTAATGAACGAGTCTATTCATTTGTAGCCCTAGACACTTGCACTTAAGCTCATGATTGCCATTTGTATGCTCATGCAATGTTATATGTTTTAGAAAGAGGGAAATTGTGTTGAGAAAGGTTGAGGTTGATGTTATAGAACCACCAAGTGCATTCGTGATTATTTTCTACTTGCATTTGTCTCATCATTTCCTCTTGGTAAAGTATATGCAGATTAAATTAACTTGTTTTTCTGCTGCTCCTTCCTTGCTACTATTTTGAGTGATTATGAATTTTTCACTGCTATATTGCTGCATATGTGATGCATTTTTTATCCCTGATTTTTCTGTATTATTCCGGTTGTACTCGGCTATTTGGTAACTTCAATTATCATCTCGATGGTCTGCATCTCTCTCTCTCTCTGTCTGTCTCTCACACATACACACACACCTGCCTGCATGCTTATTTTGGTCGCCCCACATGTCATGAATTTGACAAATATGTTTTCTTTGACAATGGACATTAGGAATATAGATTCAAGTATGCTGTATGAAAGCTCAGAGTCTCATTCCAATGGAATTACTGAAGAAGAAGAAGACAAAATAGATGTGAGGAATAGTGGTTGTTGCAATAAAAGAATAATGAGAACGGGTGAAAGCTCTCATCAAGGAAGTAGTAAACTAATTCAATCCAATGTGAAAAAGGCAGGTTAATCCTGATCCAGTAGCTGAAGTGCAAAGTGGGGAAGATGTCAAGGTGCTTCAATCACCAACCAAAGATGCCTACAAAAAACAGTTAAGAGATCGAGCATGTTAGCTATTAGCAAGGTGGATGTATGATTCTGGAATTCCATTTAATGCTGTTGATTGCGATAGCTTTCCAATCATGATTGAAGCTATTGGATAATATGGCCCAGGTTGGAAACCACCGACTTATCATGAAGCACAAAATTCTCTCCAGAAAGAGTTGAAGCGCACATGAAAATTTATGAAAGTCCATGAAGAGGATTGGGTAAGAAATGGATGCTCAATCATGGTAGAGGTAGGGAAGGACAACAGAGAGGGAACTATCATTAATTTTTTGGTAAATTGTTCCAAGGGAACCGTGTTTATTGAATCCATAGATGCTTCTTCTTATATAAAGCATGATGGAAAAATGTTTCAATTGCTTGATAGATTTGTAAAGCGCATTGGTGCGGCCAATGTGGTCCAAGTTGTCACAGACACTGCCCCAACTAACATAGTAGCTGGTAAGGATATATTACAAGTTTTTTATTAGTAATATACAGTTTATAATTCTAAGTTTTTTTTTTGTTTTTGTTTGTTGTGTGTGTGTAATTTTTTATTAAGAGTATTTGAAATTTCATCTTAATTTGATCTATGTTTTCAATAGGAAGGATTTTGGAAGCAATGCACCCCAACTTGTATTGGTCTCCATGTGCTGCCTATTGTTTAGACTTGATGTTGGAAGACATTGCAAAGTTACCAAATGTTACGAGAACGTTAAGAAGAGCAATTGTGTTACATAGTTATATTTACAATCGTGCTGGTGCACTGGGCATGATGAGGCATTTCACAGGACAAAATGAGTTGTTCAGGCCTGCAAATACCCGGTTTATGACTACCTTCCTCACATTATCAAGCATTCACCGCCAAAAGGATAACCTGAGAAAGATGTTTACTTCAGGAGATTGGACCACTAGTAATTGGGCAAAAGAGAAACCAGGTAAAAGAGCAGCTCAAATTGTTTTGATGCCTTCATTTTGGGACAACATCTCCTACAGTGTTAAGGTGTCAAGCCCTTTACTTCGTGTACTTAGAATAGTTGAAGGTAAAAAGAAACCTCCTATGGGATTTATTTATGAGGCTATGAGAAGGGCAAAAGAGACTATTGCTAATGCTTTCGAAGGGAATGAAGAGAAGTACAAGGACATTTTTGAAATCATCAATAAGAGGTGGGAAGTTCAACTCCAGCGTCCTTTGCATGCTGCAGGATATTTTTTGAACCCTGAATTCTTTTATGCAAATCCAAGTATTCGGCAGGAGGAAGGGGTTATGACGGGTTTGTATAAATGCATAGAAAAGTTGGTCCCAAGCATTGACATCCAAGACAAAATTTGTGATGGGTTGATCTTATATATGAAAGCCGGGGGTCTTTTTGGGAAGCGTATGGCTGTTAGACAGAGATGTACAAGGGCACCTGGTAAATTACATTAAAAATCATTTTTTTTTCAACGATTGTTAATCTTTTCATAAATGGATTGTTTACTAACGAATTGTAATTAACAGCTGATTGGTGGAACTCATATGGTTCTTTAACTCCGCATTTGCAAAAGTTTGCAATAAAAGTTCTTACCCTCACTTGTAGGGCATCTAGTTTTACCAGAGATTGGAGTACATTTGAGCATGTGAGTGAGTCAATTGTGGTCAACTTTGTATTTTTGCTTGGCAATATAAAAAAGCAACCCACCCCGCCAATTTTGGGTTTATTTTTTGTGCTTATTGTTTTATCTTGAATATTTTGCAGCTTCATAACAAAAGGAGAAACGTGGTAGCTCAACGGCGTTTAAATGATCTGGCGTTTATCAGGTATAACAGAGCGCTAAGATATCGATATAAAATACATGACACTGTTGATCCTATCTCAATCAAAGATGTCGATGATAGCAATGAATGGATCGCTAGTGATTCACAAACCGAAGATGAATTTCTGTTAGCAAGAAATATAGATAAGGATCAGGCAGAATTGGAGGAGACGGAAGAGGAAGAAGAAGAAGATCCTGAGGGTTACGAATCCTACACTTACAATGAGGACGAATTCACAAATTTTGAGGAGACAGAAAAGGAAGACCCTGAGGGTTATAAATTGAATAATGAGGTGGAAGATGACGATGTTATGTTCGATGAAGAGGATAGTGTTTAGGTCTGAGTAATTCAATATTTTTTGCTGTTATATGTATGCATTTTAAGTGTTATCATCTTGATTTTCTGATGTATGAATGTTCCTTCCTTTCTTGCATATTTGAATTGGAGTATAATTTATTATGTGAATTTCTGCTTATTTGCTTTTCTTTTATTTTAAATGCCATGTTCTTGACTATCAATAGTTGTGAATCTTCATTTATTTGAATGAAATGTAATAATTCTATGGTTAAATTGTTGCCAATTTTGAATGCATGATATTTTAGCTTCTTTTGTACAACAATGCACTATTTATTATTGAGGCTTAGTCCCCACCTACATTTTTCTACATGAATTGAGATCGGGAAGATCAGTGAGCAAAAGTAGATTTTCTTTGTGAATTTTATGTATTTCACAAAAGTACATAAAATTTAAAATGTCATTGATGTTTACCTTTGTTCAACTTTTATTAATTGAGTTAAGTGATTATGTATTTTCACTGTATATATGCTTGTTGCTGGAGAGCTTGGAAAAATAATCAAACATGGTTGGTATCACATTTAGGAACCTCTCCAGTTTTTTTATAATTTGGACCTTATTGTAACTCAATTTTTAGTCATATTCAGTGGTTGAGTATTTGTCTGTTTTCTGTTAGCTTAGTTTGTGTCAGGCCATATGATCTAATTATATATATCTATATCTATATATAATTATGTATACTTATATACTAAAAATGCATGATGTCTTCGAAGCAGGTAAGCTTTGAAATGTTGATTTTATGCTCCAATTTTGGCTGTTCTAACTCATTTAATCGCCCTATAAAAATATCTCTACTAATAAGAATCTCTGTACCCTATATTCTAAAATACTTGTGCTGGTAAAAGATGCTTACTTTTAATATATATATATATATATATATGTACAAAAGCTGTCTGTTGTTTCATATCTGTTTCTTTCAGTAGAGGCTTTTTTAGTATCAAGTCTCGATAGCAATTTTATATGTGAAAGTTGTTATATAACATGGTAGTTGGTCAAGATCTATCGATTCTTCCCTATGTCGGACGTTATCGTCCTATTCGTAACGTTTTTAAAAAATGTATACTCTTTTTTAGCACCGATATTTATTTGATATTCATTTTTAAAATCGATACTATCCGAGTCCGTTACACTGATATCACCAATGGCGATCCGTGAGCGAGCCTAAATCATCTATGTCATATTCTTCTGGGTTGTCATGGTACGTATTAGGATGCTGGTACAGTTGAGATTCCCTAATCCTATTTTATAGAGTTTAAATATTACAAGTACCAACTCTAATGTCCCAACTTTGAATTCTTAACCAGTTTTGCTTTCTTCGTTTTTCACCCAAGCTTAAAGACTTTTAACAGTCTTGTCGTACCCTCCCTAGGGCTTACGTCTTCATGATTGGCCCGATGCAAGAAACACCACTTCCCGTTAGAGTTCATTACATGACTGGGACAGAAATTAAGAATTTGTTTGATTTGTATCTCTGAAACTGTTCTCGATAATTCTGAGAACATAAAATAATTTTTTGAGAAAACAAATATGAGTTCCATGAAAAGAGTCATTTTTATAACTGAGTTTTCGGAAAACGGAACTATGCAGACTTTTTTACAATTTTCTAATTTTCAAATTTCAGAAAACAGAAAACTGTTTTCAAAATTACAAACCAGCATGCCCTAATACCGCATGATTGGCCGGACTCAAGAAACACTACTTTCCTTTCGAATTCATTACACTATTACCGCGACAGAAACGGACAGATAATAGAAATGTGCACTCATCTTTGAGCCACGGAAACCAATCCATTCATGGCCACTAAACTCATCTTTCTAGCAAAGAGATTAGGCATGGCCTACTCTGTTCATTGTCTTTATCAACAAACCATTTCCAAAAAATGTCATATCTCTGTCATTTTTAAATTCCCTGTGCTTTATAATTCCTATATTCACATCAATCATGGCCTATTGTAGAAGTATATCTATGATCATTGCCCTTTCTTTGTCCTGTTTCTTCTTCACTCATTGTCTCTATCTGCTTTTTTTAAGGCTCCTTTACATGTGCAAACAATCAAGTCAGTAGAGCTGTTTCCTCCCCTTTACACATCTACAACCACTCTCATCTTAAATATGAAAGATACCCCAGACATTATCAATATTTGATGTTTATGCATTGTGATGTACAAATTTGTCCAATACCCTCAAACCATAAAACCCATTGCATCAAAATTTAGTGTGAGAAAGTGATGGTCTTCTTTTGGCTTCATGGAGGAAAAAATTATTTTGAACAGGATTGACAAAAACTTTAAAAGAATTTTTGGATTTTGGAAGAGTGTTTAGAAGAAACTAGGGGGTATCAGCTTCTCAAAACGGCTCATGTGTCTCTTCTTCTTCTATAGAAAGTCGGAAGCAAAAATTATGTCAAACATAAACATAATTTTGGGTACTGTTTGACACATGTAACCATGTAATAACCTTAAAATGTATGTATATATATTTATATATATACTTATCAAATAAATATTTGAAAATTATTAGAATGGATAAATGAATATTTTTAGGAATTTTGAAATGTAAAATTGAAATTTGAAAAAAGTTTGGATTGAAGTAAATGATTAGAGTCTCTGAAGAGATGTGATATATTAGGCTACTGAAGGGGATGTGGAGAGTTAACTTGGGAGGTCACGATATTTCTATTGTAGCTGGAAGGGCGATGTAGCACTCAAGAGCTTGTGAGCAATAGAGCGCACGATATTCATCTCCAGACAAGTTAACCTTGCATTATACGTCTATATATAATTATGATTTATGAGTTGTTACAAAACATGCAATTATATCATGTATAAACTCTTATGTAATATATGTATGATTCGTGAAACCTAATTGATCACGTTGGTTGTGTCATCTGGTTATATATGTATTAGCCAAATTTCTTAACTTAATTGATTGCACCAAATTTCTTAGTATTTGAGTAATGTAAGAATTATAGTGATGATTAAATGGTAAATTACTATCGTTAATTGGATCTGGGTATTATTCGTAACACCTAACAATTTTATGTTAGGTGGAGTAGATAGATTACATTCGGTTGTTGAAAATCATGGGTTATTGTAGGTTACATGAACAATAGTCCAGTAGTTGTTGAATACAATATATTATATATTCGCGGTTAAATATAATAAATTATTATAAGGTTTATCACTGTTAAATATCGTTTATGTAATCTTCACTTATATACATAGTGTGAATAATATTTGGGATGTTATTACTACGTGTTGTTAGTTAGGTAATGTGATTATACAATGTGTAAATAATATATGATTAATTTATAAACCATATTTGATTTCTATTTTAATATGACATGATTTATAATAGTGGTTTCGGATTTGGGTCAAGGGTGTCGTGGATAATGAATATTATTAAGTTATAATCGATATGTTTACGTGAATAATTGGATTAGGAAATGTTTTCTATTTAAACCTAATATATTCAAAAGAGTATATATATAGCATGAAACGATAAATTATTGGTTGTGCCATTTGTGAACAATATGTTACATGAGAAGATTAGTGGATGGTGTTGTTAACACGATATCAATCAATATTAATGTGTTATTTGTATCCTTGCGAAAGTATGTTATAGGAAAACATTAATATATTAATTATCTGCAACCTATGTGAACAATAGTTTAAATGTATTCATTTCTACGCTCTCTAAATTACGTGTTCGTTGATATTGAATATTCTGGAGTATATATTAGAACGCTTTATGATTGTTTCTTATTTAAATTTAGCGGTTAATAAATACTAATGGTATGCGTATATTTATAGGGTGAAATGGGTGAAAATTAAGGAACCAATATTGTTTATAAGGATTTAAAGTAATCTTATATATCACTTTTAGAATATTCATCTTGTTGGAAAGTAATTGTGAAAACTGTGAGTATTCTAAACTTGTTTTGGTAAGACTCTTTCAATATATATATATATATATATATATATATATATATATATATTATTTATTCATTTACTTATTTACTGTGAGATGATACAGTACATGTTATTGGAGTTTGTGACAGTACGATATAAATGTCTGGTGTCAGTCTGAGACTAACTTTGAAGTAGGTCGTTAGGCATAGTCCGGGACCTGCCTTTGAGGAGTGCACTACCTGTTATTATGGCCATTGGGCTTAATGTGCCCTTATGTGGACGTGGTCCGGGACCATCTGGGTATTTAGACGTTTACCCAGTCACTTGTGTGTTAACGGTAATCGGGGACTATTCGTTGCACACCGTATCATTGAAGGAGGGGAGCCTGGGGCTCAAGTGAGATCAGTTGACGAGGTTTGTTCTTTAAATAAATTATTTGAGTACCTCATGAATTCTAATTGGTATTATATTTTGTAACGTGCCTGAATCCTTTTTATATACGGATGTATAATGTCGGGTTAACTTACTGAACAATGATTGTGTTTAGTTTTTCTTGTTGAGCTTGTGAGCTCACCCTATTATTATTTCAGGTATACGTTGATTAGTTTGTGGTGAGGACACTCGAAGGTCGTCAGATTTTGTGCTTATTATCAAGGATTTACTTTTGTTCCTTGTTTGAGAAAACTATAATCAGCTCACATGTAATTGATTGTTAGTGAGTAGTTTGATATAATAATGACCTTACTTATAACAATTTTAGTTGTTATTGAAGACACTTTGGTTTAATACCATTAGTGTTAAGTGTTGTAGTAAGGTTATGTAGTTCATGCCGATAATTTTTAGTAATGGAAAGTATTTATTTTGTTGTGATTTTTGGGGTGTGATAGTTTTAGTGCCAAATTTATGGTTTTGATATGGAAAGTTTAGCATAACCCTTGTTTGGTGGCTTGATTTTGGAGCTAAAATGTGAAATCATGGTGTACCAAATGGTTGATTTTTCACACCATCTCTTGACATGGTTTGGAACCAAAATGTTAAACCATGGTGTGTGTGAGTGTGTTGTGTTATATATATATATATATATATACACACACACACACACAACCATATTACATATATATTTATTTAATTAAAAATATCATTTAATTAAATTAAATAACTAAATAAAAGTTACCAAACAATAAAAATTAATTATGAATTAATAATAAATAAATAAATATTGAGTAATAAATATTTAAAAATAATAAATAAAGTAAAACCAAATAAATAACAAACAAAAATATTATAATTATAAATTAATAATAAATAAATAAATATTGAGTAATAAATATTTAAAAATAATAAATAAAGTAAAACCAAATAAATAATAAACAAAAATATTATAATAAATAATTAATAAAAATATAATAAATATTTAAAAATAATAAATAAATTAAAACCAAATAAATAATAAACAAAAATATTATAATAAATAATTAATAATAAATTAATAAATATTGAGTAATAAATATTTAAAAATAATAAATAAATTAATACCAAATAAATAATAAACAAAAATATTATAATTAATTAATTAATAATAAATATTTAAAATAATAAAATCAAGTAAATAATAAATAATTAATAAAAATAATACCAACTCTACAAAATTTCATTCCATACCAATTCTACCAAACATGGTTTGATTTTTCAGTTTTATTTTTTCTCACACCAAAATCATCTGCACCAAACATGATTTCAGTTCAAAATAAAATCATACCAAACCCAAAATCAAAAACTAACACCGTTGCATCGGTTGTCAGAGAGGCACTCGTAGATGATGGCTTTTGACTAACGATAAGGTTGTTTGATTGTGAGGTATGTATCATTGATTTCCATGGCAATGGACGGTAATGTTACGTATACATCATTTGGTAAATGGACGGTAAGGTTGTCCTATTGTCCTTGGGGAAAGGACGATAAGGTTGTTCGAATCACAAAAGTGATCTCTCTTCACATGTGGGGTACATCATTAAAATTTGCAGGGTTTGGAATGTGACTTAAGTTTGTGTGAGAAAGTGATGGAACTGTAACATGCTTGATCACTGAACAAAGTTGATATCTAAATCCCATTCCAAGCTTGAATTGATACAGTAAAGAGTGGGAAATATCTAAATAAACCCATATATCCCTTCCTCAATCTTTGAAGAGTTAACAAAAAGAGTTGCATGGATGTAATGCTTCTCATGGATTTAGTTATATGGGTAGATACAATATATCTATCTCAATCCTTACAAATTCTACTGATTGTGGAAGAGGGTTAATCAAAATGATAACATATATTATAGTGATTTTGGATAATACACATACTATACTATACCAAAAGGGTTAATCAAAATGATAACATATATTATAGTGATTTTGGATGATACACATACTATACCATACCAAAATAGAGCAGAAACCAGATATCCAAAAAAATCATCAATCAGAGGGTAAAAGAGATGTACTAGCCTTCTTTCCCCTTATCGTCTCTGGCGTGCAACGAAGAGGTTGAACCCGGTGCCATATTCAGAGCCTGCCCGTGTGTGAACCTTTGCAACTGTATCATCCGGGCGTAACACCCATCGGGATGGTTTTTCAACAGGTGTGAATGGGAGCCTTGTTCCACCACTTTTCCATCATCTAGCACAGCAATGACATGGGCATTTCTTATGGTGGATAGCCTGTGTGCAACCACAATTGTTGTATTTCCCGAGCAAGCGCGCTCCAGAGCCTCTTGTACGCACTTCTCTGACTCGGCATCAAGTGCACTTGTGGCCTCATCCAGCAGCATTAGCTCTGCCTTCCTCATGAAAGCGCGAGCGATTGCAATTCTTTGCTTCTGTCCCCCGGACAATTGAACTCCCCTCTCTCCAACAAATGTTTTGTAGCCATCAGGGAGTGATGATACGAACTTGTGGGCATTTGCCAGAGTTGCTGCTTCGATTATCTCAGCCTCAGTTGCTGATTCGTGGCCATAAGCAATGTTTTCATAAATGGTTGTAGCAAAGAGACATGGCTCCTGAGGGACCATGGCAATGTGCTTTCGAAGTGACTTGAGATTGTATTTTCGAATGTCCTTCCCATCGATCACGACCCTCCCAGATGATGGCTCGTAGAATCGCTGTATAAGTGCAATGACTGAGCTCTTGCCACAGCCACTAGGTCCAACAAGGGCAAGAGTCTTGCCAGCTCGTGCACGAAGAGTGAGGTCACGGAAGATTGGCACATCAGGACGAGAAGGATAAGAAAAGTCTACATGCTTGAGCTCCACCTCCCCACGAAGGCGGTCAGGAACTTGGGTGGCATCCGAATCATCAGGCTCAATTTCAGTCTTGCGGTCAAGGAGGTCAAACACTGATCGCATGGCTCGGCCACCCTTAATGAATTCGGGGGCTAGGGTCAATGTTTCTGCTGCACCATTGGCGGAGACCATGAGGACCATGAAAACTTGTATCGTCTTTGAGAAATCAGAGATTCTATGCTTGACAAGCCAGGAGGCATACCAAAGACCAAGAGCATAGGAAGCATATAGTAAGAACTGGGCTATTCCGAATCCACTTCCAGCAATCTGTCCCTTCCAGAAGCAACGGCGTAATGGAGTCTGAAGGCTGGTGGAGAAAAGGGTGACGATTTTCAATTCCGAATTGAAAGCAGCAACTGTTCTCATGTTGGCCACCGCTTCCGCTGCTAGTTGTGTGCCTTTAGCATGTGCAGCTTCTAGATCTCCAGAGAAACCATTCATGAACATTTTCTGTCAAAAAAACAATGAGAAAGTGAACAGTAGGATCTTTTTGTAATGTATACTAATTTCATATGAACCACACAGTGCTGCTTAGGCAATTAGCAGTGTCACAAGATCCTCTAAAGTTTCAAACTAAGTGATTTTCCAACTAATTACAAACGTCTTTTTTTTTTCCTACGGCTAATTCCCGTTTGCCATTAGTTTCTCAACCATTTTTTAGAGTTCCATGTTCTTAGGAGTCAGTTGAGGAAAACAAACCTGCAAAACAGTGGCTGCAACAACAACAGGGAAAACGGCTACGAGGACAAGGGCTAGCCGCCACTGCAAAACAAACCCTACAGTGCAGGCAACTAGCATGAGAGCTGAATTTTGCACTATCACTGAAATGCGGTCTCCAATGGCTGATCTAACGTTGTTGGCATCAAGAGCCAGCCTTGATGCAACTCTAGAACTCTCGTTCTCCTCCTGATCAAACCAAGCCATTTCGTTTTTTAACACTGCTGCCAGCATTTTCTCCCTTACACGTTTCGTTAGATTTTCTCCCACAACATCCCAGAAGAAATGCTGTAGCGTGTTGAAAATAAGCGCAGCAGATGAAACCCCAATTAAAAGATAGCAGTATTTTCCAATTTCTCTTCGCATGTAAGCATGGTCTGGATTGTAGTAAACACTAAGAACAGCACTCAGAACATATGCAAAGAAGGCACTAAGTGATCCACAAGCAATGGAGCCTATAGAACCAACTAGAGCATATGCCCATTCAGGAGAGTTCATTTTTGCAAGGCGCCAGAAAGAACTAGCCTGTTCCTTGAACGCAAGCTTTTCAAGACGATAATTTGGGTAAGAAGCATCCATGGACATGCTAAAGTCCGAAGTGGAGAAGTCAGATAGTCGGCGTGAATATGGTGATCGGCCATAGGAGGAGTTTCGTGCAATTATTGGCGAGCTTACTGAGTTCCTGGCACTAGAAGGCCTGCAACAGATAAGATTATTACATATGCTGCTAATACAAAGTTTTAGTTTCAAAATGGATATTCAAGATTGCCAAAACTGATTAAAAGTTGGTGAAGCTACCTTGCACTACTCTTTCTGGCATTGTTGAGAGCAGTTTCGTGAGCCATTTCTTGCATTCGGATTAGCTTGGCAAAGACACTATTGTCTCCTTTGGCAATGAGCTCATCGTGAGTTCCAATTTCAGAAACACTACCCTGCTGGAGTACAGCCACAAGATCAGCCTTGCGGATAGTGGAGAGGCGGTGAGCAATGACAAGAGTGGTCCTCCCAATCATGAATCGATCAAGAGCCTCTTGCACTAGTTTTTCCGACTCTGAGTCCAATGCACTTGTTGCCTCATCTAAAAGTAGAATTGCTGGGTTTTTCAGCATTGCCCTTGCTATAGCTATTCTCTGCTTCTGCCCACCTGAGAGTTGCAATCCTCTTTCGCCCACCTGCCATTATCCATTTGTTTTAGTCGATTGAATTTTTAGTAGTGATTCCTCCCCAAAATCTGTACATTTCATTTGGTTATGAAGATAATACTAAAGCAATAAAAACTGGAATTTTAATTACAGGATTAGAATTATTATTATGTTTTTTCCGGGAGTGAAATAACAGGACTAGAATGGATATATACATATTTTTTTCCATCTTCTTACCCCTTTTCAAACTACAACTCGGGTAATCAATGAAAGGACGAATTACTTGTTCATTCACGTGAGGTGGTTGTTATAAGGTCCAATCAACAGTTGATTTTTGTTCAATCTGAAGCATGCTACAATACAAGGAGTGGACTGTGGACGTAGTTATTTTGAGTTTATTTTCTAAATAGAAACTATAATTCATTTCATATCACTTTACAATTTTGGACTCATGCCTGTTTCTTATCTATTCCTCCTCATTGTCTACATTGCAGAGACCCCATCAGCCTCCTGTGAGTTCCATAAAGCAACTGGTAGTCATTTAATTTTGTGGACTGTTCTTATTATTCTAACCTTCAATGAACCCTACATGTTGTTCATTTTCTATTGTTTTCCACAGTTTTGTTTCTGCTCCTTTCTCCCCTTGCCAGTATCAAGTTGCCATTATCCAATTACTATTACCTATCCCCTCTCAGTTAATAAAATCTCAACTAATTCTTGATTTTTGCTGGGTATTCTCTCTATTATATTCTTTGACTAATTCTCATGCAACTCATTTTCTAAGTATATTAGTTTGCATCTCTCTATTCTGGTGCCCTCTCCCCATCCTATTTAGTTTATTAAGTCTTTGTTCCTGCATGTATATATAAAATACACAATTTATACATCTGCACATGCACAGTTGACTGAAACCATGTTACCTTTTTTTAATGGCATGACCAAACACCCCCCACATTGACTTTAAAAGAAGTTAGGTTGGTTTGTTGACCAAATGAGCCATCTTGTATTTAATGCTAGCCATAAAAAGGCAGGAAAAAAAATCTTACTACTGAAAGTCCTTATTTCAAGTTCCGTGACTATTTTCACCTTCAAGACAGTGACCAACTAAACTACTACATCCACAATAGCTACTCTAGTACAATGTAAAAAATATTTTACCATTTAGTTTGTAACCTAATGTGCAAAGAGTAAAAGGGTCTGGATAATCAGGGAACATAGTTATCTTCAAGACCTTCATGCCCAACAAACTTAGTTGTATTATTGGATGATCCATAGAAGATGATTAACCTTAAGACCTTCATACCAAACAAATGCAATTGCATGATATATATTGAAATTTACTGCTTAATTGATCATACCATTTTGCTAACAAATTTTTATGTTTAAGGTCTCAATGGACTAACCTGCGTGTCGTAGCCATTGGGAAGCTTGACAATGAACGAATGGGCGTTGGCTACTCGAGCAGCTTCTTCAACCTCAACTAGAGATGCATCAGGCCTACCCAAGAGTATGTTCTCTTTAATGGTGGTAGCAAACAGAGCAGGCTCTTGGCTCACCAGCCCAATTTGCTGCCTCAGCCATCTCAGCTTCAGTGTCTTTATGTCATGCCCATCCAGCAGAACTTGTCCTGCACAACTTCTATTTATTAACAGATTTTCATTCTCCAATACTATCCATAGCAAGATGGACCACATATACATTAATTTTCATCATACACAAACTATTCTTATATGCATATAAGTAGTGGTAGTATTATTACCTGAAGTAGGATCATAGAATCTCTCAATGAGGGAAACCACAGTGCTTTTGCCAGAGCCACTACTTCCAACCAAAGCAATTGTCTTCCCGGCAGTGACACTTAGAGTGAAATCGTTGAGAATCCGAACATCCGGCCTTGATGGGTAGGCAAAATCGACATTTCTCAGCTCTATCTGTCCGGTCACGGAGTCTAGCTCCAAACCCGATTCGCTATTTCGATCGATACTCGGTTTGTGATCGATTACTTGGAAGATTTTTGCAGCTGCAACCTTTGCCTTTGCAAATGCAGCCATGCTTGGAGCTGACTGTCCTAAAGCTCTGTCAACAACCAAAAAGATACTGTGTTGAGCAACAAAACTCAATTGGAAATCGTAGAATTGAACTAGAGTAAGAGAGTACTTACAATCCACCTATCATAACTGAGAACATTGTGGAAATGGCCAGTCCTCCATTAGTGAGGTGGTGCCGAACAAGATAACCCCCATACCACAGCAGAAGTGCATAACAACAGAATACAGTGAAAAAAGTTGCTCCCAAGCCCAATCCCTTTGCAAAACCACACCTGTATCCGATTCTTTGAGCCACCTTTAGTGCCGATGAATAAGCTTGTAGAGCTCTTGATTCACCCACAAATGCCAAAACCGTCCGAATTTGAACTATTGTCTGAAATTTTGCTAGAATTAGAAAACCCCAAATGCCCAAAACACAGAAATTTTAATATGAACCAAATAAGCCACAAACTGTCTAAATTCGAACAATTATCTCTACTTTGGCTAGAATTAGAGATACCCGAATATGCAAACACAGAAAATTTAATATGAACCAATTCTACTTCCATTTTCCCATAAACCCAAGAAAGAAAATACACAAAAATATCAAAAAAAATATAGTATTATTTTCTTGTTACCTGTTCTACAATGTTTCCTGCTTGTGAAAGCGCTTGTTGGCTTTTGCCAGAGAGCTTGGCCAATGTGGTGGTGTGAATACCTCCGATTACAGCAATGACAGGAACCACAGCAAGAGTGACCAGAGCTAATTGCCACACAGCAGTGAAACCCACCACAAATCCAGAAACAAATGTTGCCATATAGTGTATGAAATTACCCAGCTGAGCAAAACATCAAACACAACCTGTTCAGTCCCTAATTCAGCAATATATATATATAAATTGGAGTCATTGGAGTTCATTCACCTTCTCGCTAATGGCGTCCTGGACCATCACTGCTTCGGTGTTGATGGCGAAAACAACGTCGGATGTTCGAACCTCTGTATCGAAATACTGAATGTCTTGGTTCAGAGCAGCTTCTAAGTACTTGATTCTCATCTTTGTCGATTGTCTCTCTCCGGTCCACATCCAACACGAAATCTCTGTAACCCATTTCAATTCCTCAATTTTGAATGAAAATTTCAGTACTCAAACCAAAACCCAGATGAGAATACACCCAATTTCAACTCACCTGCCCATGAAGACGCCCAAATTGCAGCTCCAACAACAAGAAAGTATAATGCATACTGCAAATTCACCAAACAAAATTGAAT
Source organism: Cornus suecica (assembly GCA_963922005.1). Taxonomy (NCBI): domain Eukaryota; kingdom Viridiplantae; phylum Streptophyta; class Magnoliopsida; order Cornales; family Cornaceae; genus Cornus; species Cornus suecica. The sequence continues at coordinate 65,764,158 of OY998244.1, read as the reverse complement.
AATACATATATATATATATATATATATATATATTTATATATACATGTACAAATAGGTGTGAATGGTTTTTACCTTTACAACTTCGTCTGTCATCTTATCTACATCGTTTGCATTGGCGCCGAAAGAATTGACGAGATCTGCGAAGAATCTGAGAAACAGAGGCAAAGAGCAGCCATGGACGAAGGCACCAAGAGACCCAATAGCCATTAACACATAGTCCAAGTCATCTGCAAATCTGAAGAGCTGGAAGAACCCAATTGGAGGTGGAGCTGAACCAGGCTTCTCTTCATCACCGCCATCTTTATTTCCTTGAGAAACCTCCATTTCTCTTCTTCTCTCTCCTACTCTGTTTTCTCTCTCTACAGAGCACCCTTCACTCTGTTTTTGTTCTTGTGTGTTTCTTGCTGTTGTTGGGGTTGTTGGGTTGGCTTTAAAGGAGGTGCCTGTGTCTGAGTGAGTGAGCCCTTGCATTTCGAACCATTTCCACTGCTCAATCTCCTTTTATCCCCTCACAAATTTGTGATTACTTTCTCTCTCTACAAGTTTGAAGCTCTGTTTTAGTCATTTTCTCTCTCTACGATTTACTGCTTCAAATTTTGTAGAGAGATGTTTATTTAACAGTTGGGTGGTTTCTTCAGTTGCTTCCTGTGTAAAACAGACAACGGAAGTCTAGAGAGAGAGAGAGTTATCTTCTGACACAGAGTAGTGTGTGAAAACTTGATGTTGGGATTTTGACCAAGACAGATGGGAAGTGGAAGTGAATTAATTATTCCAATGTATTGGGTTTATATATAGATATAATATTTTGAGTTTTCAGAAATGGGAAATTTGAGTGTGGAATAAGTGGCTTCTTGTACAAGTAGAAGTTGCGAAAGAAAGTTGATGATCATCATCAAACCATAACTTTGTCGGTCTCCTCTAAATCCGGCGGTTTTTGCTTTCACTGTTCCATTCTCTTCTTTTTTTTATATAACATCTCGGTTTTTATATATATATATATATATATATATATAGAGGTTGAATGAATGAAATATTAATTTTACTCATGGTTTTATCATAGTGATGTGATGGTTTATAATGTATATATGTATATGTCTTATAACTTTAATGGTTGAAGGTTAAATTGATCAAATAAGGTGTTTTGACTTTTTAAAAGTGAACATTTATTTTGGGACAAGGAAAAGTGGACACTTATTTTGGGACAAATGAAGTATTTTAAAAAATGGACACTTGTTTTTTAAGTGTTCTTTTTGAGAATTTAACTTTTTAAGAGAATGATTTTTGGTATTTTATATTGTAGTGGTAGCGAGGTGAATTGTATGTAAACTTTGTTATTAGTGGATCCAAGATGATGTGACAGTTTGTAGTTTAAATTTTGTATTATTTCAATGCATATATGGTGAATTAGTGAAGTCGTCAAATAAAGTACTTTAACTTTTGAAAGTGAATACTTATTTTAAAACAGATCAAAGAAAATTTATCTTGGAGCAAGGGTTAATATTTATTAGAACTTGACCCATAAGCGGGATCACCACCCAATAGCATGTTGCCGCCAGAAGCAAAACCCGAGATACAGATGATAGGAAATTTACTCCAACCTAATTCTTCTTAAATTTTCAATTTCAATAAACAAGCTCTTATCAAAATTAGATATGGACAATGAAAAAGAAGGGTGGTAGGATCATGGAAACACTTGTTTCGTCCATATTTTGGACCTTAGCTCCGTGGGACAATATGCTACTCCTGAAACATGGAATAGATGAAATAAATCAAAAAATAGATTTTTGTTCAAGAATGAAATCTTATCGGAACTGTCCAGATCCGGTTCATCCTTCAGACACAGCGGATACATTCCAAACTTATGCGCCCATAGATGCTATATTGGATTTGAATCATATTTCGGATCAATCTATATTGATATTTTTTGATGTTAAAATAAGATATGTGGTAAATATGGACATTTAAATTGAGAATGAAGAAATATAATACTTATATGGTTTCAGTGTTGATTGTTGACTGAGATGTTAGTTATTATTAAATAGGGCTTTTGTTATTTTTCTGCTTAAATTTAAATTTTGCTTTAGCATAAAATATGAAATGGTGAAAGAAGTGAGTGAGCCCCACCGTTATTTCACTTTGGAACCAATTCGAGCATATGAGTTCATTTTAAATTTGAACTAAATTTTTTTTCAATTACTAGCAAATTAACCATCAGCCGATATTAGATATTCAAATTTTAGTTGATAGGATGCTCAAATTTTTTTATTTAGCCGAGTACTGTGTTAGTTGATAGGATGCTATTATAAAAACAGTTGAAGCAAATGTATCAAATGAAAAAAAAAAAAAATTAAAAATAAGCACGATTATGAAATTTGACACAAATCGTGCTTATGTTTTCGATGAAGATCCGGCAAAAATATATCCTATGTAATTCCATGAGATTACAAGTTACAGCTCACAAACCTTACCTCTCTCATTCTCTATAAATTTAATATTTATTTTTCTTAACAATTCTAAGAGAGATTAAACAAACTCACGACCATAATAATAAAATAAGTTAAGAAAATTTCGGGTCAATTTGTTCGCAAAGTGACCCAAATCCAAATCCCCCACAACATCACAAAATATTTACATGAATTACATTAATAGGAGAATCTCAACTTGCTCTCCAACATTGAGCCTATTTTTTAAATCCTTAATTCTTAGAGAAATTTTCTAATGTGAGAACAATAGCATCGAATAGTTTGTATTAAAATATGGGAATAAGCTCCTTATTGACTTTGATTATTATTGTGAGAATTTTACTATCATTTTTTTAGTTCAAGTCAATTAACATGAAAGGATTAATCATGTAAAAAAAAAATCAATAATGAGAACTTTTAATTTTTAACTACACAAATGGAGAAACATAAATATCCTCTAATTTAATTATTTAATGGTTTTGCTTTATGAGAATCATCATGGTAGCTAAAAATGTAGAGGCTTGCTCATTTAGTAATTTGAGATCAGAGTCAGAGGCAAAATGGCTTTAAAAAGGTTCTGTTGGAGTTAAAAACAAACAAAACAAGGACTTGTGAATCAGCTCTTAAAAATTAGAGTTTAAAATAATTGGGACCACTGACTTGGACTGCGGATTCTTTGATGTTGCAAGGGATTATGTTAGGTTACAAATGTACTGTACATATATATATATATATATATTTATATATAGTATACAGATAGAGATATATGAAACCCTATTTGAAGAAATTAAACAGTTGTTATTTTGTTGAGCGTACTACTGTTCTGCAACGCTATTCACAACTAAGGTTGCATACCCACGCGCGTTTGTTTGTGCCCTCCCGGTAAAAGCTTTTAAAAGGACACCTCCCTTTCAGGTATTTACGATTATGACACTGCAATGATACCACTATTAACTATTTATTTTTAGGGTAAATTGCAATGACACTCCTGATGTTTAGGTCAATTCCGCCTAAAGGTTGGTCAATGCATTTTTTAACAGAGGTACCTCTGAAGTTTGTAAAGTGCTGCAATGACATCCTTAGAGGCATGAAATGACCTTAGTGCCCTTAATTATTTTAATTTTCATGCAAAATCTCTAAGTTACTCCCATGTCTATACCCTACACCTCATCACTCCACCTTGGGTTGGCAATTTGTGTCGGTGGGTCGTATTCATGTCGGGTTAATATCGTGTCGTGTCGAAAAAAACCTGGTTAATATACGTGTCAAATATGTTCAACCCTAACCTAATCCACGGGTTATCCATGTCGACCCATGTAATCCATTTATCCTATTTATTATAATATATTAAATTAAATTTGACACAATTCAACACAAAATTAATTATTTAACATATTATCAGTAAAATTAAATTGAATTTGACACGATTCACTAATAGTTTATTGATATATTTCAACACATGACCAATTAGAGAAAAGGAAAAAATAAAAAATATATATAAATACAAATATAATCGTGTCAAACGTGTCGTGTTTTGGTCGACCCTTATACAGCTTCAATCATTTTATGATCAACCCTAACCATTTTAATTCATACCATGTTCATGTCATGTTATCGTGTCGTGTCTCATTTTGTCAGCTTTAACTCCACCAACCACCTTTATAATAAAAAAAAATTGGGCTATTATCACAAAACCCTCATATGGTTTCAAAATTATTCAAAAAAACCTTATAGTTTGAAAAAAAAAACCTATGATTTCATATTTGAGCAATTTTCCCCCTTCCCTACAATTGAAGACAAATTTGTCCCCGAAACTAGAGGGGGGTTTACTGGAAAAAAATATTTTAAAAAATTAAACAAAAACAAAAATACCACTAGTAAAATATATATAAAAAATTAAAAAAAAAATCATTTTCCCTCCATTCATACGAATTTTTTTATATCTATTTTATGATAAACAAATTTTTTATTTATTTATGCTGAAATAAAAAATTAATACATAATTTTTTTTGAACTACCAATTAAGGTAAAATATTAAAAAAATTAAGTCACAAAGATAAAAAAAATATTTCAAACTACTAATTATATATTTTTTTCATTTTTAATATATTTTACTATAAACAAAAAAAAAATGATTTATGCTGAAATAAAAAATTAACGCCAAAATATTTTATTTTGATCTACCAATTAGGGTAAAATATAAAATAATTGAAGTCCGAAATATAAAAAAAATATTGATCTAAGAATTAAATTTTTTTTTCAGTAAACCCCTCTCTAGTTTCAGGGGCCATTCTGTCTTAAATTGGAGGGAATGGGTCAAGTTGATCAAATGTGAAACCATATGAGAATTTTTCAAATTACTTGAATTTTTTTGAATAATTTTGAAATCATAGGGGAATTTTTTGATAATTTACAACAAATAAGTTAGATATACAATATTATATATAATATTATTTTAAATGTAAAATTCAGAAACATATAATTTATACTGAAAGTATATTTAAAGTAAAATTTCCACTAAATTTTTTTATCAATAATAAATTATATAAAATAATAATTATTGTTTAAAGTGTTATTTAATTATTGTTTTTAATTCTAAATATATAACTCTATAAATATTTTACAAAAAAATAAAGGGTTATAACTAATAATCATTATAAGTATTACATACCTAATAACATATATATAAACTTTTATGAATGTATAGAAAAAAAATCGTATTTTATAATTTTGTCAATCAACAATTTTAGTGGGATTTGAAAATAAAATTATATTTATTACTAAATATGAATTAGTAATAATTACATAATTTTAGTAAAAATAAATTTTTGTAACATTTAAGTGTAAATGTAAAATAAATAAATAGATATAATTTTTTAAATAAGTACCAAGAGTAATCAAAAAAGAAAAAAGAAAAAAAATTATAGAAAAATAAATGATTTAGGCATGAGGGTAATTTAGATATTTGGCATGCAATAAAATGAAGGGCATTTATATTATATTATGCTTTCAAGGGATGTTATTATTATATTTTATAAATCTCAGGGGTGTCATTGTAATTTAGCCTTATTTTATCTCTTTGACTTTTATGTTTCCCTGATACACATTTAAACCTAAGAATTAAAAAAGGGATATTTATTTGATTTGTCATTCAAGAAAAATATATTTATATAAAAGACAAGTCTGTCAAGATGTGTGTTAACTAAACCAATCCAGAACAACTTTTCTTGACAGGTTCCAATCTCGTTCTCATTTATGGATGTCTCGTATAGCTGGAAAATGAGAGATTTGAGAGTCTAAAAAAAAATCTCAATTATTTCCTTACTCAAATTACGCTCATAACACATATATAATCATACATTATGATGCCATTTTTAATTAATTATATTGTGCTAGAAGACCAATTGGCATCCCGGAAAGTATGGATGAGAAGAAATAATTCACAATAAAAATGTAACGGACTCGAATAATATGAATTTTAAAAATGACTTACTATATTGGATAATAGTATCAATACATTTCAAAAGCATTATGAATCAAATGATACGTAATATACGGTTGATTAATTATTACACCATGTATCATGTTCCCTAATATATGCTCAAAAAAATTATTCATATTCTTATGAATTAATTCATTTGACTATTACATGACGACCAATGAAATTTGAAAAGTTGTGGGTATAAATCCTTAGCACATGATTTGTTTCTCACCCAATACTTATGATATTATTTATTCCATCTTAAGTATCTTCTCTTTGAGACTTCAATAACCCTAATAGTTTCTTTATTCTGCTGCAATTGTAAGATTTGTAACACATTCTCAAGATAAAGTAATTTTAGCTTCAAAACTCTATGCCCAAAAATGGTCACAATTGTGGTCGATCAATTATTTTAGAAAATGCAAATATATATATATATATATATATATATATATATATATATATATATATTACAAACAAATAAATGAAAAGTGATATTGTGTGTTGAAACAAAAGATCAATCGCAAACAAATAAGAATCAAGAACATATAAGTTTATCGTGGTTCGGTCAATGATGTATATATATACCTAATTAATTCATATGTATTGATAAAATACCAAAATCATTATTTACCGTACATCGGGGGTACGCCTGCCGAATTCTACAACAAGTTAATCAATGCCCCAGCCAGCCCACCCGGACATGTTTCTTCTTGTATTATAAGTCATAACCCATGTAGATCCGGGATTGTGTTTGTTTGTGACCCACCACTGTATATAGGTAAATCTTTTTCAGAAAGTGATTAGGACAGTTTACCAATATTTATATGCGATTTAAAATGATGGTAATCTGAAATCAATGAAAAGTAGTCCATACATATGGAAGAAATTATAGTCACTATCTCTATGGTCAAATTGTCATAGTGAGGTTTAGTAAAATAATGTGGGGCTCAATATGTTACGATTACTAATCATTTGGACTATTTGGTAGATGTTCAGCATCCTATTCTATTGTTGGTTGAAAAAAAATATATTTGTTGTTGAAGAAGAATAAAATGAAATAATACATAATTAATAAACATGTAAAAGGGTCCAACTTCCATTAATAGCATCATTTTTTAACAGCATTAATGGGATGAATTAAGTTGCCCTCAAGGGTAGTTAATTACTGGCAGGTAGTAAGCCAATTTTAGAATAGTATGTGTATATATATGTATTACATACATGTACATGTGAGTTTTTCCGGCCCATGAAAAAGCCCGTCCCGACCGGAGCGATCCAGGAATGGTCCGAGATTGTGACCTGACCATTGTGCCCACGTCATAACCCGACCGATACATCAGCCCCGTGGTCCGAGAAGTATCTTGCCCCGACCCGAAGAGCATTTTTGAAGGAACTCGAAGGCCCATAAGCTCAAGGCAATGGCATGACATAGAACCTACATAGCTGACGTGTAAAGGAATATATTATGTAAAGTTGAAAGTGTTGCCCTAATGAGCCAAAGGCCCATTGGAAAAATGTATATAATTCAATGAAAAGTAATGAGAAGGGATCCTTTTTGTGTTGTGCAAATATTGTATCTACACAATGGCGCCGTCTGTGGGAATTTAGGTCAGATCACCGACCATCTTCCTACCTCCAAAAAAAGCTGAGTGAAACCCAGATACACCTTTCATACCATCCTCATTGTCCAGATATAACGATGCCGGTAACCAGATCCCATTCTGAAGCACTGATTCCCGGCACCGGACAACCAAGCGCCCTACCATCGATTGAAAATCTCCTGCAGCGGCTGGCGGAGGCGGAGAAACGCAGCCAGGCCGCCGAGGCAAGGAGCCTGGCGGCGGAAAGGAGGAGTGAGGAACTCCTCGCGAGATTGAATCAGGCAACTATCCCACAGATAGTTCCCGATCAATCACAGACCCAAGGTGATGCCCAAACACGAGAGGAGCATGGTGAAACATCTCACCGGCCAGGCAAGGCCCCGGCTACCGGCGATACTCCAGTTATCGACGAACCTTTGACGTCGCAGAAGCTCCAGGAGATGATGGCAGAATTTCAGAAGAAAGTCATGAATGATCTGAGAGCCAGATCCACCGATGACCAGGCCCTCAGAGCCTCTGCCGACTCGGTTCAGTCGCCCTTCAGTGTGGAGATCACCCAGGAACCCTTCCCGAGGAAGTTCGTCATGCCCAGATTCACTCCTTACGACGGAACGAAGGATCCCGAGGAGCATATCTACCAGATCCACCAGAAGATGACGATGTACGCCGAGAACGAAGCCCTGCTATGCAAAGTTTTCCCGACCAGTCTTATCGATGCACCGCTCCTCTGGTTCAGAAAGCAACGGCCGAGATCCATTGGCAGCTGGCAGCAATTATCCGATCTCTTTGTGGCGCAATATTTCGGGAACAAGAGGCAGAAGAAGACCATCTCGAGCCTCTTCACCATGACTCAGGAAAAGGGCGAATCCCTCAAGAGCTTCCTGTCCCGATTCAATGTCGAGTCGTCCTCCATCGACAACTGCGACCAACACTCTGCCGTGGAGGCCTTCAGGATGACTCTCATCCCGGGGACCAAGTTTCACCAATCACTTGTGAAGCGACCTCCCTCGGGAATAGGAGAACTCAATTCTAGGGCGCAAGGCCACTTGAGAATCGAAGAGGAAGAAGCAACCTTACAGAGGAGAGCGGCACTGGTCAGTGTGGAAGTGAAATCTAAGGATAAAACGTCAGACAAATCCCGACATGATATGAATCGCAAACGCTCGAATCCCCCGAGCCACTCTTCATCTCAGTTTCCCCCTCAACCCGATAGACGTGCAAAGATTGAAGAGAAGATTACTCCATTAAAAGTGACGCTTGCCAAGCTTTTCCAGGAGAACAAAGCTCGAGGAATCTTCCAAACTCCTCCCCCAATCAGGCAACCCCTTGACCAAAGGGATAGATCCAAGCATTGCGCCCTTCATGGTGATTTTGGCCACACGACCAACTATTGCCGAAACCTAAGACGCCAGGTGGAAGGAATGATAGCCCGAGGGGAACTGAAGGATTATATCCAGAGGGATGGTCCAAGGGCCAACCCACCAGCACAATATAACCAACGGAATCAGGGTCCTGCTCACCCGGTCAGGATCATCAATATGATCCATGGGGGTCCCGATCCACAAAGCAGCGAAGGATCGAGACGCACACAAATGAGAAGAGCACATCAGATCGCCAGGATATCTGGGATAAACGAGATCCACCACCGAACGGGGCAATCTCAGATACTCTTCTCCCAGGAGGACCTGCGGCACATCCAGGTCCCGCACGAGGACCCACTAGTCATCACTCTGATGGTCTCGGGATGTCTTGTGAAGAGGGTCATGGTTGACCCGGGAAGCAACGCCAACATCATAACCAAATGGGCTTTTGATAAATTGGAAATCAACCCGAGTGACATCGAGACTTCCCGAAACCCAATTGCCGGGTTCGACGGAAAACAAGTCGAGCCTCTCGGGGAGGTCAGGCTACCTGTGACGGCGCCCCAGAGAACTCTGTCCGAAACTTTCGTGGTGGTGGACGTGAAACCATCGTACAATCTTCTTATGGGAAGGGGATGTATACACAGAATGCAAGGGGTACCGTCAACTCTCCACCAAATGATGAGGTGCGTTGGCCCAAATGGGTACGACATAATCGACATCAGAGGGGATCAAGTGGCGGCCAAGCAATGCTACGCCGTCACCATCAAAGAAATGAAGGACAATCCCGATCGAAAGAGATCCCGAGAAGAGAATCAGGACCTGGAGTCCAAATAGCAACTACAGGACGGGGAGTCGGGTCCCCCGATCGTGGCAGAGCCTCTGCAGCCGGTGTCTGTAATGCCCGATAAGGTCACCTACGCAGGTACAAGCCTCACCACTTGTGAATTGAATGAACTGACAACATTCCTACAGGACAATCATGACGTCTTCGCGTGGGAGCATACTGATATGCCCGGTATCGACCCCTCCATAGTCCCACACACATTACATGTCGATCCAAATATTCGACCCGTTCGACAAAAACAAAGGCGAATGGGGGGCTAAAGGAACCAAATCATAGCCGACGAGGTGTCAAAGTTGCTGGAAGCCGGATTCATCAGAGAGGTCCATTATCCCGAGTGGCTGTCCAATGTGGTTGTTGTGCAGAAAAAGAACGGAAAATGGCGAGTCTGTGTCGACTTCACCGACTTAAACAAAGCTTGCCCGAAAGACAACTTCCCCCTGCCCAAAATAGATCAAATGGTCGATGCTACTGCAGGCTACGAGAGGTTAACCTTCCTGGATGCCTACTCGGGTTACAACCAAATCCCGATGGACCCAGGGGATGAGGAAAAAACCTCCTTCATTACGGAAAGAGGTACCTATTGCTTTAGAGTTATGCCTTTCGGACTAAAAAATGCAGGAGCCACCTTTCAAAGACTGGTGAACAGGATATTCAAAGGGATGATGGGCACAGTAGTCGAGGCTTACATTGACGACACGGTTGTCAAGAGCAGAAATAAGACTGACCACTTGGGGCATCTCCGTAAGGTGTTTGATACCCTGAGGAAACACGGGATGAAGCTCAATCCAGCAAAATGCTCCTTCGGGGTGTCCTCGGGACAGTTTCTGGGACACATAGTTGATCGGTCGGGCATTCAAGCCAGTCCGACCCAAGTAAAGGCTCTGCTCGAAACCAAAGAGCCATCCACACACAAAGAAGTTCAAATCTTGACTGGAAGGGTCGTGGCATTAAGCCGATTCATTGCAAGGCTGACCGACCGTTGCCGACCCATCTTCCAGGCGATCAAGGCAAGGAAGGGAGAAGTGTGGGGACCCGAGCAAACTAAAGCCTTGTCCCGATTGAAGGAGTACATGCTCAAGCCTCCCATTCTTGCAACACCCGAGCCCAATGATGTCCTGCTCTTGTATCTGGCAGTATCATCAGTTTCAACTAGCGCCGTGCTCATCAGAGAGGACAGGAACCTCCAGATGCCCATCTTCTACACCAGTAAGGCACTAGCCGATCCCGAGACACGGTACAGCAAGCAGGAAAAGTTGGTTTTATCCCTGGTCAATGCGAAACGACGTCTCAGGCATTACTTCGAAGCTCATCATATCATTGTCCCCACTACCACTCCCATTCGTGTACTTATGGCAAAGCCCGATCTTTCCGGAAGAGTTTCCAAATGGGCCATTGAACTGGGAATTTATGACATAACTTACGTACCCAGAGTCTCGATCAAAGGACAGGCCGTTGCCGACTTCCTCTTGGAAGGGGAAACCGAGGAGATCGATCAACACGATGAGTTGGTAACGTGGAAGTTATTCGTGGACGGTTCAGTGTGCGCCAATGGAGCAGGTGTCGGGCTTGAAATACATACTCCCGACGGGACTAAGTTACAAGCCTCGACATAATTACAATTCTCAGCCACCAACAATGAGGCAGAGTACGAGGCAGTTATATCAGGATTGAGATTAGCCAAGAGCCTTCAAATTCAATCCCTATCCGTGTACAGTGACTCCCAGCTAATTGTCAGGCAAATAACCGGTGAATACGAGACAAGGGATCCGAAAATGGAATCTTACAGAGCGCTGGTGCTCAAGGAATCAGAAAGTTTTCAAAAGTTAACATTCAGCCAAATCCCTCGGGAAGAAAACACCTCGGCCGATCACTTGGCGAATCAGGCATCCGCAGCTGGTGAAGACATGACTCGGGTAGTACTGACCGACTTCATCACTGCACCGAGCATCATAAAGCCCGCTGAATTGATATGTCTAGTTCCCCGAGAACCAAGCTGGATGGATCCTATAATCGACTATCTCAATCTCGGGACTCTACCGACTGATAAGGCAGAGGCAAGGAAAATTAGAATGAAGTCAGCCCGGTACTCGATCATCCAGGACCAGCTCTACAGAAAATCTTTCTCGGGTCCGTATCTACGGTGCGTAACTCCTTCCGAGGCAGAGACAGTAATGCAAGAGATACATGCTGGAGCTTGTGGAAATCATTCAGGTGCCCGGTCTCTTGCCCATAAAATCCTGTCCCAGGGTTATTTTTGGCCCTACCTATCCCGAGATTCGGAGGAATATGTGCGCAGGTGCAAAGCCTGTCAGATGCACGGTGATGCCATACTGCAGCCCCCGGAATTCTTGAACCCGACAATCGTCCCGCACCCTTTTGCCCGATGGGGAATGGATATAGTCGGACCACTTCCAAAAGCCATCAGGAAGAATACCCATGTACTCCTCGCCACCGACTATTTCACCAAATGGGTTGAGGCCGAGGCTTATCCATCAATAAAGGGGAGCCATGTAGTCAAGTTCATATGGAATCACATCATCTGCAGGTTCGGGGTACCTCAGACCATCATGATGGACAACGGCACCAACCTAGACTGTGAACCGGTCAGGTCGTTCCTGGCCCAGCACGGAATCAATCAAAACACCTCCTCTGTAGGATACCCGCAAGCCAATGGACAGGCAGAAAGGACCAATCGTTCCATCTTCAGCACTCTGGCAAAGAAACTCGAGAAGGCCAAAGGAGCATGGTTGGACAAGTTGCCGGAGGTACTATGGTCGTATAGAACCACTCCCCGACAACCGACCGGTGAAACACCTTTTGCCATGGCATATGGGGCAGAAGCCGTAATCCCCACGGAGTATGCCGTCCCGACGCTGAGATCACTGGCCTGGGATGAGAAAACAAATAATCAATGCTTGTCACACGAGCTCGACCTACTGGAAGAAAAAAGAGAAATTGCCGGGATAAGGCTGGCAGCTTACCAACAACGGGTCAGGAATCACTTCAATAAAATAGTAAAAAGGAGGGGATTCCAAGTTGGAGACATGGTCGTCAGACGGAAAATTGGACATGTGGGCAAACTCCAAGAGCCATGGGAGGGACCCTACACCGTCACTGAGGTAGTTGGGCGCGGGGCTTACCGACTACTCAGAAATTTTGATAATCGAAGGGAGCCTAACACACAGAATGCATCCCGACTCAAGAGGTATTATCCCTAGGGATACTCTATTTCAATTACTGTAAAGAAAGGCCACTGGAGCCCGAAAGATAAAAATAGAAGTTCAATTTCTTCCCGATCATATCTAAGCCTACCTAAAACGTCTCCATGATTATATAAATTTAAAAACCTAAGTGTTGAATCCTCTCCATGGGCCCAAAGCGCCCGAGAGATCTTCACAGACCCACCAGTGGTCGGGTTTTATCTCAAAACCTAAGTGTTGAATCCTCTCCATAGGCCCAAAGCGCCCAAGAGATCTTCACAGACCCACCAGAGGTCGGGTTTTATCTCAAAACCTAAGTGTTGAATCCTCTCCATGGGCCCAAAGCGCCCGAGAGATCTTCACAGACCCACCAGTGGTCGGGTTTTATCTCAAAACCTAAGTGTTGAATCCTCTCCATGGGCCCAAAGCGCCCGAGAGATCTTCACAGACCCACCAGAGGTCGGGTTTTATCTCAAAACCTAAGTGTTGAATCCTCTCCATGGGCCCAAAGTGCCCGAGAGATCTTCACAGACCCACCAGTGGTTGGGTTTTATCTCAAAACCTAAGTGTTGAATCCTCTCCCTGGGCCCAAAGCGCCCGAGAGATCTTCACAGACCCACCAGAGGTCGGGTTTCATCTCAAAACCTAAGTGTTGAATCCTCTCCAGGGGCCCAAAGCACCCGAGAGATCTTCACAGACCCACCAGAGGTCGGGTTTTATCTCAAAACATAAGTGTTGAATCTATCCATGGGCCCAAAGCGCCCGAGAGATCTTCACAGACCCACCAGTGGTCGGGTTTTACAAAAATCAGTTTCAAACCTATGTGTTGAATCTCTCCATGGGCCCAAAGCGCCCGAGAGATCTTCACAGATCCACTAGCGGTCGGGTTTTATCTGAAAACCCAAATGTAGAATCTCTCTATGGACCCAAAGCGCCCGAGAGATCTTCACAGACCCACCAGAGGTCGGGTTTTATCTCAAAACCTTAATGTTGAATCCTCTCCATGGCCCAAAGCGCCCGAGAGATCTCACAGACTTATGGTCCGATGGCATCAGTAGTCCTACCAAGCTACAATTCAAAATCCCAATTTTTATTAATGAAGCGTCGGATCATGCATATTCCCGGCAAAGATTGAATAGGTGAATTCACTTATATTAAAAGGGGCCCCAGTGGCCAAGGCTGATACAACAAAGCTTTGACACAGTTGTTGCAAACAAAATAAAAAGCAAAAATCTAAGGGAAAAGCCCTATTCTTCCACCGGAGGATCCTCATTGCCACCTGAGGCTTGGTTCTCGAGGGATTGTGCTTGGGGCTCATCCAGGCCACAAGGACAAGGCGGAGCGGGCAAGGGACCCTGAAGGAACTCACCAAACGCCAGGTCCTCAGGTTCCGCCTCGGGATCAACATACGGAGGTCCCACTCCTATGCTGAGATCAAGGTCTTCTATGGTCGGGATGTATCGGTCACCCTCAGGCTTTTGAAGCTCAGTTATGCATTCCCGCCAGCCCTGCTCGTAACGATACTTGCTTGTGAGCACAAAACGAACGATCATCTGGTTGCCTCCCTTGTGACACATTTCTACCCGAGATCTCTCCACACCTAGTGCATTCTCAACCTCGACCTTCTCCTCAAGCAGCTGCTGCCCCGAAGTCTTTAACTTCTCAATTTCTTCGGTCAGTGCCTGCACTTGAAGAGTTAGGACTTCCCGAGCCTGGACTTCTCAGTTAGCCATTTGTTCAGCCTCCCGAGCCTTACCCTCAAGATCGGAAATCGTTGCCTTGGCAGCTGTAAGCTTTAGGGTTGCCGCCTTGGCAGATGCGAGCCCTTCCTCTGCTGCGACGGCCCGGTATGTCAAGGATTGAATCTTCTCGTTTGCCTTTTTGAGCTGTTCCAAGGCCTTGACACACCCAGCTTTGTGGACCTGAACATCCCGATTCAGGGCGTTAATGACTCGGGCATCTTCCTCAAGCTTGCAATTATACGCCTGTGTAGCGTGAAGCATCTGAAAGCAGGGATGTTAGCACAAAAGATCAGGGATGAAATAGAAGCCAATACACGAGGGTAGAGAAATTATTACCTTCATTGCAAGCTCAGGCCCGTCCAGAGCCAGGTCCAACCTGTCGTACCGCCCCATGGCCAACCTATCAGCCGGGGTCCACACCCCCAGGGCCATCTCTCGCAGAGCTTCAGGGTTGTCGATCGTCTTGTCCGCCACCCCCACATATGGATGACCCTTTCGAGTATCCAGCCTGAAGCGAGGGCCATGGGGAACGTCTCTCCCACTCTCAACAGCTTTCTCGATCTCTCTATTGTCCTGTTTCCTGACATTTTTAGAAATGGCAGTACTCAGCTTGGATGGTCGGGATCGATCATGTTCCTCATCATCCGAGCCTAGGTCTCGGGCATCCGATACTGAGGAAGGAACACCCAGTGCAACACTTCTGCTAGAACTGGGTCTGACTGAATGATCTGCCCGGGGAGGATCCGCCCGAGGAGGACTCAGACTCGTACCTCCCAAGCTCGGGACTAGGGCACGACCATCCCCGACCTCGGCCGCATCCGAAGCACCAATTTGCGGGCCATCAGTAGGGGGAGGGGGGGTGTGACGGGTTGACTCTCTGCCGGAATAGGAGGGGGGAGCGTGCCAACGGGCCCTCCGGTGGATCCTGCCGATTGATGGCTTGCTGGATTCTCGCTAACTGGCGGTATATCGGGATTTTCAGAGACTGGAGGGATATCTACCCCACAGATGAAGGATGTAGAGCCAGTATCAACCCTTCTAGCCCTCTTGATCGAAAGTTGGGGCAGGCTAACCGCCTTCCTTTTCCGTTGATCCCTAGACATTTTTCTCTTGAGCTTCTTGGTTCCTGATGACTTAGACTTCAATCTCCTTGACCCTGACGTAGTCGCAGCAGAACCCGAGGCAATCCTTGATGCTAATTCTCCCGATGCAAACTCCTGCAATACAGATCCAGTCAGGCAATTATGGCTATCCATTAAATCCTGACTCCACACTTTAGCACGCAACAGCTCAAATCGAGCCCTTATATACCCGACACCCCTCTTCTCCTGAGGAGCCTTCAGGAAATCCATCACTTGCGTACCCAACTTATCATTGCACATTTCGCAGTGGCATGAGGCTCGGGTATGAAAACTCTTAAATTCAGGAAGTCGGGTGGGCTGGAATACATGGTAGACAGGGATGTTCATAGCATCGGGATGTCGCCACTGACCACTCACTATTATCATCCTCTATTTCCATCCCTTGTTGGATGTCGGGACGTTATCACACAACTTCCTCTTGACGTAGGAAGTCAGGTTGTACCGACCCCTATTATCCTTTTGTTCTTGAAGTTTGTAGGAAAGCAGAAGCTCGGCCAAACCTAAGTTTAGATTCAGTTCCTTATTAATGAACAAGATCATGGCCAGGATCCTATAAAAGTTGGGACTGACTTGAAGGGGGGCCAGTCCCAAAGTAGCCAAAGTCAAGAGGAAAAAAGGGTGAATGGGAAACTTTAATATAGCCAGGTGAAATGAGGAAAGCAATATCTCCCCATCTTTCAGACCTTCCCCGATCCTGAAATCTTTGTCCCGAGGGTAGTGCCTAACCTCAACCCCTTCAGGGACCCTAAGGCTCCTAAGTTGAGCGTCTTTCCTATATTTGGCTGGGAGAGGGTCAGTGCAGAAGTTATCCTCCTCCTCGGCATCCTGACCCGCCTCGACATCATCCTCTACTGCCCGATCCCCTTCTTCCTGAGTGACTTCCGGGGGATTAGACCTAATGACCCGAGTAATCTCTACGGACGGGGTGCTCTCCGAGACATCAGGATCAGTAACAGTTAGGTCAGTATCTGTCACTTGCAGGTCGCTAACCGACCTGGTATCATCACTCCCCGACATATTTGACGAAAGGATAGAAAATTGAGAAGAACAACTTACAAAAAGACAAAGATGATTCCGGCAGTCTCTCCTTGAGTTTTTCCTCCGGCTAGGTGGTTTGCAGAAACCGGCAACTGTACCAGGAAAAAGAGAAGGATGCGTCCGGTCAAACGCTTTGCAGCACGATCCAAAACACTTCACACAGTGTAAAAATCAATTAAGATCGCTGATGTTTGCAGAAATTGATGAGACAATATGGAGATTCTGTAGGTGAGAATGGATTTGAGTTGCAGATAATGCTTGAGTATGGCAGAGAAAATAATGAGAAGTAATCCAAAAGCGGTGCAAATGTGATGTATGTGGGTTATATATAGATAGGTATGACGTTTCGGTCACCCGGGTCAGAGTATCGGATCGACATGACCCGGCCCATCTCACACAAATCTATGCCATCTCAGCCACAAGATCAAATTGCAATGATGGCGGCAGCTGCAGCATTAAACGCGTCCCGCATCATCCGGCACGCGTCCCTTCATCATCCGCCACGCGTCCCGCGCACCAACCCCGAGGACTTTTTGATGGGCCTTAAGATTCTTTCACCTAATGGGCCCATTGGATGCAGGCCCATAAGCTAAAAGAGGGCCTGTGTACATGTGAGTTTTCCCGGCCCATGAAAAAGCCTGTCCCGACCGGAGTGATCCAGGAATGGTCCGAGATTGTGACCCGACCATTGTGCCCACGTCATAACCCGACCGATACATCAGCCCCGTGGTCCGAGAAGTATCTTGCCCCGACCCGATGAGCATTTTTGAAGGAACTCGAAGGCCCATAAGCTCAAGGCAATGGCATGACATAGGACCTACATAGCTGACGTGTAAAGGAATATATTATGTAAAGTTGAAAGTGTTGCCCTAATGGGCCAAAGGCCCATTAGAAAAATGTATATAATTCAATGAAAAGTAATGAGAAGGGATCCTTTTTGTGTTGTGCAAATATTGTATCTACAATACAAATATGTATACTATATATATATATAAGCACTCTCAGTACAGTTTCCTTTCCTCTTATTTCCGTTGGAGAAGGGATTAAATAAAACGAAAATAACAAGCACTCAAATGCGTACTCAAAGGATTCTAAAAAGTGAGGCATGTGATGCTCATTGTGCCACTCCATTGTCCTAAAAATTTTGTGTTTATCTCATATGCTTAAATTAATTGCATTATGTAATCTTGATTAGAAAGTTTGTGGATACAACATGTCTACAAGTTATATCAAATGATTGTGTGGTGACAATAACTTTTGTAAAAGTATCAAACTAAATTTTGGATCCTACTGTTTTGTACTATAATATATATTAAATATTACTCTCTCTTCACAGTGTAAGTGTTACTATCACATTATCAAGACTCACCATGGACAAAGTTAACAATTCATCTATTACCAACACAATAAAATATATTAAAACATATCATACTAAAAAGTTAAATTCTCTAAAAGGGACACTCAAATTGGGACAAGTATTCAACTACAGGTGATCAAAGTTAAATAAGTAATTATTTTCCCTTTAGATTTTTATTTCTAATTTTGTACCAATTGTTTTTAGTTGATCAACCATAAAGAGTCATTACTTCAGAAGGTCAATGAAGAGCAGTTTTGGTTTTGCATGTTTGCCTTTGTTGTAACTTTGTAATGTTTAGACAATCTATTTTTCCTTCTTCAATGTGGAATTGTCAAAATATTACTATCTCTATAAAATGAAAAATTAGTTTGTGACACATTAAGTAAAGTATTTCTAGTAAAAAAATGAAAAATTAATAATAATAATCTAAATTTGAACTTTCTTTAAGCCTTACTGTGCCAATATCTCTACCATTGGAAAATACACGAACTCAACCATAATAATTATATTTTGCTAAAAATGTAAAAGGAAAAAAGAAAAAGAAAGAATAAATAAAACTATAGAGCAAATATGAGACTTAATGAAGAAAGAATGTTGATTTAAGCTATGGTAGGACTCTAGTCAGGTATAACGACATTCAAAAGCTAAGGGTATGCTTAGTTTGTATTTTTTAAAATAGTTTTTTGTTTTTTAAAAATTGAAAATTAGATAATTGTAAAAAAAATTTATTTGATTCAATTTTTTGAAAATTCAGTTATAATAATTATTTTTATTTTTCTCAAAAAATATTTTATTTTCTCATACTCAGAAAATAATTTTATAATATACAAACCTATCACCACCTCCCTGAACAAGTGTTATATCTCAAAGTTTGTAAGCCATAAAATGCTTAAATTGAAAAAATGAACTTGGGTCCACATTTCTTGGACAATTTCTTTTCTCATTTCCCCCTTCATGTCATGTGACAAACTCATTTTTGCATCCTACTAGGTAATTATGATATCGGTCGGCCATTCATATATAGTTCTTGGGTAATTAATTAATTAAATTATATTTGTCACGAATTATATGTACATACACAATTACACATATATATTATTATAAGAGATCCCTATGATCTTTTATTTAAGTTCCTGAATTACAAATTTGTTCTCCTAATGCTTCGCAAATCTTTTTGTTGTCTGCCAATTAGCCAACAGAAAATTTGGCACAAATCACAGAACCCATGTCCCTAATCCATAATTAGGCTCCTTAGGGTGCTGAGGAAGCGAAGTGTTTATCATTAAAATTAATCTCCTCATTTTTAAGCATAGTATCATGTTTGCTTAGGATATAATGTGTTATCCACTTATCCCTTTGTTTATAAAGATTTTTTTTTTAATACATTTTTCTGATAAGGAACTTTTAGCTTTAATCATATAACCTATTACTTTTTTTTATATATATATAGGAAATTGCATTCAATGATTTCAAATGACTGAGTTTGAATAGAAAAGCTAAAGTCTAAAATCAAGTTCATTGATGGGTTCGTCGTATCGTTGGATACTTGACCTATGATCACGTTTGTAATTTTTATCAATATTATTATCAGATACTGACATTCACTTTTAACACCAATATTATTCAAATTTATTGCACTATTACTATAACCGCGATCAAAGTTAATACCATGACGGGCGACGACAAACCATAACATGATTCTAATTTAAATGTGACAATACCTAGAAGACGGTGAACTAAGCCTAGATGGAGAAAATAGATTTTTTATGAATTAATTGACAAATTAAAATTTTAATTGCTGAATAGTCAATTTTAATTAAATTATTTAATAATTCAAACCAAGCAATAATAAATATAAGTGCAGAAAATAAAATAGAGACAACACCAATATTTTTATGTGGAAAACCTTAAAAACATTCCAAGTAAAAACATTTCAAGTAAAAACTACGGATACCCTTCGGTATTGATACACTATGAATCAAGAAGTACACATATTCTATGAAATTAAGATTACAAAATTACTCTGACTTACCTCTTATCACTCCACGTCTGAAAGTCTTGAATCACTCGCGCTACCACGAAACTCTCGCTCCGATCTCCGTATTCTGACGGTTCCGCTTCTCAACGGATTAGTTTACCATGAAGTTTCTTGCTCCAATCTCCGCATTCTTACGACTCTGCTTCTCACGGATCAACATATGGTGTATAGATTTTTCAGAATCTAGATCATCCAATTGTGCATAAAGATCACATTTGTTAAACCACAATTGGAGAAACCCAAAACAAGATAGAACTAGAAGATATATAATCACTCAATAATTTTCTCTCTATATCTCTCTCTGCAAAAGAATATGAACTGTAGAATAATTGCAGATATCTCTCAAAAGCCACCACCTTCTATTTGGTTTAACTCATATAAATAGAGAAGAGTTGTCCAATTAATTGTAAGAATCATTTTCGTTTTAGAATTCGTATTTCTACCATTAAGTCTTCCAAATATAGACTAACATATTAATGCTTGTTTGGCAACCGGCGTGGAATTGGTTTTTTGTTTTGGTTTGGTTGGAGTTAGGTTTGGTGTGGTTTTATTCTGAACTGAAACCATGTTTGGTGCAGATGGTTTTGGTGTGAGAAAAAGTAAAACTGAAAAACCAAACCATGTTTGGTAGAGTTGGTATGAGCTGAAATTCTGAAACCAATCATATTTGGTAACTTGGAATAGTTTGACATTTTATTTATTTAAAATAACATTTTGTAACTATATATGTTTTAAAAAATAAAATATATAAATATTTAATTTTTTCAAAATATTTAATTTTTCATAAATGTTTTATTTTTTTGAAATATCTTATATAAAAATATTTTATATAACATATTTCAAAAAAATAAAAGATTTCAGTAAAAATACATATAATTTGTATATTTTTTAAAAAATAATAAATATATTTTTATTATATTTTATTTTTTCTAGAAATATTTGTTTTCCCGAAATATTTTATTTTTTTGAAATATTTTATTTTTTCATAAATATTTTAATTTTTGAATTTATATATATAATATTATAAATGAATTGGTTTGAGTTAAACAATGGTACACCAAATTGAATTGGTTTGGGTTAAAGAATATTTTGGTGTGAGAAAACCAAACTAACTTCATCCAAACCATCTATCTCAATGGTGTGAAAAATGATGGATTTCACTCCAATGGTGCAACATTATTGCACCAACACCAAGCTTGCCAAATATGATTTGGAGCACAATGTTCAACCCAAACCCAAAAAAAGGGCACCAAACCTTCTACCAAACAAGCACTTACAATTATATACCAATAATAACTCCTAACAATGTCCTTAAGTGAATATGAGTCATTATTGCATCAAAATAAGCCTTAACTAAAAGTTGAAGTCGGTACCGAGTTCTTCTTTAAGTACTCTCAAAAATTTAATCTCGAGTACTCGGTAGAAATTTCACCGAGTAATCGGTAAATCCCTAATAGCGCGGCATAGCGCACCATGACGCCTCAAACCCACTGAAACTACGTCATCATTTGTGCCAAGACGCAACTCATAGAGTACTTGGTAAGTACTCGGCAGTTTCAGAGACTTCAACTTTTGTTTCTTTTTTTGTAATGCCGCTTCCAATCAACTTCTTCACACTCTTATGTTCTTTATCACTATAAACTTGATATGACACATTTGTCGATCTTCATTTGACTTGTTAACATGATTAACCCAGACTAAAACTCTCAACATGATTAACCCAGACTAAAACTCTCAACTCTCAACTATTAACATGATTTTTTTTTATGAGAATTATGCCATTATAAATAAATATTCTTACAAAATGTATAAATGTTCTTACAAAATGTATTTCACGAAGACTCAAAATTCAATTTAAGCGACATATATATATATAAAAATTACTCTCATCAAACTAAAGTAAATTCCATTCACTGACAAGCATGGGGCCACCTCTGATTAGTAAATCATACGGAGGAACAAAAAATGTCAACTTGGATTTATTTTTCCTTGCATAAACGTTGAAAAATGTGTGCTATTTACATAACATTTTTTAAAAAATCTTATGTTTTCTCATCACTTTATTTCTTTGACTTTCTTTGGTAGTAGTTGTTAGAACTAATTAGAGCTCATTTTTCCTTTGAAGTCTACCAAATGTTTGATTCCATGGCATTTCCTACCTAATATTGTTCTGCAAAATTTGTTTCGTGAAGATGCCATTTCATACCTAAAAACCTAGAAAATCATATTCAATTAATATTGTTGATTTAATTTGCTTAAAACGTACAACAATCAGATCAACATTTATTACATTGTCATTTCAAACATTTGTCAAGATTCACATATTAATCAATCAGACATTTGATTTTGTGTTTATCTTAGGTTAATTAACCACACAAAAGTACCTTTTAAAAATAAAAATAAAACCACACACACAAAAGATTGATCCAACTCAACTGCATCTACAAATGCTTGCTATTTGTTGTGGTAATTGATCAATTTGTTGAAATGTTCAAGTCCTTTTGATTCAAAAGTAGATATTATTCAAATACATTTTGATGATCAATTCCTAGTTGGCCCACATAGTGGAAATGCCATTGAGAAAAAAATAAAAGGTTCTTCCTTTATGTCCATTTTTATTCTTATTCGTCTGTCCTTTTTATAGCAAAAAATTAATACTAATATAGATATTCATAAACATCTAAACATACCTTTTATCTAAACCTATATTTCACGAATTTGACGAGTCGAGTTTAGTAATGTTCAAATACAGCTCGTTTACTAAAAAATTCTAAAAATTATGCTCACATTCGGTTCATTTATTAAATAAACGAGCACGAGCCGAGCTCTTAACAAACCGAGTCCGAATCTGCTCACCAACGACTCATTCATTTGGAGCCTATTTAAATATGAAATGGCATCTTCAGGAGACAAATTATGCAGTACAACATTAGGAAATGTCATGGAATCAAACATTTGGTGGACTTCAAAGGAAAAATGAGCTCTAAGTTCTAACGACTACTAGCAAAGAAAGTCAAAGAAATAAGTGATGAAAAAACATAAGTTATTTGAAAAAATGTAATGTAAATAGCACACAATTTTCATTTCGGAGTGTTTTGAAATATCTATCTCGTTTTAAAACTAATACTATCTTTTCAATAAAATTAAATTTATGAACTTATTAACCAGTACAATAAAATATATTAAAACTCCTCTACAATAAAAACTTGAATTTGTAAAAAGCAAATAAATTTTGGGATCAAGAGAGTTTTATTTAAAGGAATGTGCAGTGGTGATATTCTAGTTGTTATTATTTATTTATTTTCAAACTTCTCTTTTGCACATTTTTTCTTTCCTAATCTTCTTAGATTCTTTTGCATGTTGGTTTATACTTGCATAGCTTTAATAAGCATAATTTGCATAAAGAAGATTGAGGCGTGTACGTATTTTCAGAGTATTCCAGCATGGACCAAAGTGGAGTATTTTTGTTGAATACTCAAATTGAGGTCGATCTTACTCTTTCTTCGGTTTAGTTTTTTTTTTTCCTCTTTCACTTGTGTAAAAAAAATAAAAAATAAAAAAAATCAAATTCATCATGAAATTCTATTGAGTTTTGTTTAATACAATGTCTTAAGCATTAAATAATTAAGAACAAAAATTATTCTTCTTCTATGTTGACTTTCAACAGTGAAAGTTCTAATATATATATATATGGGTAAATTACACTTTTATCCCTTGTTGTTAGTGTAAATTACACCCGCACCCCTCTCGTTTCACTAATTACAGTTTCACCCCTATTTGTTTCACTTTCACCCCCTCAACTCATTCTCCATCGAGGTCAAACCGGGTCAACCAAAATCTGATATGCGAAGTGACCAAATTACCCTTATATGTGTGTAAAGACTTGTTTGCCTAAACTACCCTCATCACTTATATATATATATATGTATATATGCATAAATATAGAGATGTATATGTATGAAGAAATTGAGTATTGGGTATTGGGCAAATTCAATCTATATTCATAGAAGCATAAACTGGGTCCAAGATCAACAAACACTTCCTATAAGAAGCATGATTTAGACCAAAAATATCAAAAAATCAACACACCCATTTAGATATATATGTGCGTATATATATAAATATATATAGAGAGAGATAGAGATATATGTGCGTATATATAGAGATAGATATATATATAGTTATATATATATGTGCATATATATAGAGATAGATATATATATAGTTATATATGTATATATATATATATGCGTGTATATATATAGATATATATGTGCGTATATATATAGATAGACATATATAGAGATATAGATATATATGTCATTTTTGTTTTAA
The DNA here is from genome assembly GCA_963922005.1 of Cornus suecica. Lineage (NCBI taxonomy): Eukaryota > Viridiplantae > Streptophyta > Magnoliopsida > Cornales > Cornaceae > Cornus > Cornus suecica. Next base: position 65,739,551 of record OY998244.1, on the reverse strand, counting down.
TTTTTTTGTCATTGAAAATGGACAATTAATTGAGTATGGGTATGAATTGAGGTTTGATAATTGGTAGTTCAATTTAGGGTTATGGTTTGATTTGAAGGGTTTTAGGAGAGAGTAGGGGTGAGATGAAGAAGATGATGGAAGGGTAAATAAGTAATTTAGCATAAAAGAATATTTGATTATTTAAAATAAATATAAAAAGGGATATAAGAGTAATTTCACATATCCGGTCGCCGGATATGGGTTTCAGGGGGTGAAACTGTAATTAGTGAAATGAGAGGGGGTGCGGGTATAATTTACACTAACAACAGGGGGTGAAAGTGTAATTTACCCTATATATATATATATATATAGGGGTTGTGGGTGAGAGACAACATAATGTGAACAACAAACAGGGCTGGGTAGTGTATTCATGGAGGCTTGTAGTGTAGTGGAGAGTAGAAATGCTCAATATATATAGGGTTGATGAAAGTTGATCTTTGGTGGGAAAATGACAAAACATGATTGTATTTTGTGTTATGATGACGAATGGTGAATGATTATTTTGGTGTTTAATAATTGGAGTTGGTTTTCATGTGTGCATGTTAGAGATCAGATGCTTATGTTTGTTTTCAATTTGTCACAGCAGTTATTTTATCTATATACAAATATGTATATATATATATATATATATCTTTTTTTTTCTTGCTATTATATTTCAAATTTATGATCACTGCTTTCTGTGAAAGCATCACACGCAACTCTGTTTTGATAGTACGAAATTAATATAGATGGTCCTGCATTTATCTAAAGGGTGTGTGGTCATTGTTCTCACAAGGAAACAATCTTATCATCCCACCTTGCACGCACGAAAGCTTTTCAGTTTTCACTTTGGTTTTTTTCTGGCATGGTGTGACCACCACAATTTAATTCATGCATGTCCTTATACAACTAAAATTATATACACATTAATTGCAAATTTTCAATTTTATAGCAACGTTCACCATGCATACAGGGGCGAGGAAATAAATTTGGGAGGGGTCATAGGTAATATTTATAATATATATATATATATATATATATTTTGTGGGTTACTAAAAAAAATTGAAAAAATTTGAGGGGTCATATACAATATTTTATAAATTTATCTATAAAATACATATTTTTTTAGATACTAAAAGAAGTTTTAAAATTTTGGGAGGGGCCATATGCAATTTTTTATAATTTTATCAATAAAATATATAATTTCCAGGGTACAAAAAAATATTAAAAATTTGGGAGGCCCCCCTCCGGGCTGGTTTTGGCCCCGCCCCTGCATGCATATCGTATTCAACAATTAACTTTCTATATAGTAGCTGAACTTATAACATCAAAATTCGCTAAGTAAGCGGTATCTTTGTCGATATATTATGTGTGTTTTGTCATATAAGTAAAAAATATTCAATTTTAAGCAAAATTCTCCTAACAGTCCGGTGACTCTAAGATAAGGTGACTCAAAGGTATACCTGTTAATAAATGATAAACATTACCTTCATAAGTAATTGAACCAAACAGTACTCAATATTTTTTACTCTTAAAACAACTATTACCCACTATCATACCATCATGGTTTGCAATGAAGATATTGGATACGGTCACGATTACAGTAAAAATATAACACGATTACAGTAAAAATATAACGAATTCCTAAAATATCAATTTTAAAGAATAAGTTTTCAATAAGTATAAACGTAATGATATCGTTATCTTTCAAAAACGTTACAAATCAGTTAATATATAAGCTAACCAATTATATGGTGAACTATCTCTCCCATCTCATGAATAAAATTGTGACTCCTATTAAACACATATCGATATTACGGTGCATGATATAAGTATGTATTTCCTATATGTTAAATCAGATTCTTAATCTCATAGGTTGCTTCTGCAAATGTAAATTCAATAAATGTGACAGTTCCGAAATTACCATCTTTTATATATATATATATATATATTTATATATATACATACATGTTTGATGTTATTCTCTTGTGTGATGAGCTAAAGCAATACAAGATTAGGTTTTTGTTACATCAACATCTATCAAAAAGCAGTCCCAGTTGATGTAGTTGAAGAAACAAGACCTGGCCCTTACCATGTGATCACAAACATGTTATGTTACCTTACCTTGTATAATTGGTGAAAACCATAGTCATACACAAAGATAATTAAAGATTTTTATTGGAGCAAGAATGTGACTTTTTGACAGCAACAAAAACAAAAGTAGATAACACATTGTTATAATTTCATAAAGTTAATCCCCAACGTCTTTATTATAATTATGATTATGCTAATAATTTTGTCTAGTGATGTCTTCTCAAATTTCAGGGTTCACATTCTTAGAGACAATTATTAGTCCAGGTCTATAATATATTGGGTTGGGATATGAAACTGTGCGACAAATATTAAAAAGAGTAATTGAGAAAAAAAAATAAAAGAGGATAAAATGTGTTCTTCCTAGTATTATAAACGTATTTAGTATTTTCAATGGTTTGGGTACTAAGGTCCTGTTTGGTTCGCGGTCCGGTCTCATGTGGTCCGGTCTCATAATAATTTTTTTGGGACCGGACACTGTTTGGCAACACGATTTCAAAAAAACAAGGACTACTTGAGACCAAAAGGAGTAATTTGAGACAACAAAAAATGATGGTGTCAAGTGGTCTCAAGTGTTCTTATATACAATTGTCTTAACACATGAGACCATAAAATTTGAAATATATATATATTTTGAAAATAATATATAAAAATAAAAAAATAATATAATTTTTTTGAAATAATGTATAAAATTTGAAATATATATATAAAATTCAAAATTAATATATAAAATGCAAAAAATATATTTAAAATTTGGGAAAATAAAAAAATTCCAAAATAATAGAAAAAATAAAAAATAATATATAAAATTCGAAAATAATATATAAAATTTGAAAAATAATATAATTTTTTTAAAATAATGTATTAAATTCGAAAAAAATATATAAAAATCAAAATTAATATATAAAATTTTAAATATATATATAATTTAAAAATTAATATAAAAAATTGAAATAATTTATAAAATTTGAAAAAAATATAAAAAATCAAAAATAATATATAAAATTCAAAAAACAATATAAAAATTAGAAATAATTTATAAAATTTGAAATATATATTATTTTTGAATTTCTTATATTATTTTGAAATTTTTTATATTTTTTCAAATTTTATATATTTTTCATACTTAATATATTTTTTGAATTTTATATATTATTTTTTTATTTTTTGTATTATTTTCCAAACATAAGACCAAACAGCTTGAATAAAATCATAAGACCAGACAGTTTCACCAAACATACTTTCAGAACACCACCCAAATAAAACCAGACCAGATCAAATAAGACCAGACATGACCACCTACCAAACATGCCCTAAATTACTAATGTACGACTTCCCCTAAATGTGAAAAGACTTGGATACCTAAAAGTCAATTTATACATATATATATATATATATATATATATGTATATATATATATATGTATGTGTAAAATTGTCTTGTACTCCTTCATTTCAAAATAAGTGTTTATTTTTATTCTTTTCTTTGTTTCAAAATAAGTGTCTCATTTAAAAAGTCAAAATATTTTATCATACCGCTTTACTAATTTATCATTCATGCATTAAAATTATAAATCATCTATATAATAAACCATCATATCATTATGATGGGATAAAAAATAAAATTAATATTTCATTCATTATCAATATAATATTTTAAAAAATTAAATTCCTCCAAATAAATTTATAAATTAGGATAGATGGAGTATAGGGGTCACTCTCGAGTCTTAATGAAATTGTACCCGGAGGCCAAATATTTCTTGCCAGGCTTGATTTTTCTCCTATATTGATTCTTGCTAGTGACACTTCTTCAACTGTGAGTCATTCTTGATAATAAATCATGGTTGTACAAAAATCAAACATCCATTAGGTTGCGTTTGGTAACGATTTGGTGTGGTGTTAGTTTTTGGTTTTGATTTGGATTGGGTTGGAATTGGTTTGGTGTGATTTTATTTTGGTTCCAAACCATGTTTGGTGCAGATGATTTTGGTGTGAGAAAAAGTGATGCTGAAAAACCAAACCATGTTTGGTAGAATTGATATGAGTTGAAATTCTGAAACCAAACCATGTTTTATAACTTGGGATGGTTTCACATTTTATTTATAAATTTAAAATTTTGTAATATTTTACTATATATTAATATAATAATATATTAATATTAAAATTTATAATATTAAAATATTTTTATTATATTAAAATATTTTAATATTTTAATATTAAAATATTTTAATTTTAATATTAATATTAATATTAATATTAATATATAATATAATAATATATTAATATTAAAATTTATAATATTAAAATTTATATTAATATTAATATTAAAATTTATAATATTAAAATATAAATATTATATTCGGTGCTACAGTGATTCGGGTTGCTACAGTGCTACAGTGGTTTGCTACAGTGTCCGCACCATACAAAACCATCCACAAAGATGGTTCCAAAAATGCCTCCATTTGGTGCGCTACAATAGTACCAGCTCTAGTTTTACCAAACATGGGTTGGTACTACTATTCAGTACCAAAATCAAAAATTTGGTACCAACACCATTTACAAAACAAGGCCTAATGATGGTGTCTATTACCTTTGAACTTTTAATTTTATTTTTCCAATAATTTACGGTCTCTTTTTAGGGCAGATATATATATATGATGAAAGACCACGCCTTAGGAATTCAGAAAATATAATGAAAATTAACTATAAGAAAAAGTCACCATATATCAATCAAGTAAGAAGTATAGTCGCCATCCTATATAGTGACCCTTTTTATATTTTCATTTTTATTATCTCTTTTCTTACTATTTATTCTTTTTAACACTTGTAATATTTGTTCCAAGATTAAATTATTACTTTTTATATTTGAATTCAAGAGCTGTTTTGACACTTTATTTATTTGACAAGGTTTGTCAAATAAGGTTTATAATTATATCTCGCGAACTAATACTTACATTTAACATTAAGGTGACTGTAACTGGTACCAGAATATCTTTAGTTACAAGTATGTATAAATAGAAATTCTTTGTTAACATGTTTATTTTATGCCTATTTGTGATAGAATAATAAAAACTTAATTTGGAACAATTTGATGCGTGTGAAAATAGAAGTGCATTATCTTATGGGTGTTTGGAGAATTTCTCTTCAATTAAGGTAAGATTATTACTCCATCTGTTACAAATTATAAATTCCTTTTAGAGAATCTAGCCTTTTCATATGATGATTTTTATTGGTGTGATAGTAAATGAAAAATTAATTTTACCCTCGGTCCTATCAAGTGATGTGATATTTATTGTTTAAATATTTTATAACTTGAATAATTGAATGGTAAATTGATAAATTGACTAAATAAAGTGATATTGATTTTACTTATTTTGGAATGAATTAAATAATAAATATAGACACTTAAATTGGAACCGAGAGAGTTTAATAGTATGAATCGGACACCATAATATATTCCCTCTGTCACAAATTATAAGTTCATTTTGGAGAATCTAATTTTTTGAGATGATAATTTTTATTGGTCTAATAGTAAATAAAAAATTAATTTTATCATTGGTCCCATAAAGTGATGTGATATTTATAATTTAAATATTTTATAATTTGAATGATTGAAAAATAAATTGATAAATTAATAAAATAAAATAATATTAACCTTACTTATTTTGAAATTGGGATGGAGGGAGTACATGTAGGATGTCAATTTGATTGCAGTTGAGTGGACCAGTTTGGTGCTTGACATCTGATCACTTAATTGATCCATGATATATATATATATATAATATAATAACAAAAAGACAATTGACCCTTAAAAAAAATGATATGAGATCACTATCCAAAAAATTTCCTACAACTACTAGAGAGGATTTCATGTTTTTCACTTGCATGGAGGCCTGTCAAATGAACCATTTTAGGTGGGTCTGAATCGGATCATAATTGGTTGAACCCGACCTAACACACGTGTAAAAAGACTGGAGGACCCTAGTACACAAATAAATGAAGCGTGTATAATGCATATATATATATATATATATATGCATACCTATATATATGGATAAAAAATATATATAGTCAGAAGAATGGTGATTGAAAACATATGCGACCACATTGAAAGCATATAGCGACTATTTTGAATAAGAAAAGAGGTTTGTACGTGGTGCACATGTGCGGTCCAATTATTAAAACAATTACTATCTCATGTCAACATCTTACCTAGAGAGAGAGAGTATATGTAAGCAAAGTGTAAAAGACCTCTCTAACCCTGCCTCACCTAAAAAAATTTCAAAATATATACAAGGGTAATTTGCATTCACACCTCATGTGGCAATGAGATTACGGTCAATGTTTTTTTGACACTCATATTCACTGAGGTTCTTCCTTCGTTGCAATGACACTTCCTGAGCTAGTGAAATGACTAGAATGCCCCTTTAATTATTTCACTTATTACATTAGGGTAATATATAAAGTATGAAATTATCCATATGCCCAAACACTTCACCCCTCTGAAATTACTAATTATACTTTCACCCCTTATTACAAAATATATATATATATATTACGAAAATTACAATTTAATTTTTTTTCTTTATAATATAATTTGTATATATAATTACGAAAAAATATATATATATAATTTGTAAAAAATATATAAAATTTGAAAAAAACATATAAAATTCGAAAAAATATATAAAATTTGAAACAATATATAAAATTAAAAAAAAACATATAAAATTCGAAACAAATATATAAAATTCGTAAACAATATATAAAATTCAAATATATATATATATAGTGTCACTGAAGTTTAAGTGGACAATTCTCAAAGTCATTAGCCAAGGTAACGGGTCATCTCCAACTCTCTGCATAGCTATTTCAATGGCTACGATGGCGACACATGCCCCACAATGGTACAATGGTGACCGAAATCGGAATCGAACCGATATTTTATTAAAATATTTTAATCAAAATTAAATATATTAATATTTTGATCAAAATTAAAGGTTCGGTTCCGGTTCTCATTTTTAAAGAACCGAAAGTAAATTTTTATTTGGATCAAAATTAACGGTTCCGTTCCGATACTTTTGGTTCTTTAAAAATGAGAACCGGAACCGAACCGTTAATTTTGATTCAAATATTAATATATTCACGATGCGGTTCGCTTTTGATTCCGACCGAAACCGGAATCGAACCGATACTTTCGGTTCTTTAAAAATGAGAACCGGAACCGAACCGTTAATTTTGATCCAAATATTAATATATTTAATTTTGATTAAAATATTTTAATAAAGTATCGGTTCGATTCCGATTTCGGTCACCATCGTGGGGCATGTGTCGCCATCGTGGCCATTGAAATAGCTCTGCAGAGAGTTGGAGAGGATCCGTTACCTTGGCTAATAACTTTGAGGTTTGTCCACTTAAACTTGAGTCACACTTTACATATATATATATATTTGAATTTTATATATTTTTTAGAATTTTATATGTTTTTCGAATTTTATATATTGTTTACGAAATTTATATATTTGTTTCGAATTTTATATATATATATTTAAATTTTATATATTGTTTCAAATTTTATATATTTTTTCGAATTTTATATGTTTTTTCAAATTCTATATATTTTTTACAAATTATATATATATTTTCTTAATTTTAATTTTTGTAATTATATATACAAATTATATTATAAAGAAAAAAAAATTATATTGTAATTTTCGTAATATATATATATATATATATATATATATATATATATATATATATTTTGTAATAAGGGGTGAAAGTGTAATTAGTAATTTCAGAGGGGTGAAGTGTTTGGGCATATGGATAATTTCATACTTTATATATTACCCTAATATAATAAGTGAAATAATTAAAGGGGCATTCAAGTCATTTCACCAGCCCACGGGCTGTCATTGTAACGAAGGAAGAACCTCAGGGGATGTGAGTGCCAAAAATACGTTGATCATAATCTCATTGCCATTGACCCTAACCTCGGGGGGTGTCAATGCAAATTGCCCTATATACAAATATATATATACACAAAAAGTAATAAGAAACTTCTTCTCATGGAAAGGAGCCTCATTTATAAAGGTGACTCCTGATAATTGGCCAAAGACGACTTGGGCTCTTCTTTGTAGGGCCCAATGACAATTATAGGGTTTCATATTGGGCTCTTTGTCATTTGAGCCCAATCCCTCCACGGAAAACCACTATTGGGCTTGAAGTTTCATTAGGTAAGGGCGGGTTGAATTCTAAATTTCGTTTACTTTCATAATTTTATCCGTATCAAAATGAGTGTCCAGTTTTGAATCTCAATAAAATATAATTTTATATTTTCCCAACTTATACTTCTTCATTAATTTTAAAAAACAATGAACCCCACTAAAATTAAAAAATAAACTATATTTTCAATGGCCAAATTTGGAAACACAAAGTATCTCAATTTTGTTTGAAAAATCAAATACAGTCACTTATTTTGGGACAAAGGGAATATATATAACAAGCGAAGAAGAGGAAACTTGTATAAGAAAAGACCTTTTAATTCCCTTTGGCCATGTTTGGTAGGCGGTCTTTCTGGTCTGGTCTGGTCCGGTCCGGTTCAATGTGGTCTGGTCTAATCTGATCTGGAAAAGTATGTTTGGTAAGCGGTCTAGTCTTACTATTTATTTATTATAATATTTATTTATGTATTATTTCTTTCTTTCTTTATTATTTATATGATTAAATTATTATTTATATCATTATTTATTAATTTATATATTAATTTATAAATATATTATATGTATTTATTATTATTTCATTATTTAATTCATTTTATTTATAAATTATTTATTAATTTTTAATTATTTAAAAATATATTTTATTAATTTAATATTAATTTATTATTATTATACTCATTTTTATTATTATTATGAAGTATTTATTCATTATTATATTTACTTATTATTTATTATTATATTTATTTATTATTATTATTTATTTCATTTTGTTTATTATTTATTATTTTTATTATATTTTTAAATATGTTTTATGTAATTTATTATTTTATTATTATTTATTATTTAGTCCATTTTTTATTATTATATTTATTTATTATTATTGTATTCATTTATTATTATTATTATGTTTTATTTAATTTATTATTTATATTATTAATTATTCATTTTTAATTATTTATTTATTATTATTATATTCATTTTTTTATTATTATTAGGTATTATTTATTTCATTTTGTTTATTATTTATTATTTATATTTCATTTTTAAAATATGTTTTATTTAATGTTTTTTTATTATTAATTTATTATAATTATTTATTCATTTTTAGTTATTTGTAAATATATTTTATTAATAAGATCAGACCAGACCACCAGGAACCACCTTTTTTTTGTCTGAAATGAGGCCATTTTGGTCTGATTTGGTCTTACTTGGTCTAACAAAAAATTTGGGACCAATGCTATCAAATATGGTCTGGTCCCATAAAACACAAGACCAGACCAAACCAGCTGGAACCGAACCACCTACCAAACAGGGCCTTTGTAATAATATTTCTGGCAGATAAAAAAAAAGTAATTAGAGTCTGTTTAGTTCAATTCTTCCTCTAGATTAAACTAGACAAAATAAATAAATAAAATAAAAAAATTAGAAGATGAAAAAAAAAGTGCCAAAGATATTGACTCGTGACTTCTTTTAATTACCTTTGTAATAATTTTCTCCTTTTCCATTTCACTATTAAATGGAATTAGATCAAATCATTCTTAAGAAACTCGATTGAATGGGGTTCAGCAACTTATTTGTATTTACAAATCATTCGGCTAAAGTAAATAAATTCAAATAAAAGGAGAAAGAGAACCAATTTAGAATTTTACAATTTTTTATTTATTTATGTCAAACATAGGGACAGACCTAGAAGATACTATGAGGAGTGTTCTGCAAACATGCCTTGTATCAGTATCATTCATGGTTCATTATCACGTATCAATTTGTGATAATAGTGTAATGGGTTTAGAGAATATTATCTTAAAAATAAGTATTCAAATGTCATTGCGTAAGTGTATCCGCACCTTCCTTACAATTAGAGCAATACTATGCTACTAGTTGAGAGTCCTTGTGATGGTGCTAATTAAGGCAGGTGATCATGGGTAGACCTGTCAATGGATTGGATTCGGATCGAATTAGTTAAATCCAAATCCAATTTGTTAAGAAAACGAATTATCGGATTCGGATCATAATCGGGTTATCGGATTTTATTTTCAATCTATATCCGGTTAAAATTGGATTCGGATCGGACTCGGATCATAATCGGATTATTGATAGGTCTATTGATAAGGATAACAAAAACTCCCGATCCGCGATCCGAATCCGATAATTCGACAGATTTTCATTTAATTAATTCATATTCGAATTTCTTCATTATAGAATATCTGATCCGAATATCTAATTAATAAATATTGAAATACTAAAATTATTCACACTTTTAATAATTGTATTTATGATCAATCATTATTAATAAATAATAAAATAATTAATAACTAACATTTGTATACATATACAGTATTAAATATATACACATAAAAATATCAAATATATATTTATATATATATAAATATATTTGATATAGAATCGGGTTATTATCGGATCGGATTGACATAAATCCAAATCCAATTTGTTAAGAAATCGGATTATCGGATTCGGATCCTAATCGGGTTATCGGATTTTATTTTCAATCCATATTCGGCTAATCGGATCGGATTCGGATCGAATTCGGATCAAAATCCGATCCATTGACAGGTCTAATCATGGGTCGCAGAATTAAAGGTCAGACTTTGGTATATTGCTAGCTAAAGGAAGAGTTTTTCTGGTCAGTGCATAGTTGTCAGAATTTCGATTCTAATTAATAAAATCTTATGATTCTATGATTCTACTACGATTTTATACGATTCTTTATGATTTTACCACGATTCTATTATGTTAAAATAATGGTTGGACGGTTAAACCTTTCATATGAAATCTCCAAAAATTTAATGATTTAGTCCAATATTTCAATATATGATCTAAATTTATGAAAAAAAATATTTAAAGGTCCAATGTATTAGAAACTTTTGAAAATTCTAATATGATTTAGACTTTTAAATTAAATAATTAATATTTAATATTTTTTAAAAAATGAATATATTTAGATAAAATTTTACGATTCTGATTTTACGGACCCCAAAACGATTCTACTTATATTCCCAATTATGCCAATCTTGGGCCAGTGTACTCGAAACATATCATATATATATATATATATATATATATATAGTATAAATTACAGTTTGATCCCCTTTTGTTTGAATTTATTACAGTTTAACCCCCTCCCGATCGGACAATTACAGTTTCACCCCCTCTAGTTTGGTTTTTTGTATCACTTTCCCATATGACATAATTTTGGCAAGGTTAACGTCGGTCAAGAATGATGTCATCACATTTTTTAATGGGAAATGACTATCTTACCCCTGAAGCAATGATATTACCTCTAGTTTGTTTTTAATGGACACAACTACCCTTATATGTTTAGGATGATGAATTTGTAGTATGGGTAAGGGTCTTCTTTTCCCTTCATTACAATAAAGCATGGAAATTTTATTTCTTCCTCCATTGCAGTGTGAAGGTGAACCTCAAGTTATTGTTTGGTTCCCCATCCTCTTCAAGCTTAAACTCATCCAAAAATTCATAAAAAATAATAATAATAAATAAATAAATAAAAACTAAACAGTGAGATGTATGCCTACTTTACAAAATGAAAACCTATAACCCCAATGATCCCCAATTCTCCAATGTAAACCCAGTACACCCAATGAAGAAAAAATCAACAATAAAAACTATAGCATAACATCAAATAAAGAGAAAATCAAAACCAAGTTCAATTTGCAACAAAGTCTTTGGAAAGTTGTTGTCCAAATATGGAATCAATCACAAAGTGGCCCTATCATATCACCCTCAAACCAATGGTCAAGCTGAGGTATCTAATAGGGAGATTAAACAGATCTTAGAGAAAACAGTTAACCCCACAAGGAAGGACTGGAGTCTTCGTCTCCAGGATGCTTTATGGGCATACCGTACTGCTTACAAGACCCCTATAGGAATGTCCCCATATCGATTGGTCTATGGCAAAGCATGTCACTTGCCTGTTGAACTCGAACACCGTGCTTATTGGGCCATCAAGGCCATGAACTTTGACTATGATAAAGCCGGTCAACGTAGGACCCTTCAACTTAATGAGTTAGAAGAAATCAGAAATGATGCCTATGAGAGTTCAAGAATTTATAAAGCCAAGACTAAGTTGGAACATGACAAACACATTCTCAAAAGGGAGTTTTTCATAGGACAAAAGGTTCTTTTGTATAACTCCCGTCTTCAATTATTTCCTGGGAAGTTAAGGTCACGTTGGTCAGGCCCGTACTATGTCCATCACATTTCTAGTCATGGTGCAATTGAGTTACAAGACCTTAAGAATGGACAGTTGTTTAAAGTTAATGCTCATCGTCTAAAGCCTTTCCTAGAACTTGAAACTTCTGAAAATGAGGAAATTCTCCTCATTGATCCGATTTATTCGGACTGATCTGTTTAGGACATCTGTTGAGTCTGGCTGAAGACGTTAAACTTAGCACTACTGGGAGGCAGCCCAGTCAGTTGTGTAAATGTTTCTATCAATTTTATTTTATTTTCACTCTATTTGGATATGTTTAGATTTTGTTTGGGGGTAAAGTCTGTCATAATATTTTCAATCACTTGACTTTTCTTTTGCCAAGAATCTTTGCAGGGACTATACTCCAAAAACACCACCTCAATTGCGGTAATTTGTTCCAATTTGTCTCTTAGATGTATTTTTAAACACTAGGGACAGTGTTATTTTTGTTTGGGGGTGGATATCTATTTAATCAAAATAGAATTTCATTATTAAAAAAATAAAAAAAAATAAAAAATAAAAATAAAAAAATAAATAATAAATAAAAATATATATATATTTTGAAAAATTGATTTCGTTTGGAAAGGTTTTTTGTTTTTATGCATGAGTGTTTTGCATTATAAGTTGATTAAGTTTATGTTTATGATATATCCGTAGTATGTGATGCGATATTCCCGCTCATGAGAGTAATGATTAGATTGAGTTAGTGAAATGATGTGGTTTTACATAGGTAAATAAATTAGTGAAATTGAAACCGAAAAGGACAGCTTTGACCTATAAGCACATGCACACATTCACTATGGGAAAAACAGTTGATCTTTGACTATGGAGTTGAAAAATTAGCTTTGCCGCTATAAAAGGGGATAATGGGAGATTGAATGGAGAAAATTTTTAAAAAAAAAAAAAAATTTAAAAAAATGCAAAAAGTAGTTCTTCGATCTGAGTAACCGGACCTTGGTATCACCAATATCATTGTTCGCGTAAAAAGGGGAGAAAACTAATGAGCATAAATCCCATGGAAGAAGTTCGGGCCCAGTTGGTCGGGACTAAAAGTCCTCACTGGAAAGTCCGGAGCTTATAAATAAAAAAAGGGATGGAAGTGAAATGATGAAAATAATGAGTTTTTATGAAAAATATGGCAAAATTTGATCAATGAAGTAGAAGAAGAGAGATTGACATACCATAGTAGAATGTTCACAAAAACACGGAAGGTTGTCTAGATTGGAAGTAGAAAGTAACGAAATTATTTACTTCAGTGGGGATCATTCATATCATTAGCTTGGGATAGTTATTGTTCGGTAGTGAGTGGTAGTATTTGTATTCATATTATCTTATATATTGTATCATGGCTTGATTAATGAATATGTGAATGCATGAATGCATGAAAATGAATAATGAAGAAGTTGTGGGTAATATATCCAACCCTCACGAGGCTATTGCTCGTCCACTAGGGTAATCTAGGGGTTTAAGGCCTTATTGCATATGGTAAATGCAATCGAAAGCAGCCTGCGAAAGTGGCACATCTTTAGTTAAAATTAATAAGAGTCTAATTTTGCGAACTAATCTATTTTGTCCTTATTTGCTAGAGGACTAGCAAGAGCTTGTTTGGGGGTAATTTGATAAGTTCACAAAATCACTATTTTAAATGTCAAAAATAAATCTTTAATTCACCATTTTATTGCATAAATGTTCTTATATATATCTTTTTATTTCTTATAGGTTTGAATTGAAAAGATGAAGAAAATATATTAAAGTGAAGAAAGGAATGCACATGGATGGAAGAAAAAATATAATGCACATGGATGAAAGATGAAGAATATAATGCACATGAAGAAAGAAGAAAATGACTTGGAAAGCATCAATATTCAAAGAAAAAGAAAAGAAAAGTAGATCTAACTTCACTTTACAAAATGTCATTATATTCCAATTTTCTCTATAAATAGGAGAGTAGTTGGAAATTGTAAGGAGTTAGATGGTAGAGAGTGAGAAATTGTAGAGAGAATTTAGTCTTGTATCAAGTTTTTATTTTGTTGTAATCTTTTTCTTAGTTAATGAAAATTTCTTCTATCATCATGTTTTATTCCTATATCATTATGCTAGCTTAAACATCTTCTCAAGGGAGTGATGAAGCCACCTTGGGTAAGATATACATAATTTTATTTTATTTCTTATTGTTTAATTCTCTTCCCGAATTAATTCTTTCAAGTGACAAAACCTACAATAGAGGTTGAAAATAGAGGAAGGATTCTCCGTGATTACCAATCAATGGAAATACGGGGAATGCCTACCACTATTTATATTTATTTATTTTTAAACCAAAACATTAGAGGGAGGATTTTTCGTGATTACCAATTAATGGAAATACGGGGAATGCCTACCAATATCTATGTTTATGTTTAATAGGTTGGAGGAGAATTTGCAATAGAAATATATAATATTATTTATATAGACACGGGTGGTGGATTCTCTTCCCTTGAGATTTCTTCCATCATTTGATAATTATCTAGTTATATTAGTTTACTATTCAAAAATTCAAGAATTGTTTTAAGTAATTTCTTTTTATCTCGAAAAATATAGTTTTGGATCCTAGTCTTAAACCGATTTCTAAGTTGAGAGTGGTTCGACCCTACTTATTGCTATACTATTTTAAGTAAAGTGTTTGTAGGTATTATAAATTTTGTTGACCGGAGTTTGGTGAAGCAACGACAAATATTATCAAATCATCAACCGTCATCCATCGATGTTGTTCACTTTGGCGATCACCAGCGTACCTTACCCAGAGAGGTTCAGACTGCCAAATTTTACTATATTCGATGGCACGAAGGATCCAACGGAACACATCTACCATGTTCACACAAAAATGAACATTTATAATGAAAATGAAACACTGCTCTACGAAGTCTTCCCAACAAGCCTGACTGAAGCTGGCCTGATTTGGTTCTAGAAACAACTGCCCCGATCGATAGGAAGCTGGCTCAGGTTATGCGAACTGTTCATTGCTCAGTATTTTAGCAACAAAAGATAGAAGAAGACGATCTCCAGCCTATTCAGTATAATCCAGGAAAAGGGTGAGTCCCTTAAGAGTTTTGTTTCAAGGTTCAATGTCGAGATGTCTTTCATTGACAACTGTGACCAATATTCATCCGTTGAGGCCTGCGGAATGTCACTCATCCCCGGGACTAAGTTCCATCAGTCCTTGGTCAAAAGGCCATTAGTCAACATCGGAGAACTCAACTCCAGAGCACAAGGACATCTCCAGATATAAGAAAAGTTAGCCATACGTCAGAGAAGAAAAACCATCACGAGTATGAAGGCGAAGGCATCTGACATGAAAACCAAAGATCAAGTGCTCGACCGAAAGCGCCCAAACACAACTTATGCACCTCCTCAGACCTCCGAGAAACGATAAAGGTTTGAGGATAAAATTAATCCTTTAGAGGTTACTCTGGCAAAATTATACCAAGAGACTAAGGGTAAGGGGATCTTCTGGACACCACCTCCCATCAGACACCGATGGATCAGAGAGACATGTCCCGTTGTTGTGTTTTCCATAGTGAATACGGATACCATGCCAATGAGTGCAGAAGTCTCAAAAGACAAGTGGAGGCAATGAGCGCTAAAGGAGAATTGGCTAACTATGTTGCTAAAGAGAGTGCCCGATCAGATCAATCCGCACCTACATTGGCTAAGGGCACGGCGGCACAACCTATAAGGATTATCCACATGGTGCATGGAGGACCCAACAAGTCAAAAATAGAGGAAGCCCGCATATCCCAGATGCGTCAAGCACATAAATTACAACGAGTGGGAGAAATCAGTGAGTTCCAAAACCCGAAGGAGAATGCCCATATCACCTTTTCTTCAGAAGACCTACGGAGGATACAATCTGTAATGTCCGGGTATTTTTTTTTATTTCTTTCATTTATTTTCTTTCCCGACTTATTTTATTACATGATGTTACATGAGTTTCATGCGTCGAGGTGTGCACAGTTAGTGTTTTCGACTTCGTTTGGTCAAATTAGTAACTTTATATTTTCGGGCTTTCCATGGGCCTGGGTGTTTTTCGGTGGGCCGGAGTATTTCCGGTGGACTAATGTTTGGGATTTTATTCTAGTTACTACTTATTTCATTTTGGTTGTATTCTGTAACTCTTCGGGTTCGCGATGATTATTGTGGGGATCATTTTGCGTTTAAGGGTGAGACGAGGGGTTAAAATGTAATTATTTTAAATTTGGGCTTAAATTAGTCTTTCTCCTTCATTTCACATTTATTTCATCTGGCTCTATCTTCTCTCTCACTTCAAGCTCCATTTTTCTTTTCTTCAAGTTCTTAAATTCTTAGTTTGATCTAGATCGGTTTAGTTTTGGGTTTCGGTCCGAACTAGATTTGTCTTCCTCGCGATGCGGTCTTCGATTTGATACCAATATTGGATTCTAGTATGTTGTAGAGGAGGACGAGGGCTTCATGGATCTACCTTTGGTTCGGCAATTGGAGTAACTTTTTCGGTGATCGGATTTTCGGTTTTGAGTTTTTGGGCGAGCCAAGTTGAAAAGCGTACTTCCAAGGGCATATACTTGCTACATACTTATTTGGTTTCGTTGTAGTGTCATTTTCGATTCGTCCAATTTTGGAATGTTTCTTCAAAATCGTTGAGGTAGGGGTTTTTATCCGTTTTTTGTTTCGATGCATGAGTTTGCGAATTTAGTGTTTAATTGAGCATGAAATTGAACATTTAAAGTTGCTAAACTCATGTTTTGATCATATTCATATATATGTTAGAATTATGGAAATTATGAGAATTTAAGGTTATTTACTTAAACGATGACTTCCATTATTGAATGCATAATTGTGATATTATGGTCGTTAATTTCATACCGATTATGTAAATTGAGATATGTGATGATTTTCGGTAAATTGCTTAAATGTAAATTTCCGGATTATAAGCATAATTTGTTGCTTATGTGTATTAATACATTGTGTGTTCATAGGTTGCATACCATTTACACATGGGTTAATTTTATCTAAAGTTTAGTGTGGAGTTTGGCTCTAAAAAGATTTTTATAAAACTTTTACGGCAATAGCAAGAAGGGCTCGGAGCCCTAGGGTGCAAGACCCTAAGACATGGCCATGAGGTTGCGCGTGGACCTTTGGATTAGTTTTCCAATTGAACAAATGCAGTATAACATATTTGGGCTTCGGCCGTATGTTTGAAAGTCCGTAGTTTAAGGTGTATGAGTTGAGTCACGTGTGGGTGTTGAGTTCACTTGCATCCGGTGTGTGTGTGTTCATGGGAAGAGTCATTTCATCATGGCATTCCATCAATGTTTATTTACTTGTCAAGATTTTGATATGCTTTATATTGATATCCTAATTTGTGGACTTGGGGTGAATGGGTGTTAGGTCTCGAATTGACACTTTGGCCATGGTGAGAAATCTCGTGAATTAAGGATTTAAAAACATGAACCTTGGGTTGGTTAGCATTCTTGTACGGTCGAAAGATGAAGCGGATAACGCTTTCCTGCTGAGCTTCATTGCTCACCCCATACAGATTTTTTTTTTCAGGAAAGGAGCCGGCTAAGGACAACATTTAGCTTGGTGGATGTCAAAGGGTTCTCATTCCCTTGTGTGTTTTTGAATAAAAGCTAGCATGTTAGCTTGTACTTGAAACTATAATTTATTTGAGGTTATGTGTGAAACTTGTATAAGGATTTAATTTACATTGTGTGTGAAATTATGTTATTGTGGAGTGTATTATTGTTATTGAAAGTTGTTATTAGGAATTGGGCCGAAAACGGTATTTTTTTAAGTTTTCAAACATATCATTTTAGTTTTGAATGAAAAATCTGTTTTTGCCTACCCCCGTGACCTCGAATAAAACTTTGAGCTTTATAAAATGATTTAGAGTCGTTTGATAAGATTTTATCATTTTTAAAGTCTGTGGGATGCTAAAACGGAAATCGGGGGCAAAATGGTCATTGTAACGAAATTTTTCACCAAATGAAACATTTCTAAGCTTATTAGTATAATATTGAAGCAATGTATAGGGGTTGAAGGCAATTTTTTGAAAGTTGATTTTTGACACTGAGTTTGGGTTGGAGAATTTGGGGTTTACTACTATTCATTGTAGCATTTTCGCACCTATACACCCTGCACGCGCGACAGTTTTCAAAACCTTATATCTATTTCTCCGTATATCGGATCGAGGCGATTTTTGTTCTGTTAGAACGCTGACATCTTGAACTTATGTGTATGCTTTTGAATAACTCAATTTAATGAAATTTTTAATGATTTAAGTTTGTTTGAAGATGACGGTATATTCTAAAATTTTACATGTCGCGACCTTTCTTTAGAAATTTATATTTTTCGGCTCGTGAACTCAAATTCAGTTATGTTTCTTTCTATGGGCTTCTTAGAGCCTCCTTTATCACATATAGGTTCAGTTTTTGGTTTGAGTTTCATTTGCCTCAGTTTTAGTATCCGAACTCGTGTTTTAACCATTTTTGTTCGGTTTTGTCTATTTCTTCCGCACTTTTTCATTTCTCTCGTTTCTCGGATCCGGTTTAGAACCCAAGAAATTAGGGGCGTGACAACCCTATTGAGTTTCCCTTGAGTTTTATTTGAGGGCTTTGTACGTTTCTTACTCCCGTTTCCTCTTATGGTCCTGAGATGGATTTTAGGTGCCACATGTCGAGGTTGTACTCTCGTCGCTTCCCTTGATCTCCAAATGGGAATGCTTATGGGTGGTTTTTAACTTCTGTTTCCGCTATGTTTCTTGGTAGGTTGTGGCATTGTCTATCTTCTTTAGATTTGGATTCGTTCTTTCGACTTCGAGTTTTGGTTATTATTCGTTTATTTTCTCTTTCTTACATAACCCTTGAGGTCTTTGGGATTTTAGGGGCATGACAAAATCACCCCATGTTGACCCTTTGGTGATTTCCCTCATGGTATAAAACTGCCTAATCAAAAAAGTGATGATTGATCCAGCTTTGTAGTGCCAACATCATCACCAAGTGGAATTTTGAGAAGTTAGAGATTGACCTTCAGGTGATAGTTCCCTCAAGAAGTCTAATAGCAGGTTTCGACGGCAAAAAGGTGGAACCAGTGGGAGAAGTCTAACTACCCGTCACAACGATAAGATGCACGCTCAGGGAAACCTTCATGATAGTGGACGTCAAGCCCTCGTACAATTTACTAATGGGTAGGGGTTGGATCGATCGGATGCACGGAGTCCCTTCCACCCTGCATCAGGTTACGTGATATGTCGACCCGAATGGCATTTATGTGATTAACATCCAAGGGGATCATGTAATAGCAAAAAAGTGCTATGCAGTCACATGAAGGGACTAAATAGAATACTAGAACCAGAGCAGACCTCCAGAATGACTCCTGGGAACCAATAGCAATTACAGGACGGGGGAACGGGGTCCCCCATAGTAGTAGAGCCACTGATTAAACAACCTATATCGGCTCGGGTATCACCGATCAAGAAAGAGTCGAGCTGGAAGCACTCCTGCGGTCCAACGCTAATATTTTTGCCTAGGGCCACCTGGACATGTCAGGTATTGATCCTGGAATAGCCCAACACTCCCTCAACATGGATCCCAACGTTAAACCCATCAGGCAGAAACAACGACATATGGGGGCCCACCGAAACCAGATCATAGCAGAAGAAGTAAATCGGCTCTTCCAAGCTGGATTCATCAAAAAAGTACAGTACCCCTCCTAGTTGGCCAATATGGTGGTAGTATAGAAGAAGAACATAAAATAGAGGGTGGGCATGGACTTCACTGATCTGAATAAAACATGCCCGAAAGATTATTTCCCATTGCCAAAGATTGATCAGATGGTTAATGACACTGCAGGGTTCGAACGTCTGAGCTTCCTCGACGCATACTCTGGTTATAATCAAATACGCATGAACCCGGTAAATGAGGAGAAGACAACATTCATCACCGAATCAAGTACTTATTATTATAAAGTTATGTTTTTCGGACTACAGAATGCAGGTGCGACCTTTCAGAGGTTGATTAACAGAGTATTCCAGGGCATGCTGGGGGCTACCATAGAGGCATACATCGATGATACGGTGGTGAAAAACAAAGCGAGAGAAGATTACTTGACAGACTTGCATCAAGTGTTCGACACTCTCAGAAAGTATAGGATGAAGCTCAACCCATCTAAATGTTCCTTCGGCGTGTCTTCCGGGCAGTTCCTAGGACACATAATTGATCGAAAAAGAATACAAGCAAGCCCAACACAGGTCAGAGCTCTTATCGAGATAGACGAACCCAAGTCCCGAAAGGAGATTCAAGTACTAACCAGAAGAGTTGCAGCTCTCAGCCATTTTATCTCTCGCCTAACCGATCTGTGCCGACCATTCTTCCAGGCCATAAAAGTAGGAAAAGATGAAGTCTGGGGGCCGGAGCAGTCAGAAGCCCTGCGGAGCCTCAAAAGTTACATTACAAAGCCTCATATACTAGCAACCCCCAAAGCATATGAACCTTTGCATTTATATCTGGTCGTGTCTGCCACATCCACCAGCGCCACTCTGGACAATGAGGGCAGGGGGTATCGGATGTTGGTCTTCTACAACAGTAAAGCCTTTGTCGATGCTGAGACCCGCTACACCAAACATGAAAAACTAGTACTATCACTAGTCAATGCAAAACGATGTCTTCGACACTACTTTGAAGCACACCCGATCGTGGTGCCAACTACTATTCCGATCAGGTCCACCATGGCCAAGCCCGAACTATCATGAAGAGTATCAAAATGGGCGATTGAGTTGGGAATCTACGATATAACTTATGTCCTCTGAACTGCCATTAAGGGCCAAACAGTAGCTGATTTTCTATTAGAGGCTAAACCTACAGACTCTCTGGAAGAGGAGGAAGTCGGCCTATGGATAATCTTTGTGGATGGGTCATCAAACATTAGTGGAACAAGAATCGGCGTAGAACTCGTAACACCCGATGGTACTAAACTCCAACAGTCTATCCGTTTGGAGTTCCCAGCCTCCAATAATGAAGCCGAGTACGAAGCCCTTCTAGCTGGTATCCGGCTTGCCCGAAGTTTACAAGCTCAGAAAGCTAAAGTAAAAAGTGGCTCTCAGCTAGTTGCCTAACAGATAAACAGCGAGTACGAAACCCGAGAGCAAAAAATGGAGGCATACAAGGAATTGGTAATGAAAGAAGCCAGGGGATTCCAACAACTGACCTTCGAGCAAATCCTAAGGGGAGATAATGTAAGTGCCAATCGATTAGCCAATCAGGCCTCCACTGCAAGAGAGAGTATGACTCGAATGACACCTATTGACTTCATCACCAGATCGAGCCTTGATCTTCCCGAGGAAGTAATGGTCATTCCATGGGAGCCTAGCTGGATGGACCCTATAGTTGACTATCTGAGGATGGGCACCCTGCCCGAATCAAATCCAGAAGCTAGGAAGATCAGAATGAGGGCAACTAGATATGCACTATACAATGGCCAGTTATACTGAATTTTTTTTTTCGGGCCTAATTTGAGATGTCTCACACCATCAGAAGCTTCTGCGGTCATGGAAGAGATACATGCCGGCTCATGCGGTAATCATTCTGAAGGAAATCACTCGCTCACAAAATCGTTACCCAATGGTATTTCTGGCCTTATTTATCGAGGGATGCTGAAATATACGCCTGGAGGTGTAATAAAGGCCAGTTCCATGGAGATGTCATCCATCCACCTCCGGAGTTACTTAATCCGACTATCATCCTACATCCGTTCACCAGATGGGGGATGGACGTCATCCTCCCCTAAGCCATACGGTCCACCACTCATGTCTTACTAGCTACGAACTACTTCACCAAGTGGGTAGAAGTCGAATCATACTCAACCATCAAGAGCAACCACGCCATCAAGTTCATATGGAGCCACATAATTTATATATTTGGCCTGCCCTGAACAATAATAATAGACAACGATACCAACTTAGATAACAAAAAGGTTCGGGCATTCCTCAGAAAACATGGGATAAATCAGAATACCTCTTTCGTTGGTTATCCATAAGGCAATAGGCAAGCAGAAAGGACAAACAGGACAAATTTTGACACTCTCAGGAAAAATCTTGAAGAAGCGAATGGCACTTGGTTGGAGAAACTACCAAAAGTACTGTGGTATTGTGGTCTTATCGGACTACCCCGGGATAACCAACTGGGGAGACCCCGTTCACCATGGCCTACGGAGCCAAAATGGTTATCCCAATAGAGATTAAAGTACCAACACTTAAAAGTCAGGCATGGGAAGAAGACCAGAACAACCAACACCTAGCCTATGATTTGGATCTGCTAGAAGAAAGAAGATGAGCTGAGGGCATTCATCTAACCGCCTACCAACAGTAGGTCAGAGCATACTTCAACCAAAAGGTTAAGAGGGGAGAATTCCAAGTTTGTGATATGGTGCTCAGAAGGAAGATCGGGAGTGTTGGCAAATTACGGGAGACTTGGGAAGGCCCGTACACGATCATAGAGGTCATAGAGCGAGGAGCCTATCGGGTGAGAAAGAACGAAACAGGGCGTATAGAGCCCAATTCCCAAAATACCTACCGTCTGAAGATGTATTATCCTTAGTTAAATTCATGCATTATTTCTTTCAAATAAAAAGCATATATGTCTATTAAAAGACACCTCTGTTGTCAAATATAAGCATTTGTGCCCACTAGCTGGCACCTCTGCTGAATACTCCTCTAAATTTAATAAATTTGTTATGTCTCTTTGTTTATAAGATCTTATCACACAATTCAAGCAAGTAAAATTGTTCCTAAGTGTTGAGTTCAAGCTGAATTTGAACTAACCAGAGGATATTCATGAGCTCACGAGCCAGATGCCCGAAGTCTCATAATAAGTAAATTTTTCCTAAGTGTTGAGTTCAAACTGAATTTGAACTAACTAGAGGATATTCATGAGCTCAGGGGCCTGATGCCCGAAGTCTCATAATAAGTAATTTTTTCCTAAGTATTGAGTTCAAACTGAATTTGAACTAAATAGAGGATATTCATGAGCTTAGGGGCCTGATGCCCGGAGTCTCATAAAAAGTAAATTTTTTCTAAATGTTGAGTTCAAACTGAATTTGAACTAACTAGAGGATATTCATGAGCTCAGGGGCCTGATGCCCGAAGTCTCATAATAAGTAATTTTTTTCTAAGTGTTGAGTTCAAACTGAAGTTGAACTAACTAGAGGATATTCATGAGCTCAGGGGTCTGATGCCCGAATTCCCATAATAAGTAAAGTTTTCCTAAGTGTTGAGTTCAAACTGAACTTGAACTAACCAAAGGATATTCATGAACTCAATAGCCCGATGCCCGAAGTCTATAAGTAATTTTTTCCTAAATGGTGAGTTCAAACTGAATTTGAACTAACTAAAGGACGTTTATTAAGTTCGGGGGCCTGATGTCCAAAGGCCTTAAGTAAGTAAAGGGAAATTTCCTAAATGTTAAACTATTCACAAGATAACCAATGGATATTCATTAAGACCAGATAGGCATTTTATAGTAAAAAAAGGTTTTCTTTTCATTAATTTAAATAAAAGTATAAAAACAACCCCGATAGGGGCAGTACAAAAAAAATTACAAAAACTAAGGCTCGGTAGAAAGTGGTGGGATAGGGTCTTCTCTCTTCAGAAAAGCCGTGAACCTCTTTTCATTATCTGATGGAGGCGAATCCTTATAGGGAAAGGCCACCCCCAGATGTTCGTCCATCTCCTCGGCAGTTTTGAACTCCCACTCTAGCATCGGTATGTGTTCCAACTCATGTCTAGATCACCAAGAAAAAATGGACCGGACATCATAGATGGTGATGTAGTGCTTATGCATGTCCAGACCACCAAGACAACACATCTCAACTTTGGATTGCTCCAAAGCCAGAAGGTTGTCTGACTCTGCCTTTTCGGCAACAACCTTATGATATATCGTTTTTAGTTTCTCAAGTTCAGCGGTCAGGGCCCTTCTCTAGTCTTAAGCAAATCTTCTGTTCAGATATGTTTTGGAAAAGACTGTTTGTTTCCTTTACCAAAGTAATTCGATGATCATTTGCTTGTTGTTGAAGGGTTTGAAGTTTGGCCATCTCCTGAACACCAGCTTTCAATAGATAGTTATAGGACTGAAAAACATAAAGGAGCTGCCAAAAAATCACAGGGTCAGTACCAGAAGGTAACAATAACAAAAACAAATAGCTAAGTATGAGAAACAAATACATACCTCCATTGCCATTCTCGAGTCCTTCTAAAGAAGATCAATCCGTGTAATCTTGGCTTGAGTAACCCTGTCAGCTGGGGTCCACACACTTCTGGCCATCACCCGGATAACGTCAGGCTGACAGATAGTGAGCTAATCAGCACAGACCGAAGATCCATTTGGGAGCAGGAATTTGGGCTCCCAAGGAATGGCCGAACTAGGAGGATCTTAGCCAGTTGAGGGGTTATTGGGTGAGGCACCAGGAGCATTGTTGACCTTGGCCATTTTGTTGGCCCCTCCACCATCGGTAGCAGTACGCGGATGGGAAGACAACACATTACCCCATATGGAGGAAGGATAGGAATAAGGAGGATTGATCTCTGAAGGTTGAGAATCGAATGGAGGAGCCGGTGGTGTAATTGATATGGGTGTGGTAGTAACTGGAGAAGATATGTTGGGGACTCGAGCACGTCTGAACATGGGCTTAAGAGGAATCTCCATCTTGTCAACACCAACGCTCAAGTTAGAAATGGCTTTAAGGTTATTTGAGGTCAAGGTCTCGGTAGCTGATCGGACATTGCCCCAGATCCGTTTTCTCATAAGCCTAAATCTTGCCAGAATGGGGCCCGGAGTCAGCTCCCTGTCATGAAACCCGAAAAATTTGAAGACATACTCTCCCCGGTAAAAGTCACAAAAGCATGTCACTTTATGGAGGGGACGGAAGATGGGGAGACGAATAGGACTGAAGACTCTGGGGATCAGATAGGCTAGGGATAATGGGTAGAACCACCTACCACTGACTACAACCATCCATTCTTATCGGATTTCTCCTTGTCAGAACAGATGCCCTTACCTTAGAAGGGGAAGAGGTTGTATATGCCTTTACTGTCCCTAGTATTCTGGAAGAAGTAGCACAAGAACAGACCGGTCAGACCTAGATCAAGGTTAAAATCCCTATTGTATAGAAGAAACATAGCTAGAATCCTAAAGTTGTTAGGGTTAAGCTGAAGGGGGCTTAAACCTAACATGAACAAAACATAATGAAAAAAAGGGGTGAATGGGAAATTTTAGAATTTTCAAGTGTACGGCAGAAAGAAGGATACTTCCTGACGCCACCCCTTCATTCCGGGTAAAGTCTAGATTACGGGGATATGGGGCCAGATGCACGTCTTCGGGTACATCAGTGTCAACCCTAAGACGTTTGACATCTACTACGGTCCTCGACTTTTCCTTAAGAGGGGCGATAATGAAGGGGGTTGGAACAAATGGGTTCACGGGTCCCTCATCATCAAAAGGGTCCTTCTCAACTAGCAACTATGTGTTCGCTGAAGAACCCGCTAGATTGGGGCCAGATGAGGGACGCGTAGGCACAGAAGTCTCTAATTGGACAGAGGATGGACTACTACTACTACTACTACTACTACAACTACTAAGGGTTGTAGGGTCGGTTCCGGAGGACAGAACGACCTCATCTATCGACCTAGTATCATCGTTACCAAACATTTCTTCAATACAGAAAGGTAGAAGATGATAGAAGTGTTTGAGGGGTGAAGGGAAAAATGAAAACCAAGGGAATCAAACTTATGCAGAAAGGGAGTGGTAGGTCCGAAAGCCTTCGGTGTGATCTGGAAGCTACTTCGTCAAATGTTATCCGATCAGAAAAATACGAAGGGCAGTATTTGATTAAAGTAGCAAATGGAAAGATGTATTTGCAAAATGTTTGAGAATGTGGAGTACAAAATGGCAAAGCCATGCTTTTATAGAAGAGCTCGGGTAGATCAACAGTCGCATACGAAGTCCAAGCGACATGCGTCGTCTTTTCAATCCCAAGAGCACGAAGAACAAGGGATCATAAGCCGTCAGTTTGAATTTCAAATGATTATTTACCAACTTCCACATTGAATAATTAGCCACATCACCATTTCCTAAACAAAATGCATGTATATATTTATTGATATTCGGTCATGGGCCCAAAGGGTAAAACTTATAGGCCCATAATCTCAGGGTCCTATGTAATAGCAAAAATATACAGCCCAAATAGATTGGGCCACCACAAGATCCGATGGGCCAAGCCTGTCGGACTTCTAAGAAATGAGTGGGCAACAAGAAATCAATCCCTTCAATTAAGGGATAGAGATAAGAATGGAAAGGGATATGACAAATCCCATGAAATTGGGGCAGGCATTTCAAATGGGTCAAGGCTCATCTTAAAGTGTATATTTTTGTGATCGAAGTTGTGAATAAAGTATTGAATTATTGTGTAATTTCCTGCCTCTACAATACCCATATCAAAATTTATCAACGACAAAAACTAGAACTAACATGGTTCAAGACCATTATCCATTTAATTCAACTATAACATAGATCCACATTTATATACAAACATATATATATATATATATATTCCACGCCATTACAAAAGTAAACTGACATTCCCTAACAATTATAATGCATACCCAATTTACAACATCAAACCCAAAACCACAACAATCCCAAATTCTCCTAGAAAAAATAAAATTAGAACACCCAATGAAGAGAACATCAAAACCCAATTCAAGATTCAGAAGAAACCCTCAAAGCCTTGGTCTTAAACTTGTACCTAGGAGCCCTAGGAATGACTTGACTCGGGCCAAACCTGAACTAACCAATATTGTCAGTGACTGTCTTTTCTCGGGCCTCATGCCTCCAGGAAGTGAGTAAGCGTTAAGGCGGCAAAGTTGCTGAAGCACGAATCAACGATGGTTCACGTGGTGGAGTGGAGCAATTTGATGTCGGCGAGTCTAGAGGGTTAGAGCGACAAAGAAGGAATCAAGATAAGGGAAATTGTAATTTAGGGTTCGGTTTACAAGGGTAATAAGGTAATTTATAAAATCACTCAATTTAACTATTAAAATTAAATAAAAAAACATAGGTAATAAGGTAATTTGCGATTTTCCATTGCTGGATTCTAACACTGATGGGTTTTAAGAGGTCAAATTGTAATTATATGAATTAGAGGGAGTCAAACTATAATATATTCAAACAATAAAGGTTGAAACTATAATTTACATATATATATGCCTCCTCTTTCTCACTATTTGTTTTCTAACAGTGGCAGCCTTATATATCCCATCATATGTGGTTATGTCTTTTCTTCTTTTGATGCAATATTGTTTGTTTTTTATTGCAGGATATGATTTTTGACTTTTACCATTACAGTGGCCCATAAGAAGTTAATAAGGTCATGTTTGGTAGGCGGTCTTTCTGGTCTGGTCTGGTTTGGTTTGGTCCGGTCTGGTTCGATCTGGTCTGGTCTAATCTGATCTAAAAAAGTCTGTTTGATAAGCGGTCTGGTCTTACTATTTATTTATTATTTATTATAATATTTATTTATGTATTATTTATTTATTTACTTATTATTTCTTCACTTTATAATATATTTTATTATTTATATTATTAAATTATTATATATTAATTTATAAATATATTCTATTTATTTATTATTATTTCATTATTTAATTAATTTTATTTATAAATTATTTATTCATTTTTAATTATTTAAAAATATATTTTATTAATTTAATATTAATTTATTATTATTATACTCATTTTTTTTTATTATTATGAAGTATTTATTCATTATTATATTTACTTATTATTTATTAATATATTTATTTATTATTATATCTATTTATTATTTTTTATTATATTTATTTCATTTTGTTTATTATTTATTATTTTTATTATATTTTTAAATATGTTTTATGTAATTTATTATTATTATTTATTATTTAGTACATTTGTTATTATTATTATATTTATTTATTATTACTGTATTCATTTATTGTTATTATTATGTTTTATTTAATTTATTATTTATATTATTAATTTTTAATTTTTAATTATTTATAAATATATTTTATTATTTATTCATTTATTTATTATTATTACATTCATTTTTTATTATTATTAGGTATTATTTATTTCATTTTGTTTATTATTTATTATTTATATTTTATTTTTAAAATATTTTTTATTTAATTTATTATTATTATTATTAATTATTCATTTTTAATTATTTATAAATATATTTTATTAATAAGACCAGACCAGATCACCAGGAACCACCTTTTTTTTTGTCTGAAATGAGATCATTTTGGTCTGATTTGATCTTACTTGGTCTAACCAAAAATTTGAGACCAATACTATCAAACATAATTTGATCCCATAAAATACAAGATCATTTGGGACCAGACAACCTAACAAACAGGCCTAAGTAAAGGTACATAGACCTACTTGATTTTCATGCACTTATAACTGAAGTTAAATAAATCAAATGTCACACCTCAATATAATGTTAAGAAGAAGCTAGTGCAACCATCAAATCCTGTCCCACAAAGATGAAGTCCATCCTCAAAGGATGTGTTCCGATATTTATTTATGGGTTAATTTCAGTAAACCTCATGTACTATTCAGATTACTCAATTAATTTATTGTGTGTTTACTTTATCCCTTATACTATTTAATTTTATCAAATTGTCTCTTCACTTCTTAAAATACCTAAACTATCTTCAATAGTATAAGAGGGTTTAGTGAAATTAATAGTATAAGGGATTTAGTGAATTATTTCGGAAAAAATAATATATACTTTTTGCAAAAAAAAAAAAAAAATCGAAAAAAAATCATATTTTGTTCCAAAATATGAAATTTTTTTTCGAAAAATATTTTGTTTGCGAAAAAGTATATATTATGTTCCAAAATATGAATTTTGTTTTCGAAAAATATTTTTTTTGCGAAAAAGTATATATTATGTTCCAAAATATGAATTTTTTTTTCAAAAAATATTTTTTTTGCAAAAAAGTATATATTATGTTCCAAAATATGAAATTTTTTTTCGAAAAATAATTTTTTTGCAAAAAATATATATTATGTTCCAAAATATGATTTTTTTCTGAAAATAATTTTTTTTCAAAAAATATATATTATGTTCCAAAATATGATTTTTTCTAAAAAATATTTTTTTGCGAAAAATATATATTATGTTCCAAAATATGATTTTTTTTCCGAAAAAAAATTTCATATTTTGGAACATAATATATACATTTTTGTTCCAAAATATTATTTTTCGAAAACAAAATTCATATTTTGGAACATAATATATACTTTTTCGCAAAAAAAAAATTTCAAAATAAAAAATCATATTTTGGAACATAATATATATTTTTCGCAAAAAATTATTTTTCAGAAAAAAATCATATTTTGGAACATAATATATATTTTTTGCAAAAAAAATATTTTTCAGAAAAAAATCATATTTTGGAACATAATATATATTTTTTGCAAAAAAATTATTTTTCGGAAAAAAAATTCATATTTTGGAACATAATATATACTTTTTTGCAAAAAAAATATTTTTCGAAAAAAAAATTCATATTTTGGAACATAATATATACTTTTTCGAAAAAAAAATTCATATTTTGGAACAAAATATGATTTTTTTTCAAAATTTTTTTTTTTGCAAAAAGTATATATTATATTTTCCGAAATAATTCACTAAACCCCTTTATACTATTAATTTCACCAAACCCCCTTATACTATTGAGGGTAGTTTGGGTATTTTGAGAAGTGAGGGGGTAATTTGATGAAATTGAATAGTATAGGGGGTAAAGTGGACACACAAAGAGTTAGTTGATTAATCTGGATAGTATAGAGGGGTTTACTGAAATTAACCCTTTATTTATTTACTTATAGGCAAATGCGATAAAATATCCCTATATTTTCAGAAATGGGAACTAAATTCCTCATAAGTTCAAACATGTTTTTATAATTTAATTTGTGATCAAAGATCCTCACGTCATAATATTGTTAACTCAAAGATAAATTGACATTGTTACTCCTGAATATTTAACCTAAAAATAAATTAATAAAGGACGAAATACACTTTTATAATTTGCATTCACTCCCTACTTCATTAAGGTGCAAATACATACCTCATATACTCATTTCAAAATATATATATTTCAAAATATATATTTTAAAAAATATATATGTAGTTCAAACAAATTATATATTTCAAATATGTATATATATATATTTCGTAAATATATATATAGATATATATATTGTCAAAAAAATATTTATATTTTAGAAAATATATATATTTTTGAAAAAAAAATCCGAAATATATATATATTTATATTTTTTTTAAATATATATTTTTTCAAAAATAATATTTGATCTAGATGAAATTTTTGGTATTTATAGAAATATTTTTGGGCTAAAAGAATGGATAAAACCAAGAGATGTGATTGGGTCTACCCGAAAGAGAGAGAGAGAGAGAGAGAGAGGGAGATCATAAATATATATTTTTTCCGAAATACATATTTTTTCGAGATTTTTTTTTCAATATATATATATTTACGAAAGATATATATTTTTTCCGAAATATATATATTTCAAAATATATATATATATTTTCAAAATATATAGTTTTTCTGAACTACATATATATTTTCAAAAAATATATAAATATATATTTACAAAAAATATATATATTTTTCAATATATATATATATTGAAAAAATATATCTCGAAAAAATTATATATTTCGAAAAAAATTATAGGGACCTGTTTCATATTGTAGGGGGTTTAGTGCCCATTCGCGAAACTACATAAGTGTTTTATGTCCTTTGCCTATTTAAAAAAATAAGTATATGAAAAGGATATTCTTGGCATTAATAAGTCATGTGATGTGCACATGACTGACTAATCTTTGGCCCATTTTCAATCTTTGAAGAATTTTTCGCCCATAATAAAAAATAGGGGTATTTAGTGACCATTCACGAAACTACAAAATATTTTCTAACCTTTACCCTTCCTTATATAAATAAGGTTTCTTTCTCAAACCTAATGTGTTTGTTTTAATTTGAATAATGAGTTAACCTCTAACCGAACTTATCAGGGGCAATGCTCAACTCCGGTCAATGTCCTTCATTAGGGGTGAAGGAAAACATTAGTTGGCTCCATAAAAAGTCTTAACTCATACGCTATAACTTTACAATATCTTACTAGAGGCATGCAAAATAGTTAATGGTTTAATGTCATCAAAACAAATGCTCGAATTCTTTTTTGTAAAAAGGTTAATGTGTTTTTAACAAAAAAAAAAAGTATTAATTGATTCACTGGATATCATCATCAAAATCATCTAAAATTTTATCACATGCTCACAAAAGATTATTGTACAATAATAAAGCATCCAAGAGTAATGTTATATCGTCCAAGAGTACTATAATATCACGAAACCTAATATTTGAATTTCACATTTAATATTATTTATTTAAAATACTAAGTTTGTTTAAATTGGGTGATATGCAATTCATTTTCTTTCTGGTTTTTTTTTTTTAATTTATGAAAGGGGTATTTTATAAGATTAAGGTAATCCAATCACATAGGTAAGGTGAATATATATATATATATATATTTGTATATATATTTGGGTTAATTCCACTTTCACCCTTTGAAGTTTGTCCTAATTTCACTTTAACGTTCTTGAATTTCAAATATTTCAATTACACCGCTTGAAATAGACGGATATCAACTTTACTAAAGGTAATCTGTACAATTACTTCTTTATTTATGAATATTAAATTAAAAATAAATAAATATGTGTTTTGTGAGGATAAATTGTTAGTTTATATAATGTTCACAAAGTGTCATCATTGAGGGGGTCTAAGTGGGATAAAAATTAAATTTAAATGGTTTAATTAGAATATTTGAAATCAAGGGGATCAAAATGAGATTAAAGCAAACTTGATGGGGATGAAAAATGGAATTAATCCTATAATTTTTATTGAATGTACAATAAAGGGCTTTTACTTTACCAACTTCACCAATATGAGCAGTGTGGGTGCAAATTGGGTGAGTGGGTCCCAAGAGGGAGGTACGGTTGTTGGGGAGGATGGAACAGCTCAGCAGAAAATTAAAGAATCCCATTCTCAGCGTGACACTCAAATCAATCAATATCACGCTGAATCCTAATCACATATATGTATATACATATATATATATATAAGAGAGAGAGAGAGAGAGAGAGACTCCTCATTTCCATCTCCGTGTTCTCACCCATCTATTCTCTCTCATTTTTTGTTCCCACATTTTCGCTTCTTTGCCCTGCAGATCTATACTCACATACAGAGAGGTACTCTATTACTCACTTGACTCTCTACTCAATTACATTATATATATATATATTATTATTTGATTTAGATCTTTAATCTCTTGATTTGTTTGAATTTGGATTTCAACTTAGTGAACCATAGTTTCAGTTTCTCAATGATTCGATAACATTTTCTTTAGATCTCTCTTTAGGTTCAATGGGTAATTACCTAGTGAAGCCCTGTGACTAGTGTACTTTATTCGAATGTAAGTATAGGGCGAATATCTTCTAGTAATCTAAAAAAATATAAATTTTACTAATAAATTTATAAAAATTTGTATTGCCCCTACACAAGTTTTCTGGCTTGGCCCCGGTGACTAGTGTACTTTATTCTACGAACATCGCTGCTACACAACATGTGTATGTACATTATTTTGCACGAAGTGATTAGGACAGGGCCGAAGCAATAGCCCTGTGACTAGTGTACTTTATTCGAATGTAAGTATATGACAAATATGCTGCTACACAACATGTGTATGTACATTATTTTGCACGAAGTGATTAGGACAGGGCCGAAGCAATAGCCCTGTGACTAGTGTACTTTATTCGAATGTAAGTATATGACAAATATCGCTGCTACGCAACAGGTGTATGTACATTATTTTGCACGAAGTGATTAGGACAGGGCTGAAGCAATAGCCCTGGGACTAGTGTACTTTATTTGAATGTAAGTATAGGACGAATATAGCTGCTACGCAACAGGTGTATGTACATTATTTTGCACGAAGTGATTAGGACAGGGCCGAAGCAATAGCCCTGTGACTAGTGTACTTTATTCGAATGTAAGTATATAATTGTAGGCTCATAGCATGTTTTGCCCGGTGAGACGGTAGATTTTAATATCATTATTTTGCAGAAAGTGACTGCGAATTTTGCTCTGGTATATACTTTGAGAGCAGAGCGGGGCATTTTATCAGTGCTTCAAGTAGTGGCCCTTGCTTTAGATCTGTGTGTAGACTCATAGGATTAGTGCCCTGTGAGGCAGTGGGAGGGGTGGATTGGATATAGACATAACTTTTAGGACATTTCCTGTTGTTTCCGTTTCCTGAAAAAGTAGAATCATAACTTTAGGGCATGTTTACATAAGTGAATAGTATTAAACATATAGCTTCCCAGTTTGAAACTGCTTTTGTTTGTCTATTTTGCTGGATCTTTTTAATAGTCGGGTAAGCGGAAAATATAATGACTAGCTAATTGAACATTTTGGTCCTATTTTCCTTTAGATTAGGATCCTGAAAATAATTCATTCACTTTGTTAAGGGGAAACTGATTTTTGAAGCAACTAATGGAGCCAAATCGAATGAAAGATTTGACGAGCATCACTGATAAAATTGTGAGATGTGAGATGAACGCTTCAAGAACATAAATATGATTAGTGTCCTTGTGAAGGTTGAGTGGTGTCATTGTCGGGTATACTCTGATTATACTTTCCATTTTTTACTAATTTATTGTATTTTTATTACATTTTCCTCTTCTGTGGTGCAGCCGAAGTTCTCTCTAGTTTGTATTAAGTTATAATATATATTGCTTATGAGTTATTAAGTTACACACGTACACCGCAGAAAAATCTTTCTGTGTATTCTATGTATGCAACTTACCCTTCTATATAATCTTACAAACTGAAAAGATGTGCCTTACACAGTTTGTTTTGACCGTGTTCCCAAGTCCTTTAGTTTGGATATTTAAAAAAACCTAGCGGAAAGTCACATATACATGTAAAATAGTATATTTCTTATGTCACTTATAGCCAAGGACAATTGGAAACACCAGTCAATTTTTTTTAGATAAGTAAGTAATTGTATAAAAGGCACTCAAACGGGGAGAGCATCCCATAAAACATAAAGGCTCTAACGGCCTAGAGAGCCCAATAAATCAATTTTTTCATCTATTGATTTACAATATCTACCCTCCACCCAATAAAACAAATTGAAAATAAAACTATCTTTGATAATACTAATAGCAGGCGCATTCCCCTCAAAACACCGTTTGTTGTGCTCCAACCATAGGTAACACCAGTCACACATCTTTCTCATAGCTAGGATGCTTCATGGATAGCCTGAAAGTACAATGTTAGGAAAAGTTTAAACAATTTACACAAGAAGTTGATAAATTAGACTTTTTTAGGTTTTTATGTACCTTTTTAGTTTTTTTATATAGTTTGAGACATAATAGAAGCAACATATGGACTTAATTAGAAGGTGTTTGGTCAATATTGTGCAATTTTCAACAAATAAGCAATAAAAGCACATGTATTTCTATTTTCTTTTTTAATTTTATCTATATGTAATACATTTAATATCTTTGATCCTCGTTTCTTCAAATTTTGGTTGTTCCATCTATTGGTGAAGAGTTGACACTAACTTTTAATAACATTTGTCAGTCTAGATATGGAGACCTTCCTCTTCACATCAGAATCAGTCAATGAAGGCCATCCTGACAAGCTCTGTGATCAAGTCTCAGATGCCATCCTCGATGCTTGCCTCGAACAAGATCCAGAAAGCAAAGTTGCCTGTGAGACCTGCACGAAAACTAACATGGTTATGGTTTTCGGTGAGATCACAACTAAGGCTAAAGTTGATTACGAGAAGATAGTTCGAGATACTTGCAGGGGGATTGGCTTCACATCACCTGATGTTGGCCTTGACGCTGATCACTGCAAGGTTCTTGTCAACATCGAGGCACAGAGCCCTGACATTGCTCAAGGCGTTCATGGTCACCTCAGCAAGCTTCCCGAGGAAATTGGAGCTGGTGACCAAGGACACATGTTCGGTTATGCCACTGATGAAACACCTGAACTCATGCCTCTAACCCATGTTCTAGCAACCAAGCTCGGTGCCAAGCTCACTGAGGTGAGGAAGAACAAGACTTGCCCGTGGCTGAGGCCTGATGGTAAGACGCAAGTCACTGTTGAGTACCGGAACGAGGGTGGAGCCATGGTCCCTATTAGAGTCCACACTGTTCTCATCTCAACCCAACATGACGAAACCGTCACCAACGACCAGATTGCCACGGATTTGAAAGAGCACGTGATTAAACCCGTCATCCCAGCCCAATTTCTGGATGATAAAACCATCTTTCACCTCAACCCATCAGGCCGGTTTGTCATTGGTGGACCTCATGGCGATGCTGGACTCACTGGTCGAAAGATCATCATTGACACTTATGGTGGTTGGGGTGCTCATGGTGGAGGTGCTTTCTCAGGGAAGGATCCTACTAAGGTGGACAGAAGTGGTGCATACATAGTTAGACAGGCAGCCAAAAGCGTGGTGGCTTCAGGACTTGCACGCCGCTGCATTGTGCAAGTCTCTTACGCCATTGGCGTGCCAGAACCATTATCCGTGTTCGTTGACAGTTACAAGACGGGGAAGATCCCGGATAAGGATATTTTGGCGCTGATTAAGGAAAACTTTGACTTCAGGCCAGGAATGATTGCAATCAATCTTGACCTCAAGAGGGGAGGCAACTACAGGTACCAGAAGACTGCTGCATATGGTCATTTTGGCCGCGATGATCCAGATTTCACCTGGGAGACTGTCAAGATCCTCAAGCCAATAGCTTGAGTCGGTGATATAGATGGATTTTTTTGTTCAGCAAACACATTTTCTGCAGCCATTTCTGAATGTGGAAGAATAAAGAAGCTTCATTACATACTTCATGTAGTATTGAAGTGCGTTTTTCGCGGCTTCAAAGCGAGGCAGGATGATTTGTTTGCTTTATGTTATGACAGTTTAAGCAGCCCAGGGTGTTTGATGCATGTGTGTTCTTCCCAATCCCTTTTGTGAAAGTGCTTGTTTCAGTTGAATCACCTTTGGTTTGCTGAGTTTGGTGCTTTCTTATTTATCCATTTAATATTTCTTGATATGAATTTTATCAACAAGTTTTCATTGGTTATTGTAAACTAGTTGAGCATTTGAATTTGTTGATTTTTCTTGTTTCTTATGCCTATTGTTGAGAAAAGCAATTTATATATATATATATATATAGTGTAATATGTACTACAACGTATATGGCCCGCCCTCAAAAACCCTTGCTTAAGAATCAAGAAGTTGCGCATTGCAGCATATTAACATTTTGCGTTTTTGTTATGACATATGTTCAATGCTACATGTTGGGCAAAGCTAAATTTGTTGCAAAGTTTCTTAAAACAAAAACATAAAAACAGATTTAGTAAATAGTTGTTGCAAGTTCAATAAAATATAAGGTCTAGTTTTAAAATGTCCGTTAGGTTTTTTTTTTTTTTTTTAAATTAAAAAACGGTATATAGTTTTTTGGTACTGTTCATGGCGGAAACTTTCCATAACTATTCATAAAGCATTTCCATCCATACTGTCAAAGAAATACATTTCTTATCTAATTGTTCTGCAAGATTGAGCTTGTATATTAGTATGACTTTTGGACATTAGTTTTGAATTATAAGTCTAAATTAACAAATTCCTCCAATATAAAGTTCAAACTCCTACATAAATTTTTCTATAAAATTCCCCACTTAGTGCCTGTTTGGTATTGGTAGAGGGTTTTGGGCTATGAATTTCATACCAAATCATGTTTGGCGGGTTGTGGGTTGGGTCAACAGTTGCACACCATGGTGTGAGATTTTAGAAACCATCTCTTGAGGTGGTTTTTGTGTGGTTTGGTCACTGTTCATACAAACCAAAACCCATTATTTGGTCAAACAACAACCCATAATCATCAAATTAAAATCAACCCACATCCCCAAACTCATTATTGGTGTACAATTTCATTCTCAACAAAAGTCAACATTGTCATGGTTGTCATTTTATTAAATAAATAAAATAGAATTAAGTAAAACCAAATAAATAATAAACCAAAATAAAAATTAGTAATAAATAAAGAAAAATTGAATAAATAAATAATTAGTAATAAATAAATAAAAATTGAGTAATAATTATTTTAAAATAATAAATAAAGTTAAACCAAATAAATAATAAACAAAAATATAATTAATAATAAATAAATAAAAATTGAGTAATAAATATTTAAAAATAATAAATAAACCAAAACCAAATAAATAATAAACAAAAATAAAATGAATAAATAAATAATTAATAATTAATTAATAATAAATGAATAAATATTAAATAAATTTGAACAAATAAATAAATAAATATTTACTGAACAATTACTATTATTTGTGACAAGTATAACATCAATTACTATAACTTTTTACTGTAATTTTTTTTTGTTTTATTATTTGTGACAAGTTATAACATCCTTAAATATTTTTTTATTTATATATTTCATTTTTTAGAATATATATATTTACTAAATGTTTTTATATATAAAAAAAATTTCCAAACCATTTCAAATCATCAAACATGGTTTGGTTTTAAAATTTCAGACTGTACCAACTCTACCAAACATGATTTAGTTTCTTCAGCTTTACTTTTTCTCAGACCAAAATCATCAGCACCAAACATGATTTCAGTTCAAAATAAAATCAAATCACACCTAAACCAAAACCACACCATTTCTCAAACATGCACTTAATCCATACGTTCAAGTGAGAAAAAATATAATAATATATAAATAACCGATAGATCGACTGAGTATATCACTGTGAATATAGTATTAATCTTATGAATTACAATTTTTTTTTCTTTTTACCCTCTAAAAACATATAATAGTTTCTGAACCCACATTACAAAATTTATAAAGTGGCACAAGTTATGTCAAGATCACAAGAATGGAAGTACAACAACACTGATTTGCATTAAATTAATCAACAAATGAGTAAAACCAAAGGTGGTTTATTCCTACTTGGCTAATGCAATTACTAAAATCTTACAGTAGTAATTTGTCAATCTTTACATCTTTAGCATGTAATCTGTTTGCAAGTGCATCCCAGGTTCTTTGACCAATGAGGCATTCATTGAATGTTCAGTCCATAGTTATACATAAAGAGAATTATATTTACATATATGCTTATACAATTATACAACCCACCTAGATTTTCTGATACAATCATCTTCAAGGAACACCAAAAACCCTACATTCCAAGTTCCACTAAACCATCAGATAACTTCGAAAACTGTAGAGAGCAAGCAAAACTAACCAGTCTGCACTTACCAAAGTGAATTACATGGATCCCTATATCTATATGGCAATAGACGGAAAAAATAACTTATCGCCCCGTCCCTTTCCTGTTAAAAAATGCTACCTGCAACAAAGTTTGAGATAGTAAGTCTAAAGCAATAATAAGAGTTGTATGTATTCTATTGATTCCTTCACTTTGAACTATCAACCGAAAAATTGTTTCTTGACAAAATGATGGGCTGCTAACAGCACGACCACGTATGTTTGAGCACCCGATAACTAGTCAATGTCTCAGCTCTATGAATACGAAACTCTATCCTCTTTAACACCAATATCAAAGCCCAAGACATCACCATAAATAACCATAAAAATGTGAAATCATGACATTCAATGTTTTGATTTGGAGGCAGTCTCTGTCCCTGTTCAGAAAAAGAACAGGAGAATCTTAAAGGATAGGATTGGCTGCCGATCCCTAGGTGTTAAGCGTTTTGTTTGGTGCATAATTTTGAAAAAAAGTTTGCAGTACACATTGTCTACATTTCAGTGCGTAAAAAAATAATAATAAATAAAAAATCATTCAAACCCGAGCGGGTTGACCTAGTTGGAAAAGGCTTGGGACTTGGTGCCTCAAGAAGCATGAGATCTCATGTTCGATTCCTACTAGGTGCAAACAATTCGTTAGAGTTACGACCGCGGACATAGTCCGGGTGGGTGGGTGTGTGGATGGGTAGGGGAATCGCCTTGCACAGGTCCTGTGAATTAGTCGAGGTGCATGTAAGCTGGCCCGGACATCACGGTTATAAAAATAAAAACAAAACAATATATATATATATATGTGAAAAAGTTAAACACTTTGATAGTAAGGGGAAAGAAGTAAGCTTTATATTGTTCACAAACATAAAAATTTAGGAACCTTTATTCCCCCAAATTTAACCAACGAAACTAGAAAACTAGAAGTTGAGATTTTCAAAAGTATTTTCAACAATTTGTAGTTGCTAGTGTGACCATATGATGAAAACTAACTCAGAATTCAGCTTTTCAATCCAATGTACAATAAGTAAGTAGTACCATCAATATGCACCGGTACACTCACTCACACAAAACACCGTAACATATGACCAAACTTGGAAGTTTATAGTTGTAATCAAAGCACATAGTTGAACTGACTATATATGTGACAAATAGTCTACATATAAATGAAGTGAATTTGGAAAAAGACAACTGGAGGAAGAGAAGGGGGGAGTGGGAGTAGAAAGAAGAAGTTACCTTTCAGCAAACTTGGAAGAAAAAAGTTGTACAGTGTCCTCACTCAAACAGCTAAGCAATCCTGTGCTTAAAGCATGTGTATACTTCACATCACGAATAGGATGTTTCCGTGATTTGAGATGTTGAACCGTCATTAAAGAAGGCAGATCTTGCAGGACCAATTCTCCCATTGCTTCATCCCCATAAGCAAACAATGGGTTGTGATTCTCTCTGTCTATAATTGCAGATTTTGGCAGTCGAATTCCACTTACATTGGCACATGTAGATCCTACTTTTTGATAACCTTCGCTACCCACTCTCTTATAAAGAACATGCGAGCCTCGAACTGCTTGCCCAATCGGAGAATTGGAAGGGGTAAGTGAAAATTGAGACGGAACCACGTCACTGGACAACTCAACCTTAGGCCGGAAAGAAGCAACAATGTCATTGTCACTAGGACAATAAGCAAGAGATATACAAACTCCTTGATTCTTCGATTCAGGAACCAAAAATGGCCTTCAATAGAAATTAATAAATGGTTAAATCATTCTACCATAAATCAATAATCTGACATTGAATAAAGAAACTGACAGTGTAAAAAAAATAAAAAATAAAAAATTACTGACAGCATCAACATTCACCTTATTCTTATGTTAAAAGCATTATAATTTGAATCTGTGGAAAAACATAGCAGCTGATTTCTGAGATTCTGATCCAATTTAGTCAAACATGCTTTTAGCTCCTAAGTGCAGCTGTTATACAACAGCAAATCCTCCTTGAATACAGCTGCAGATCTCT
Source organism: Cornus suecica (assembly GCA_963922005.1). Taxonomy (NCBI): domain Eukaryota; kingdom Viridiplantae; phylum Streptophyta; class Magnoliopsida; order Cornales; family Cornaceae; genus Cornus; species Cornus suecica. The sequence goes on along the minus strand of OY998244.1, from coordinate 65,698,494 downwards.
GATCGTGTATAGCTGAAAGTATGCTGCATATCTTTGACTTTAACTAGCCTATAGTGTAGCTGTTAATCTTTGACTTGTATTAGTATTTCTGTCCTTAGTGGACTGTTGTTTTCTTGTATATTTATAGGCCTTGTACAATTTATAAAAGTAGGAAGAATAGAAATAGAATTCTCTATTCAAGATCTTCTTCATTGTATCAGAACCCTCTTTCAGTTCTGGGTTCATTTTTTCTTCTACATTAACAAGCCTTCATTGTTGGTTAACTTCCTTCAAAATCATCTGAAGTTACATATGTTAGTGCTTCGGATAAAATGTCTAAATAGGAAACCTCATGTCTTATAGAAAGTCCTAGCATTCAGATTACTAACCACAAACAGCAAAACATTGGAGAAGAAATGAGTCCTGGCAGCAATAAATCCATTTCAGCCAATATTGCACAAGTTGGTTATTTTTTCACTGCTGTACAAACTACAAATTCAAAAACCAGCCCTTGGATCATAGAGTCCGGGGCTTCAGACCACATGACATATTCATCCAGCCTCTGGACAACAAAAGGTTAAGATTGCGGAAGGTACTCTATCATCAGTTGCGGGGAAAGGTTCTATAATTCTTTCTGAGGATTTTGTCCTTGAATTTGTCCTACATGTTCCAAATCTCTCTTGCAACCTTATATCAGTTTCTAAACTAACTCGAGATTTGAATTGTATAGCCAAATTCTCTTCTACTCATTGTGAATTTCAGGAACCGTTTACGGGAAAGATGCTTAGTAGTGCTAAAGAAATGGATGGCTTGTTTGTCCTTGAAGGCAAAGACATGATGAAAAGGAAGGCAAAGGCATGAAAGCTATGCAATGTAGGACTTTCAATATGGATAGTAAGGATGATATTCTTTTGTGGCACCTTAGGTTAGGACATCCTAGTTTTTCATATTTGAAAAAATTGTTCCCTTCGTTATTTGCAAATAAAAATATTTTAGAATTCAAGTGTGAAACCTGTGAGTTATCAAAGCATTATAGAGTGCCTTTTCAAGCATTGACTTACATCGAGTCTAGCCCTTTTACCCTTATCCACAGTAATGTTTGGAGACCTTTGCGTGTCACCAATGTTTCCGGTTCAAAATGGTTCATAACCTTCATTGATGACCACACTAGGATGTGTTGGACTTATCTTCTTAAACAAAAATCCGAAGCAACCCAAGTATTTTAAATCTTTCGTAAAATGATTGAGAACCAATTTCAGAAAAAAAATTCAGATCCTTCGAACGAATAACGGTAACGAATATTTTTCAAATATTTTGGGTGATTATCTTGTTGCTCATGGTATTGTCCACCAAACCTCATGTGTTGACACACCCCAACGAAATGGGGTAGCCGAAAGGAAGAATAGACACTTAGTTGAAGTGGCAAGGGCCCTCATAATTCAAATGAATGTTCCTAAATATCTTTCGGGTGAAGCCATTTTAACAGTCACATACTTAATTAATCGAATGCCTAGTCGTATTCTTAAGTATGAGACACCATTGAACCAAGTCAAGAAATCATTTCCATTGACAAAACACTTATTCTCTTCCTTGAGCCCCAAAATTTTTGGATGTACTGTTTTTATTCATGATCACAATTCCAATAAAAATAAATTAGATCCTAAAGTCATAAAATGTGTTTTTTCTTGGTTACTCTACAACTAAGAAAGGGTACAAGTGTTTTGACCCCACTACCAAAACATTTTATGTCTCCATGGATGTAACATTTTTTGAAAATAAATCGTTATTCACCAAAACTTCACTCCAGGGGGAGAAATATCAAATAGGAGTTGCCACCGGGATTTAAAGGTAATTTTGGAGGAAAGAAAGTGTGCAGATTAAACAAATCTCTTTATGGATTGAAACAATCCCCATATGCTTGGTTTGAAAAATTCACCAAGGTTGTCCGAAGAGAGGGATATACGTAAAGCCATGAAGATTACACAATGTTTTACAAACACAAAGAAGGGAAGGTAACTGTTTTAATTGTGTATGTTGATGACATCATTGTGACAGGTAATGATGACACCAAAATAGAGAAATTGAATAAGTCTCTTGCAAAAGAATTTGAGACTAAGGCCCTATTTCTTTACTGGTTATGGTCCTATTTTTCTGGTCTAGTCATGATTTTTTTATACCATACCATGATTGTTTTGCATTGGTCTCAAAACATATAATCAGACCAAATTGAACCAAAATAACCTTTTTTAGGACCATAATTTTTTGTGGTTCTATTTGGTTTGGTTATAAAATCTAACCAAAATGTCCTCCAATAATTGAACCACATCTAACCAATATATAAACCAAAACACAAAAATAAAATAATAAAATAATGAATAATAAATGAAATGAATTAAATAATACATAAAAATAAAAATAAATAAATAAATATAATAATAAATTAATAAAATATATTTAGAGACAAATAAAAATAAATGAAAAAATTGTAATAAATAATAAATAAAATGAATTAAATAATATATAAAAATAAGAATAAATAAATAAATAATAAGCAAAATGAATGAAATAATACATAAAAATAATAATAAATGAATAAATATAATAAAAATAAATAAATAAATAAATAAATAATAATATAAATAATAAATGAATAAAATATATTTATAAATTAATAAAAATAAATTAATAAATAATAATATAAATAATCAATTAATAAATTAAATGAATTAAATTTATAAAAAAATGAATAATAAACAAAATGAATTAATTAATACATAATAATAATTAATAAATTAAATGAATTAAATAATAAATAAACTAAATGAAATAAAATGAATTAAATAATACATAAAAATAATAATAAATAAATAAATACAATAATAAATAATAAAATATATTTATAAACAAATAAAAATAAATGAATAAATAAATAATAAATAATAAACAAAATGAATTAAATAATATATAATAATAATAAATATATATATATATATTATAATAAATAATAAATAAATAGTAAATGATAAATAATAATAAATAATAATTTTTTTTAAAGCCAAAAATATCAGAGTGCATTATTTACATGTTATTGACAGTTGAAATTGTTATATAATATTAATGTGTGACTTGTGAAATTTGTGTGATCATAATTTTTATATAATAAAAGATGTGGCTATATAAAACCTATTTGTTGTTATATTTGATAATTGGAGTGCAATAATCATACTCTAATAAATTTTTACAAAACCAATATAACATTATTATGTAAGAAATACATAATAAAAATCAATTAAAAAAACTTTAACAAATGTTTACAAATTAAATGTGTGGATTTTAAGGTTATTACATCATATAAAGTATATTCAATATTTTCACAGTTTATTAGAAATTTAAAACCATACCAGTTTGTCAAACATGGTCTGGTTCAAAAAAGTTTGGAACCAGACAATTTGTCAAACATGGTCCGATTCCAGTTTCCTCATACCAAGACCATCAAACCAAACCGGACCAGAGGTAACCGGACCAGACCGGTTACCAAACAGGGCCTAAGAATTTGGAAAATCTGAGGTATTTCTTAGGAAAATCTGAGGTATTTCTTAGGAATAGAAGTTGCAAGGTCAAAAAAATGAATATTTCTATCACAAAGGAAGTATGTCCTTAATTTACTTAAGGAAACCAGTTTATTGGGATGCAAACCAGAAGATACTCCTATTGACTTTAATCACAAACTTGATGGTATCCCACAAGTCCAATGGTAGAAAAAGAGAGATACCAACGATTAGTTGGAAAGCTCATTTACCTATCTCATACTAGGCCTGATATTGCATATGTCGTTGGAATTGTTAGTAGGTTTATGCACACTCCTAATCAAAACCATCTTAACGTTGCACTCAGAATCTTAAGATATCTCAAGGGCACTCCAGGAAAATGAATTATATTCTAAAAAAATGGGAATATGGAGATTGAAGCCTACACCGATGTAGATTGAGCTGGATCACTTAGTGATAGACGCTCTACTTCAGGGTACTGTACCTTTATAGGAGGTAATTTGGTGACATGGATGAGTAAGAAGCGAACGGTTGTAGCTAGATCAAGTGCTGAAGCTGAGTTTCGTGCGATGGCTTTGGGAATTTGTGAGTTACTATGGCTAAAGTCTATCTTCGAAAAACTAAAGTTTGAAAGTTGTAATCCTATGGAAACTCTATTGTGACAACAAAGCAGCCATTAGTATCGCGCACAATCCAATCCAACATGACAGAACAAAACATGTTGAAATCGACATGCACTTTATCAAAGAGAAAATTGAAGGAGACCTAGTTTGTACTCCCTACATCAGATCCAAAGAACAACTAGCAACTGTCTTGACTAAAGGTTTGGCTAAAGGGCAGTTTCAGGAGTTAATTGGCAAGCTAAGCATGACTGATATCTACATGCCAGCTTGAGGGGGAGTGTGGAAAAACATAGCAGCTGATTTATGAGATTCTGATCCAATTTAGTCAAAGTAATTCTATGTTTTTAGCTCCTAAGTGCAGCTGTTATACAACAGCAAATCCTCCTTGAATACAGCTGCAGATCTCTGATCTTGTATAGCAGAAAGTATGCTACATATCTTTGACTTTAACTAGCCTATAGTGTAGCTGCTAATCTTTGACTTGTATTAGTATTTCTGTCCTTAGTGGACTGTTGTTTTCTTGTATATTTATAGGCCTTGTACAATCTGTAAAAGTAAGAATGGAAATAGAATTCTCTATTCAAGATCTTCAGAATCACTTGGAAAAATTCGAGTATTTACTTAAAATGTAATTGAGCCCCAATTACCCCTAATATGAAGCTTTTTTACTTAAAAATAATTATGGAAATTGATTTGATGTGTTCTTTGGTCAAGGTTTGCATCTTTGCTTGTAGGGAGGGAGAGTCGATAAACAATAAAACTGGGATTGAACTTCAGTTATACTTGATTTCGAAACTTATCCAAACAATGCATTTGGAGTTGCATTGGTGGATTTGAAATATCGTGAAAATGCAATTTCAATTCAATCCCAAAGCGGTGTAACCAAACATAGCCTTGCATAATTTCAATCACTACTATAAGTACTATGGAATTCTACAACTACCTTCCGTTCCAGAATCCCAATAGATCCCAAGGGAATCGAACTCATCTGTTACAGCTGATATCTCTCACTTTTTCTTCTACTCTTCTACTTTCTCCCTGTTTGGGAAAATGTAAATACTACCGAAAATGTAAAGACTACCATTTAAGCAGCCCAAGCGATTGACTTGTAATTCAGAACCTCTAGGTGTAACCTTCCAATTATCTCGCGATCTAGACTTTGAATTGCGTATAGAATCAATTTGCTTGCCTTAAATATAAAATCTTAAACTACATGATAACCAAGCAGATAAAGTACTAAACTACCTTTCAGCTGACACTGCGCAATTTTGATGGTGTTGTGAAATAAACCAGGGCCTCCATATGGCATGTTTCTTGTGCTGGTTACAGAACTGGTTATTTTTTGTTATTGGTAATTTTAGGGAACATTTAGATACACAAATGATGCGCCTAAGAATAGTATTTGGGATGAAAATCACTTAAAAGGTTATGAGATTGTTTGGGCATCCAGGTTAGATAAATTGCCCCTGTTATCACTAAACTGTTCTGATTTGGGTCTCCATGGCCCACGTTTTGGCCCGCCATCTAGGTTGAACGGATTGCTTTGCATGACTAAGCTGTTCTGAATGGGTTCTTCCTGATCCACTCTCTTTCTGGCCCTTTTAATCTAAACTTATGTTGCTTTGTCTCACATAGAACATCTGTGTGTTCTCAATAAAGCTGTGCTGTGCCCTCTCTCAAATGACATTGTCATGTTAACTTAGAGGTGAGTGCTTGCATTTTATGTTACTAGAATACTCCTTGAATATTTTTACGACAGCAAACACCTCAACGTTACCACTAAACAGCAGTTTAAGTGAGGCTCAAACCTCCTCTAATGGCAGCTTCTAATGGTAAAGGATGCAGATCTGAACTGTGATACTGAATGGTATTAGTTGCTTATATGGGCCCGGTTATAAAGACTTTTTCCTTTGTGTATAAAAGACATGTTTGCTATCCACTATGTCTATTCAACTCAGTTTCCTCCTGCCTAATTAGGAATAGATAGTCTCCAAAACAAAAAAAACAAAAAAAATGCAAGATTTAGCATGACCATAGAGCTTTACAGACAAATGATCAAAACACATAACTTATCAAGTACAATACAAAGATGTATATCTAAAATACCTTTCTTCACCGCCACCCAAGTTCCAATGACACAAGCCTACTGAAGAGGCAGTTAATAGGGATCTAACACCAGGACTGTGAGTGAGATCAGGTGATAGAGAGATCATGGTATGGATTGGGTTGCATGTCAACCCCGTCATAGATTCAACAGGCCTCATAGTTTGGCGCATATCAAACACCATAAGCATGCCATTCTGCACTATTTAACAAAAAAATAAATTTGAAATTTATAGGTCTGTAATCTTTGCATATAAAAATCAACAGAACACAATTAAGAATGGGACCTGTAATCCTGCATACATGTAATGTGAACTGTTGAGGTCCCATGAACATGACCAAGCAGCAGCCTGGAAATAAAACATTAAACCGGAAAATTAATTCTTTCAATTAACAAAAGTGGAATTTTTTCTCAATAATTTTTTTAAACTTTTGATAGCTATAATAGTTCAAGAAAGAAAAAAATAAAAACACCAAAACAATAGTTCAAAAAGATTGTTCCCAATGAGAGCGTAAATCGGTAACTGAAAGAAACATGTGCCTGCTGCACTTGTTGATATATCCTTAAATTAATCCGACCATCCACAGAGTATATAGTATACATATTTGTTGCCTCATAAATAAAGACTCATTCTTTTTCCATCCTCACTTAGTATCATAGGTAGAAGCATTTTCACAGCATTTCATAAGGAGTTGCCAATTATTTTACGATGCCAACCAGAGTCACTTAGAAATACATTTTTTCTTGCCCCATTAAGGACTAAAAACATTTCTCTATTTCCCAGCCAAGAATCATAACTTGCAGGAAAGTTCTCTTGCATTTTCATAGCAATTGCTAAGGAAGAGGTTACCTGGCTTTGGCTCACCCACAATCATTTAAAGTAAACCTAAGGACCTGTTAACCGTAGCAATCATCCCAACCCATAAATATGATGCAAGGTACCATTTTTGGGTAAGTGGCATCAGAGAGCATGAGAACCAAAGTCTAATACCCAACCCATAAATATGATGCAAGGTACCATTTTTGGGTAAGTGGCATCAGAGAGCATGAGAACCAAAGTCTAATACCAAGAAGTTTAAGTAATAAGCTGCAACATCATAACAAATGGGCAGAACTTTTACCGGTAAATCATAACTAAGAACGGTATTGTTGCTTTCGGTACTGAAACAAACAAAACAACAGATATTACTTCCATGGAAGGAGAATAATATGCAAAAGAAATGGATTCAATATATATATATATAACTAAGAGCTACCTGATAACTGATATTTTCTTCCCTAAGGATGCCAGTAGAGCAAGTCTCCCATGAGGGGAAACACGCAAGTCCCTTACCGCTTTTGTATTGACAGGAAGCTGAATATTTTCTCTTTCATATGGAGCTATCAAGCTCAACTGCAATCACATGGTTTTAAAAAATTCAAGGGGCATTGAGAGCATACAATGCAACTAATTCCAATATTCACCAGAAGGCCAAAATATTTACTTTGGTAAGCATATGCATTCCCCCCATTTCAGACAGCCTTCGGGCAATCATAAAAAATTGACCAGAAGCATCCACATCAAACAATCGAGCACCCTCTACCTGCAACTCTTTCTACAACATAATGACAGTGTTAGGTTTTTATTACAAAGACTGATATGATAGTAAACATTCCAATTTAATGATCGCTAAATAATAAATAAGATGATAAGAATAAATATTAGAAAATAAAAGATAAAGGCATGCATTTTTCTGACCCTGGATCCTACTAAAAGGGTGTGCGAAGGACTTTATGGGAGCATGAGTGAAGGGAGCTGAGCTGGCACTTGATCTAATCCTAATTAAATTCAATCCCCATAAGGTCATCCTAAAAGAATGAATAACTGATATTCATCAACTAAAACACTCTTTATACTCCAGCCACAGTAGTGTGATCTAAAATAGCTACTATAGAACCAATAAACAAGAGCTGTCAAAGTAATCATGAAAAATACTACAGGGCTTTCCCATAATAATTCCTGAATCAGCGGTCCTGAAGTCATTGTAATCCTACCATACACCAAGTTGAATTCCTACTTTTGTGCCTAAACAGTAGGGAGGTATAATTGTCTCCCAAGTAAAATTGTCATGATTCACAAATAAAGATATATCAAATTCATAGGAGAATTTCATTCTATCTCTTTGTTGGGCAAACACCTTAAATTAGAAGAAAATGACAAACCTGTAATACAAAGCTGCTGGAGGAACCTTGCTTGCCAAACTCTTGATCACTATGTCCTATTATACGTGTAAAACAATCAAAATAATAATAATAAATAAATCAGGGATAGGATATAGTACTATTGAAGTATATAAATACTTAAGTTACACCCTCTCTAACAACTTGTGTTTTTAGAGTAGTTGGGTAGTCAACATGGAATCAGAGCAAGAAGTCTTGAGTTCAAATCTCACTGTCACCCAGTTAAAAATGTTGTTTCGCGTGTTGGACCAAAAAAAGTACCCCCCACGTGGGGGGGCGAGTTGAAGTATATAAATACTTAATGTACACCCTCTCTACCAACTAAAGCTTTTAGAGTAGTTAGGTAGTCAACAAGTACTATTTTTTTTTTTTATCATTGGCAATACCTTAAATAAATAAGGCATCTTCCTTTTCCTTCAAAATAAATAAAAGCAAGAGAAAATTAAGAATCTAACAAAAGTATATAATTTAAATATCTAATATACCAAGTAAAGGTTTCCATCTAAAGGAATTATTACCATATATGACTTGTTCTTGACAAACTCCACTTGGACTGAATGTTCCAAGTGGCCTGCTTTGTGCGTCTTGTAACAATTGATCCAAATAACTTGCCCTCTGAAAAGCCAAAAATATAGAATCGAACTATATATTACAAATTGAATACATAAAACTGGGAGAGGGGGGGTTTTATTGGTTGGAAGGGTGTATTTCCACCCATTATTTATAAATCTCCCAAGGACCCCAACAAAAGACAAATCAACACAAGTCGAGGAAATTGCCCAGGAATGACTCCTTTTAAAACCAAATATTGATGCTTAATATTCTGAATATATATACAGACATAAGGGGTAAAATCTCCAAATAAGCAGTAACATACGAATCGCCAAAAAAATAAGTAGAAATGTGTATATCTATACAAAAATATAAAAATCTGATCAACAGGGCGCAGAAGCACCAGTTACATCTTTCATGAAAAGAGAGTGGCCAAAAGGTAAATGTTGACATTGATGTACGGTAAACAAGAAATGGTAGGAGTTATGAGACAATTGAAATAGTGTGAGATAAAATGACAGAAAATTGATAAAGATGGTTTGACAATATGCAGCAAAGACCAATAATCATGAGGATGATGCAGTCTACATTGGGAGAATGCCAAGTGTAGAGGAGACTAAAACTAACATGGATTCAATTAACTAAAATATATGATAGTGTGTGATTTGACTTAGGTTATGCTGTTAGATAGAGCAGAATGACGAAACATGATTTATCGAGCGACTCTAAAATACTTGGACAAGAGGCTGAGATGAGTCAACTATACAAGAATATGAAAGCAAAAAATTTATGTCAACACAGACAGGATGGGCACTACGGGTAACTAGCAGCAACTTACACTACAAATATTTTTTTATGGGGCAGTATCCGTAGTACTTCTTCATGCTGAAAAATGGATGCAGAATGTTCAATTACATCCAGAAAGGAATTGCAAAAAATTAAATTAAATTAATCATGCCTCCTTCAGTTGTTTCAGTTGTAGGCGCAGATCAGCTTCTTTCCTCTGCCACTCAACTTCTTTCTTACACCACTGAGCATCCTGCAAATACAAGTGCAAGATTTATGGTATTAAAAAAGCAAGGAAAATGAAAATCACTCCCTCAAAGTAAATATAACATTGGTAGGAAAATAGCATCATGGACAGTGGTCACAACGTAAAACCCGGTGAACAGACAACTAAAGTGCAAGTAATCGAGTCTATTCTGAAAAAACGAAAAAACTTAATTTGTTACACCATCTCCTTTACCTCAAGCACAATAATACATCTGCTACCTCAAATAATTCTTTTACAGACCTCTTATAGCCCAAACTAAGAAAATTTACTTGAAGGTTTGATATTGCAATATACGAGAAATATAAGAAGTTATACAACTATTGTCAATATAATCTTTTGCAAGCCATATATGATATAACACCATCGTTTTCGGAAAAGAGAAGGATCGCATGTGAAATTCATTAACTAAAGAGAAGTAATACAATACAATGGCATAAAGATCAATAATATATGAATCTATGATCCATACCAAACTACTATTCATAAAAGAGATTGTGACCAACTTGGTTAGAGAAAAAAAAAAAGTACTAATATACCACACTCACCTATATGTTTATTCAATCTACATCCAATTTGATGGCCCCATGTGTCCTTTTTGAGCTACATTAATACCCCTGGTTACTTAAATCAACATGATTGAACAATTCAGACTTCCATGTTCTAAAGTTTGACTCTCTCCCTCTTTTACTTATCAAAAATGAGAGAGAGAAAAAAAAGAGTCAAAGTTCTAAAGGTCAGGATGTGGCCATCCAAATAGCCAAGTCCAAAAGCCTAGGTTCCAAATGCTAATTCAGCATTTTCTCTACACTTCTCAGCTTTTATGAACCCTTTAGGATCAGGCGGACAGGTGTTCTCTAATTTGTTCAACTTCTTTTTGCTAGAGAATGTGGAAAAGAAGTGTGAAAAAGAGTGCAGCTTTTGCATCCTCATCCAGTCGACATATAATTGCAAGTATGTGCTACAGGAAGCAAAATGTTATTATGAGTTATTTTAGCAACAAAGAAAAGAATACAGATGGAAGGCACTGATTCACATCCAGGCATAGATACAGCTGCAGTTATAAGTCATAAAAAAATACACGTTGTTGTCCCAGTTAAACGACTAAGTTAAGAGAGTTGCTAAGCTCCCAGTCCATTAACTTTATCTTCTATTTTGGTCAACAACACTACAGCCTCTGAAACCTTGCTCCTAAAATGCATCTACTCTCCAAATGCCATTATCACAACAACTAAGCATGGCTCTATTAAGAACTTTAATGGGTGAATTGATAAGTAAATTTCAAAAGCTTTGGATTTGTTTCTGTTTTTTTTTTTCTCTAATTTAAGTAGATTCAAGAAACCAAACCCGATTTAATGGTGTCTAGAAGAGACGGTAGTGACATCAAACCGGCATATCTATCATGTAATTCGAATTTTCCATGACAGTACGAATTTTTGACACCTGTTCTAATGCTGTTCATGTAATGTTGATTTCTGTAAGTGAGGAATTTTAGTAATTTGATATTTCAATAACTGATAGTAATTGTGTTTTGTATTTATTTCCAGTCTTTTTGTTCTAGATTACTTATTATTTTCTCATCTTTATATTTGATATTTAAAGACCAATTTATCATATAACGTCAAGGTTAACAAATGTTACAAATTCGATATTAAATACTTAGATTCGTAATAGCACTCAACAGTATATTGGTACTAAATATAATACTAAGTAAAAAAGATACTAAATAGTAAATACTAATAAACAAAATTATTACCTACTGGCAACTACCTAAATATTTTATTAAACCTTCTAGTGCAGGTAGTTAAAAGTAAGCATGGCAATCTATTCCTGGAGATGGTAGGAGTATATATCATGTTGTAACAAACGCACCAAATCACACAAAATCAAAACAGAAAATTAAGCACACCACACAAAGAACACAAAGATTTACAAGGTTCGGCACAAGTCGTGCCTATGTCCTTGGTGAAGATCCGGTGAAAGTTTTCACTATGCAAGAAACAGGAAATTACAAGTACAATCACAAGAAACCCTAGCTCTCTCTCTCTGCGAATTAGGATTCTATTTTTCTCTCTCAACTCCAAACCCTAATTACTCTTATATTTATAATGGGCTACAAAAGAGACAAAACAGGCCCACGGCCCATAAGAGAAAAACGGGTCAAAAACAAGCCCACACAAAGCTCACTTTTCGGGTCAACCGGGTCACAACTGAATCCAAATTCGGGCCATAATATCACATATCAAATATTGGTCTAGGCCAGCGCATAATGCTCCTGATGCTGTGAGGAAAAGCCGTAAATGGATGGATACTGATAGTGATATACTTGAAAATAATTTAAGAGCAACGGATCCAGTGTTACAAACAAGTAACAATCCAAGCTACCAAAATTAACTGAAAATTTATAAAGCTGGGGGGCATAGATTTCCAAGTTTATACTCCTTCAGTAGCATCAACTAATTATAGACAGTATATACAAAAATTACCAGGAAAAAGGAAACCACCAATTAAATTTGTTTGTCATTTTCCCATACCTTCTTCTCAAGAGAAAGACATGTAGCTTCAAGAGATCCAACTTTCTGCAATAAATAAAAAATAAAACTTAAAACTATTATAAACTTCTGCTAAAAATCATCTCAATGAGATTAAATATGACCTTCTGTAATTCTTGATCAACAACAAGAAGCTGTGATGCATAAAGTACTCTAACATCCTTCAACAAGCATTTCCTGTTGCATTGAGGACACTGGGAGAAGGAAAATTAAAAAATATGTAAATCTACGTGAAGGGACTGATAAGAGAAAAAGATTCATTGTTTGACAAACAAGAGGATTAACATAAACAAACCATACCTTCCTTGAACTTCTATGTTGTTTAAGCCATCTCTTTATACATGATAAACCATATAAGTGGCCACAAGGAAGACAACTGCACTCACAAATCATACAATTAGATGAAAATGAAAAGGAAAAAAAAAAAAAACTTAACATGTCAAAAGAATCGTAACAATGACATTAATGATAAGTAAATCGTTGAATTGAGGCTAAGTGAAGCAATATTAAAATGCAATTCTACAATGAAAGAATTATTTTTTTCTTTTGCTAAATAATAAGTATATTAAAGAGCGCTCAAGAGTGGAGTGTGTCCCGAAACAAGATATGAAATAAAGAAATATGCAAATACAACTTTTGCCTGACTAAATAAATCCTACTTTTCTCATAGTATTGTACTTGTTTAAAGGACACAACCTTATCAAACCACGTGTCATCATATATTTCCTTACAAACTCTACCATGTTAATTTTGGTTTTCCCCATCTAAAATGAACATGTACGCTTTTCGAGTCACCAACCATCATTACATACATTCCCTGCATTCAAGACAGATATGAAATAGAACACCATCCAGAACCATGATTTTCATTGTTATTCTTTTTACTGTTTTCACGTCATATATCCCTTAATCATGTGTCCAGTCTCTGAAAAATGAATTTCAAAGACAAGGTCAATCAAATTGGAAGTCACCACATTTTTTGAAAAGTGGAAAAATTGAATTCAACTTGTCCAAATTATTGGTGGTTAACTTAACTGGTTATTTGGAAATCTTGCAAACTGAAAGAATATAAAATATAAGGTTTCAACATCCCATTCATTACCAACATTCCATAGTACTGCACCTATGCTAAGTCTATTTAAACTATAAATTTCAGCACTGCATATGACGGCCACTGCGAGAAAATAATATAACAGAAAACAGAAAAGGAATAACTCTTCAACACATCAAACTTCTGCAATAATTTTTGGTACAGAGCTGTGCATACAGGCGGTACAGAAACGTATCATCTTCTTCCAGCGCCAGAAATTTATTGACATGAATTCCAAGATAATTTGCAGTGCAGAATGAAAATCACAAGAAGTATAGAGGATTTCCAATAAAATACCTAACAGGAACCGGGGGGAATATATTACTAGAGACAGTGTTTGAAAATTTGGAGATTGAATTGTTCCATTATAGAAAGGATAATGTTTGCCATGTAAAAAGAAACTTCCTTTTTACACGTAATGAGGCCAATAATACATTTAAATGTGTCCTAAAATCTAACAAACATGTATCCATAAGTTTCAAGATCATTTCCTAATCATGGATTTGCTTAAAAAACCTAATCATGAAAAATATTTTTAAAATGTTGGAACTCGGGTCAATTATTTATAGAGCCACATCACGTGTAAGAAGGAACTTTCTTACACGGCCTGAGACAAGTACTGCCCTTGCTCTTATAGAAATTGCAGCAACAGTAGAGAATGACATAAAACATTAAAACAGACATCAAAATTCATGTTATTCCTAAACTCATTCCAGTTCCCAATTCATGACAAGAAGCATGTTTTCCTCATACCTGCTCCATGTATATTGCAGGATGTTAAGGGAAATAGTCCATCCACATCAAAACAACAGAAATAAGTCAGAATGCCCGAAATATGTTTAACATAGACAGGTAAAAAATTTGGTTAAAGTACTTGTTTGACTTCACACTCCATCCCTTATAAGCAAAAATTTTCAGATGTTCCTTAAATAATACAAATAAATTCCGAGTTTATAATAAAACGTAGCAACCTGAATTCGAGCTATATAATAAAACATATCAACCTGAATCTAGTCCATATACTTTAAAACTCCCTAATCATTCTCAACCTCTCGCAGATTGAAGTCTCATGAACAAGTCCCAAATAACCAGCAATGTTATTCCAAAGAATTCCACATATGTAATAACAAATCCTATTGCTCAAATCTATTAACTTGTTTACCCTACTCAAAACTTGTTGTTATGCTGTATGAGTTCAAAGTATATATGCCAGAATTACACTGACTAAAATAAACCCAAAATTGATCGCTATGCCACCATCTCCTTCAATTCAAAGCTTTACAGTACATACAACCATTGTTGAGTCTACATTCAAATCTACACACATATATATATTCTCCTATGGGTCATAGCTTGGTGCCACTACGAGGAAGAGGATTCAAGTATAAGACCACTCACATTGTACAAAAATAGTACTTAACCCAGTTCCCACATAGGAGGATTAACCTGAGTCCCTTACAACTGACCTCTATAATATCACCAACACATATTGGCGCGCATATATAAACATACATAGCCCTTTATTTTTACCAACAGTTGAGGACTTTAAAATTCCTAATTTAGAACAGTTACCAGATCCACAAATTTGTCACGCATACAAAAATTTGTGTATACACATGTAAACGAGTTTTCAATTTATACAAGAACTCACAACCTCCCCTTCCCCAATTGAAATGTCACGCAGGCATATATAGACACATATACATATGAATGACCGTAAATTTATATGGGGAATTGGACAAATCCCCAATATAAATAAGTATCATGCATATATACACACACGCACATATGAATGAATGTAAATTTATGTAAGGAATTAGAAGAAGAATAAAACCCCAATACAAACAATTAGATATATTTAAACAGGCAAATGAGTGTAAATTTATATGGGGAATTACAAAAATCCCCAATACAAATAATAATCACGCATATATACATATATATATATATGAATGTGTATATATTTTGTACCAGATTTGATGTTTGCCTTCATTGGTCCAAGCTTCCATGCAAATAGGGCAAAATAGACCATCGATTTCACTCCTATTCCACTCCCCTCCGCTCGAATTCTCTCCGCCTTCGCCTCTATTGCCCTGCGACGACGACGTTTCGCCCCCTCCTGTTCTTCTTCTCTGACTCTCCTCATTCTCTTCAACCACATTCGCCGGAATCGGACCAATCACTGACTCCGGCAAAACCCTAGGTGAGACCTCCGCCGGAGTCTGATTCACATGGTCTTCTGCGTCGCCAGAGTCGGAGTCGGAGTCTTCATCGTCGTCGTCGATAACAATGGCAATGGCGGGTTCTTCCACAACAATGGTTCGGTCTGCGAGAAACTGGTTAACTTCATGGAACAATTCTTGAAATTCCGCTTCGGTGTTTGGGAAGTCACCGGACGACATTGGTCTCTTTCCGGAAGAATAAAAGCTATCGACTATCAATATATATTTGTATGTATATATTTGTGTGTGTATGTTGTGTATTGTGTGTGTCTATCACAGACGTGTGTGTGTTTCAGAGACAATAAAGGGTTTCAAACTTTTATGAAGCTCTGTTTTAGCCGTTTCTGGGGAAATTATAATTAAAAAACGAAAATAGAATCACTTAGAAAAATTATTTTGAAGAAAAAAGTTAATTAAAAAATAATTTGTGAAAAAATATAAAAAATTTGGTCCATCTTTTAATCCATTTGGATTAATTTACTAAATCATTAAAATTTGTTTACCAGTTCACCAATTTGACAATTACATAATTATTTTGATCATAATTGTCAAATATAAAATTATTTTTAAAATTAACTTTTCTTTAAATATTGTTTGAAAGTTGTCCTTTTTTTATATATATAATATCAACTCTAAAATTTGCCATTTTTTAATTTTCCCTCCAAAATTTTGCTATTTAGTGCCTTTTCTTTTTCTTTTTCTTTTTTAACCTTTTAACTCATTAAATTTGGAGTAAAAGAATTTTCCTTACTATTTCACCTTCAATATCTCAACAATTATGAAGAAGACCGTTCAAATAAAGTCTTTCAAGAGTATATTAAGAGAAGTGTCGTACTATTGTAACTTTTGAAATTACTAACAGTTATAAATAATATTTTTAAATTTATTAACTCGAAAATGTGGTTCTAATTTTTTTTTTCATTAAAATTGCAACTTTAAAATTATTCAACAGTTAGGAAGAATATTTTGCATACAATCTTTTCAAAAAAAAAAGTGTAATTTGCATACAAAAATTAAGTTTTCCAATTCAACAAGTGCGTATGAAAAAAAATAAAAGTACTTTGCACCTTTTGAATTTTTCAACAATTATGAAGAATTATATATTGCAACATTACATTGCATTCAGTTCGAATGCCATCACAAAATAACACCAATTGCAACTATATTTGCAGCAACAAAGGCATATGGATATAGCAACAAAGTGTAATCTAAAATATTTGTAACAACATTTTTCGGTCATAATTTTTCCATTACAAAAGTATCTAGGATAGTAAGGAAAGAGCCAGAATTATTTTTTATTGGGACAATCATGACAATAGGAACAATTAGGGATGTTATTCACTAATTAACCCTGGACGAGGTGAATAGGGTTATAAAAAATCTTTAACTCTTTTTGCAATAAATTTGATTTTAACTATATAAATTAACAAAGAGCATGTACTAAACACTTGGATAATTAATTAATAAAATATGATTTATCAAAGCAAGCAATAATATAATTATCAAAGTAAGTAGCATGCAAGAGATCAAATGAAGAGAAAGAGAGAGATGACACCGCGATTTTTATGAGAGATCCCCCTTTAAGACTTTCTCAATGCTCACAATATAGTTTTTCCTTGCAGGTGAAATAATAAATATTTACACACAAGCTAACGAGTCCGTCACACAAACAAGAGGAGAAACTCCTCTTGAAGATCAATGAGTTTCACTTACTCAAATATCACAATCCTTTTATAAATAAAAGAATCACTCAATAAACACTGAAAAACCCATAAGGTTTATGAACGATACACAAAGTATAAGTTCAAGTGTTTTTAGTGATGTGTTTGGTTCTCTCTGTATCTTAGAATCTCTTGACAATAAATGAGAGTTGTTCTCAAGAGAATGATCAAAAGATCTTTTCTATCTAGCTTCTCATAATTATTAGGTCATGTTTGGCATAGCTTCTGCTTTTGGTTTTCCGCAGAAGAAAAAGAGAAGCAGAAGCTGTTTTGAGAAGCTGGTACCCCCCAGCTTTTCTAAAACACTCTTCCAATGCCCAAAAGCTCTTCTAAAAATTTTGTCAAACACCGTTCCAAATAGCTTTTACCTCCAGGAAGCCAAAAGCAGCGTTTGAAAAGTCAATCCAAACAGAGCCTTAGAATTGAATGAGAGGATGCTAACGTTCAATAATTCAAGCATTTTCTTACACAAGATGATGGATGATTGAGAGTAAAGAGCTTTCAATGCAAGAGTAATGGAGGTTGTTATCTTCTCAAGAGCTATACCATCATATATATACTTAGGTCAAAGGTCAAGAGAGTGAAATCCACTTCAAGATAGTGAGTTGAGAGTGGTGGTAGTTGAAACCATTAAATGCTCTGAACTAGCCGTTTTTGGCTTTGTCAGTCAACTGATATGTTTCCATCAGTCGATTGAAAATGCTTCATCAGTCGGCTGATAAATAGCGTGGAAAAGGTTCAAAAACTTCTGTCCATTTCAGTCGGTTAATTAACCTGTTGGTCGACTGAAAAATGGGAGTCAGTCGGCTGACAAATAGGTTCAAAAAGTTATGTTTGGTTCAGTCGACTGACGGTCTATATTTCAGTCCACTGTCAGGCATATCAGTCGGTTGACAATTACATTTAAGTCGACTTGCAAATATGTCCAAACTCTCTGATTAGTTCGGTCGGCTGATGTTTCATGGTCAATCGACTAACTAAGTAGTAAGTTGACTGATTCAAGAAATCAGTCGACTAACAATTTAGTTTTTTGTTTTCAATTTTAATCATTGAGCTTATAAAATGTGAAAACTTTAGCATAAACCCTTTGATACAAGTTACTCACCATCCTATCTACCCCAAGTCTTGATTCTTCAATATTTGAAACACTTCATTTGTAAAATGACATTTTTGTCATTCCTTTAAGTTTTTCGCTTTAATTTATGCATTTTTGTCTTGTAGTTCTGAAGTATTAAACTAGATAACATCATTAGTACTAAACACGTGCTAATATTTTGTTATCATCAAAACGGATAATTATCATTTGATTAACCCTTAGGCCAACAAGGGGCAATAAGTTTAAATTTTTCAAAATTTAATGGGGACAAATCTCATTTTTTGCCTATATTTTATTCAAAATACTTAAATTACCATTTTAAAAAATATTTCATTGGGGCAGTTGCCCCCAATGGGCTCTATGTCCCTCCATGCCCGAGGACAGTCTTGTAGTTGATTTATATTACTTGTCACGGCAGTTGGTTTTACGAGGAAAAAATTTTAAAATTAAAATTTAAGGTAAAAAATAAAATCTACAACAGGATAAATAAATAAAAAATTCTAAAACATGAAAAAAATATAGAAATGATATTCTTTGTCTAATTTTCACCCATACACAATAAAAACCACACACTAAGCCTTGTTTGGTAAGGCTATAATTTTTTTTTTATTGTGATTTTATTTTTAATAAAATTAAAATCTATGATTCGCTGTCATTTAGGAAAATCAACTACCAAAAATGAAGTGAGAGAAGAAGAAAAAGAGAGCTCATATAGGGGGGTTAATGGTTCCTCCAGATTTTCTCCACTCCTTTGCCTTGCCAATGTGTCCTATTTATTGGCCAAATGTGAGGGTGGAACCATGTCATGCAAGGGGTGCAATATATCTATAATCCATCTATCTATAATCTATAACTATTATTCTAAAAGTGTAAGTCCTAGGAATATTTTCAAATAATTTTTTTATTTTATTAATTAAAAAAATTTACTTACTAATTAAATTACTTCAATTTAATATATTTTCAAGTTTTTCAATTTAAGAATGAAAAATATAACTTTCTATGAGATATTTATATCTATACTATTTTAATATATGTCTATACTATTCTAAAAGTACAAATCCCAATAGTATTTCTATACATTTTTTCAATAATTTTTAAGCCAAAGAGTATTAATCCAAATTAAACATATAAAAATTAAAATAAAATATGACTAATTATACATTTAATGCGTTTATTATGAATATTCATAACATCATTAATCATGTAGAAGCACACAAAAGGACACAATTTTCTATCCCTCTCGCTATGAATATATGAGGGTTTTTTTATATTTATATATATTTTTAACCAAATTAAATTAATTATCAAAATTTAAGTATAGAAGTTGTTCAGTCATACGTTATCAATCATGAGTCCTCTATTTGTACATTGTTTAATCTTTTTAATCTTTGATGTTTCACATTACCGGATGCCAAATTAATGTCTAAAAATCAATACATTTAACAATCTCTTTTCACCTTTCCTATAATACGATTTACTTTTTTATAACATTTTAAAAATTGCTTTCAAACTTATTTCATGCAAATTCACATTGGGGAGGAGTTTCATATTCAAATCGATTATTTTGAAAATAATATTTTAACTTAAATACTTAATTGATAACGGTAAATTTATTGGTAACTTAAGTGGGGTGCTACTAATTGCCACATTATATTTAATTGGACAACCAAATACTTTTGAGGAGCTGCTTTCGGAACATTTTTTCAACCAAACTCATATATAATTGTTAGTTGTAATTATGGCATAATTTGGTTTTCTGAATTTCTATAGTAGACACTAATTACTCTATCCATCTTTAGAATTATTTACTTATATTAATCAGTGATATCATATAATGTTTGGATTCTATTATATATTAGGAATTAATTCTCTTTTCACTTCTTAATAATTAATCCCGCACAAGATCATTAACACAAAACAACAACTCTTTTATTGAATAATAAAAAACACTCAACAAGAAATTATCACTCACAAATCTACCAATTTTACTATCTCTATCTCCCTCTCTATTCTAACACTTTTGCTCCTCTGTATTTCTTCACACAAAACCCTAGTCACCATACTCCCATATATATAGAAAAACAGAGTGATAAACAAGCCAACCCTAAAATGAAGTCTTTAAGATTGTAATCTCCTAATTAAAAAAGGAAAACTAAAACCCGAAATTGGGCCACCGAGTACTCGGTGAATGCACAAGCCTCTGGCCATTTTTCTCCAAATGTGCAAGTTCGCACAATTACATACCTACCAAGTACTCGGTGGTTCTTCACTACAACTTTTCTTTTGCTCTAATTCTCTTCATCAATGCTAACACCACTAATCATAACATCACTTAAATTTCGCCACACCCTAACATTATATTAACATTTTTACTATTTTTGTGGTTAGTGCTGAGGAAGATTGTTGGCCTAAGGGTCAATCAAAGAACAATTATCCGTTTTGATGATAACAAAATGTTAAGTACGTGTTTAGTACTAATGTGTTTACGCAGTTGAGCATTAGAGAATAACAAGTTTTTATCGAAAGCAAAAAGCTTAAGGGAATGACATAAAAGTCATTTCACGTTTATGCTTCAGAAGATTAAAGAATCAAGACTTGGGGTAGATAGGATAGTGAGTGAATTGTATCAAAGGGTTTATGTGAGGTTTTCACACGTATAAGCTCATTCTAAAAATAAAAAATGAAAAACTGCACATTCAGGTGACTAACCATGCAAATCAGTCGACTCACAGTACTGTCAGTCGACCGACCTCACCAGAGAGTTTCGAGCTTTATTAAGGCTATTTGCCAGTCGACCGACATAGTATTGTTAGTCGACCGACAACCATTCATCAGTCGACCAACTGTTCTTGCCAGTCGACCAACCACGTCAGAGAATTTATGTGCTATTTGCCAG
The DNA here is from genome assembly GCA_963922005.1 of Cornus suecica. NCBI lineage: Eukaryota > Viridiplantae > Streptophyta > Magnoliopsida > Cornales > Cornaceae > Cornus > Cornus suecica. The sequence goes on along the minus strand of OY998244.1, from coordinate 65,676,840 downwards.
TCGACCGACATACACAAATCAGGCGACTGACAGATAGAAATTAGTCAACTGACGGAACTAAAAAATGGCTTTTTTCAGTGCATTAATGGCTCTCAACTATCCCCAACTACCACCACTCTCAGCCCACTCTCTTAACTCTTGCCCTAGCTATATATATGTAGAAATATTAGTTGTAGAAGACACATCTCTTTACTCCACTGTAGAAAAGTTGCTCTTCATCTTCATTTATCTGAAAATTTATAGCAAGAAAAGCTTGAGCATTAAAAGCTAGACTCCTCTCATTCAATTCCAATAATTTTGCGAGAAGCTAGTTAGAGAAGATCCTTATTCCAACTCTTGAGTCATTAATTGCTAAGAGTGTGTAAGATCTTGAGAGAACCAAACACATCACATTAAACACTTGAGCTTATACATTGTGTATCCTTCATAAACCCTAAGGGTTTTGAGTGTTTATTGAGTGTATCCTTTATTTATAAAAGGAGAAGAGGTCTTTGAGTGAGTGAAACTCATTGCTCCATAAGAGGGGTTTGTCCTTTTGTTTGCATGACGGGCTCGTTAGCTCGTGTGTAAAGGTTTGCTATTCCACCTGCAAGGAAAAGTCATAGTGTGAGATTGAGAAAGTCTTAAGGGGGGATCCTTAAGCCGAGGAGTAAGAGTTACCGAACCTCGTAAAAATCGCGATGTCATCTCTCTCTTTCTCTTGCTATTTCATTTTATTATTTGCATGCTTGCCTTATCTTGACTTACATTATTGCTTTCATTAGTCAAAAATCTATTGTTGTTTAAAAGTGTTTATTGCTTAATTCTAGCTAAACTTAAATTGTTGAAATCAAGCTAAGCGCAAAAAGTAGCTAAGAATTTTTATAACCCTATTCACCCCCCTTCCTAGAACTAATTAGTGACTTACAAAGATGATAGAGAAGCCCTTTTGACTGATCTAAAATTAATAAAGAAGGAAAAAGTATAAGAGAAGCTCCGCAAAAGTAAGTAAGTTCCATCTCATATATGTGTTTTGAAATTGTTTGTTGAAGTTGTGAATTATCAAAGAGTATAATGTCTTTTGTGTTAGAATCACGAGAATGTTGATGACAATGTAAGGGTACGTTATCACAAAATTCATAAATTTGCACTACATTATAATCGAGTTAAAATTAAAAAACAATAGTCATCAATTTATGAGACTTTTTTCCTTCATTTAAGAGAATCTGATAATTACGAACCATTTTATAGTTTTAAACAATATGAGGAATGTGCTCTCGATTGATACTAAGATCGGGGAGAATTTGTATTTGAGCAACAATACAGTGGAGTAAAACAAAAGATAATTCGTTTTGTACATTTGAATTATAATTTAGGTATATGCAAATTATTGTCACCGTGATTTTATTCTTTTATTTTGTTCCCGTTATTGAATTATGGTCAAAACGTCAATAGTTAGCTATATTAAACAACTTCAAAGGTAATGGATTTACTTATTTTTATAATCTTTTGTTGTTAATACAAATTAAATCTTAGTTCATTGTTGTATTGTAATTGCTTCTATAGATCTTGATCCATTTGATTTAGTTCAAATTAAAATTTATAGTTGTTTAACTGATTTGTGCCATTTTCTTTAATTTTAGTGTGTTTAAATTGAATTTTAGTATATATCATAAATTAGATAAAAATTTATTGAATTTGTTGTTCTTACTAACAATCTTTTGTTCCAAAAGAAATGATTTATCATTGGCTTATTGTAAATTATTTCGCATGTGATTTGTCAATATTTTTACTATTTAAATTGGGTGATTATTTAACAATAATTCTTTTAAATATAGGTCTAAGAGTCCAACACTCTCACTATTGAATATGATTATATATATATATGATCAAAAGTAATAATTACCTTCACTAAACTTCAATTTATATATATTTAGTTTTCATTTTCGTTATTCGATCTTATATCGCTATAATTTATCAAAATAAAATATTCACTTTACCAAAATAAATATAATCGGTTAAAGTATAATTTAATTTCTTATATATATATATATATATATATATTCAAACGGTTGCACATGGCAAACCTAATTACTTAAATATCGATTATTTTTAAAAAATAGAAGTACAATTACAACGGAATGTGGAAAGATATAATGTACACCAATATAATGTATGACGTGCATCTCACATCCTCTTTCCGTGTGTGTGTGTGCATATATGGTATCATAGGTCACATCCTCCTCTTTCCGTGTGTGTGTGTGTATATATATATATATGTAATCATAGGGGGAATGTAGGTCGTAACATAATGGTATACGTGAACCACCACACTAGTGGGCTTTTCTTATTTTAAGTTTAAGATTTCTCCTGTGCACAAAGCTTTTCTTATTTTAAGTTTAAGATTTGTGTACACAAGAAATCTTAATTCCTACAAAATTTTAAAATTTTCTCTCAATTCAAGTCTTCAAGTTTTTAATTAAGAGTTAAAATCTTGAACCATGCTTGGCTAGAAAATAATAACATGACACCCACCGTCACATAGTAATATAGGATATAAATACTTTGTTCACCCAATATCTAATTATAATTATTATTAAGGACACCCAATAATAACATCACATAGTCCAATTTTAAAAAAATTTAAGATACGTCATTGGAATTTATGACACGTAATTTTTTATGTGTCCGTATGTTTGATACGGACACATGTATTTGACATGGATACAACCATCTTAGATAAATATCCATGCGTCGTATGTTGTTACATATAATGGGCACGTAGCTGGTTCAATGGACACAACTATTCTGAAAAGATTTCATTCAGTTTAATTGAAGCGGTCATTGAGAAATAAACACTTTTATTTTACTGTTTGAGCTTCATTTTTTGTTGCAGATGAAGTGAGGAACAACCAAGTAAAGACACAGTTTATATATATATATATATATATATGAATATATATATGAATATAAGCATCAAATGTGTTGAATTTACTAGAATCGAATGACTTAGCAAGTAAAGTAGTAAAACACAATTTGAATTGCATCAAATAAGTTCACTAATATTTCATATGAATCAATAAAATATTATTATTTGGCATTTGGTATCATTCCAGTGAAATACGACATTCGCTCGATAGGCACACAGTCACCTCATCTGAGAATTTAACATGCATTCTCATCGGGCACGGAGCCACATGGGGAGCATAGGGGTCAATTGACCCCTTTAAATTTTATTTTTAATAGTAATAAAAATTATCTTAAGGATTATAGTCAAAAAAATGAAATTTGACCCTATTAATTTTTTTAAAATTTGTGTTTATTGCCCCCTCAAATTCAAAGATTAGATAAAATTATTATGCTAAAAAATAAAAATACCTTGAAATAATATGTAATATATAAATTAGTTTAATAAACTATTTAATGAAATTCTAATTTAATTCTTATGGTCTACCTAACCCACAATTAAGAGTCTACAATGTCACAACCAACATCCCAAATCCCATTTAACCAACTCCACAATAACTTCTAATTTAATTAAAACACAACTCATAAGGCCACAAACAAGTTACTAACATTTCAAAGCTCGTTTAACCCATCTCACAATAACTTTTAATTTAATTAAAGCACAATCACAACTCATTTGTTTAATTGAACCATAATTTCTTTGAAACAAATAGAACTTTAGATCTCTCTCTTACTGTAAGGCGACGAAGGGAGTCACTCTTTGGCTAGAGGGGGCCATGGCCTCTCCCCAATATTTTTCAATTATTTTTTAAGCCTAAAAGTTATATATATTATAGATTTTTTTTATGAAAATTGCATATGACACCTAAACAAATTTAAATTTATAAAAAATTACATTTTCACCTCCAAATTTTTTTCTAAAAAAATTCTGTTGGAAAGCTAAAAAATATAAATTTTACCAATAAACTTATAAAATATTATATTGGTTCCTCTAGATAATTTTTCTAGCTTCGCCCAAGCACGATCATAAATTTTTTTTTAAAGGTTGACCCCCAATAAAAATGGCTCTGTCCCTGATTCTCATTAGCATGACCTGAATAAGCTTGTGCATGCAATAATTTTGATGAGACCTGACAAAAATTTTAAGAAATAGTTTAATGGCCGAAATTAGGAAGAAAACTCAAGTTTAATCAATTTTACTTACAATAAAGAAATTGTTAAATCTATTTGTGAATTATCTAACATGGGGAAGGCCAATCTGTAGAGAATTTGTGCTTTAATTTTTAGATTAATTTCTCTCTCTTTCCAGTTTTATTTTGAAAGGTATAATATATTAAAATAATAAAACTAATTCATCAACCAAATCTTGTAGCCCGCTGGCCCATGGCCCAAGGGCAACTCTGTCTTGGGAGCAGTAATGCCCGCACTAACTTGGGCCTTGCCTTTTCGGCCCCGAATAGCATAACTCAAGAAGAACTTAGAAAGTCCACAAACCTTTCCTTTATTTATATTCAAAATAAATCTACGGGTAAGACAATTTTTATATAGATGAAGTGTTTGAAATTTATTATAATAAGTACGTTAAAAATTAAAAGTATAAAATTTTTAATGTGAGAAATCGATCTTAATTTCATGATTTTTTTTTTTTAAAATTATTTCAGTATATATATGAATCTTAGTTTCTTTTCACAAAAGGAAAAAAAATATTGTTTATTATTTTTCAATTTCATATTAGGAGATTGTTGAGCTCATGGGTGAAACTTGAGGGATAATAATTGTCATAAACCTCAAATAAGGAAAAAAAAAAAAGAATCAACTAATTAATGAGATAATATGAAATTAAAAAGGATGGTACAAAGTATAATATATACATATATAAATTTGTATGAAACATTTAAAATCATAAAAAAGAAGAAGTTATGAGTGACATAATTTTAGTACATAGAGAATTGATATCTCATTCATAATCTTTTTATAAAAAATAGTATCACAATTTTTTTTTTCGTTTTGTATTTTAAAATATACATTATATTCTTATACAAGTGAAAAAGCGAAAAGTTATTATTTTATTAAAAAATATGCTCCCCAAATTTGTGGAAGCGCTCCTCCAAGTTTTTGTACTTCGCAGTCCGAAAAGAGAAGAGGGAGAGAAAAAGATGGCTCGTAGCATTACATACATAACAGGTTCTCAGCTTCTCTCTCTAAAACGTCGCCCAAATATAGCTGTTGTCGATGTCAGGTATCTCTCTATATATGTATGTATATATATGTGTGTAATGATATATATATATATATATATATATATATATATATATGTATCTATAGATCTGGTTGTAATTGGCTGATTGAATTGAAATTAGGGATGATGAGAGGGGTTACGATGGGCACATAGCTGGTTCACTGCACTATGCCAGCGATACTTTTTCCGAGAAAATTCCCAATTTGATTCAAGCCGTCACAGGGAAAGACACTCTCGTCTTTCATTGTGCCCTAAGCCAGGTTTATTGCACTTTCTCTGCCCTATTCGTTGATAATTGCATTTTAATTTCATCTATTTTGTTTCTATATATACACATTCGTTCTGGATTTGTATATATGTGTGTAAGAAATTAGTTCATTAGGGTTGCATTCGACTAACTAGATTTATTTAGCTTGAGATTGCCTAGGGTGTGTTTTTTGGCTTTGGATTGGTGGTGATTTTTGTAATTGTGAGTTATAGGCTTCTAGCAAACACATAGGGTTCTGTTTGGTTGGTGGATTTTATGTGGAATGAAAAAATGGGGCAAACAGAAATAGTTTCTTCCTTGTTTGGTTACCATGGCAATTGGGAAATGACTAGAAAGAGTAAATTCTTGGAGAACTATGTGGGAAGTTTTTGTTTTTACATGCCATTTCCCTATGCTTTGTATCCGAGATACATTATATTTATAATCTCATTTGAGAAAAAATGAAAATGTGAAGCAAACTTTCGTTGGATCTGTTTCATAAAGTTTTTGCACAAAATTATTTAGCTTTCAAGCATAAAAGGGTTCATGAAGAATTATTATCACCAGATATATGAGCTGCTGTTGAATCACAGCAATTTTTTTTTCTTATAAATTTTACAATTTGCTGGTCTGGTCCGAGATCAGATGTTGGCTTATGACTTATTAAAACTGTAGTGTGTTGTTATTGCAGAATCTGATTGATTGTCCATTTATGCACTTTCCGAGTTTTTTGTTCTGTTTTAACTGTTGTGCCTAATTGCCTATGGTATTAGGAATGAAGAGTATCAACTCATTCATAGTATATGCGAGAAAGTTGGTGTTTTCTTGATTAAGATAGTGTAGCTGCTGTCTCCCCAGCTGCAAAACAGTCATTCATGCTGGATACTGCTGCTTTTCTGAGTTGTGTCTAACCTTGGTTTCTTATGCCTTTGTTTTAATGAGCCAATAGCAGCAATTGAACTCTGAGAAACGGAGAACTGACTGTTGTAGGATTCACTTCATTATCAATCTACCTTAGTCTCTCTCTCTCTCTCTCTATATATATATATATTCTTTTATTTTGGTCCAAACTATTATTAATACACTTCTTTTGTACAATAGCATACCAACAGAATAGCTGATGAATACCTGGTTGAAGATTTAAGAGAATTTAAACAATTCAAAACACAATGTTTAATCAATTCAGAGGTTAAAAAACTGATATTCCGTATCAATAATTGACCCCTGGCTTCCTCTGTGCAAACTCGACTGAACAGTGCTCATCTGATATTTTTCATTACTGCCCCTCCAGTTGTTTTATGGCTCACCTGCCCTGAAGACATAATCTAAAATATTTGTGCACCTCATTTATATTCCAACAATTCTTTTGTTGCAAAACAATTTTTTTATAGATCACCTGCCTGGAAGACATAGTCTAAAAGATTTGCGCACCTCGTTTATTTTTCAACAATCTTTCGGGGTGAAGGCATGTTGAACAATTCTTTTGGTATCCACTCTTTAAATAGCTGTAACTGCTTGTTCCATGACTCCCACATATGATATGATTTATGAACAAGCACAAAGTCAACAAAGCTTTGTCCTCCTGCACAAGGAAAAATCTATGCACTCTCTCGCTGTACATAGAATGTTAGGCGTTATTCGGAATTCTTGATTTGGGTCAACTAATGGTCTCTCCATTTTGCTGTACCTCTGGTCACATATCCAAGTTCTTTTTATAATCACATGATCTTATGTATATTCGCTCTCTTGACCACCACATACTATCAATCATGAATATGAATTAGCTAACTTTGTTAACTGTAAGATTTATAAACTACTTGCTTGCTTTATCTATCCGACTGTAGTTCTATTGGAAATGACTTGTATAATCTATCCTCCCTCTTGAATATTGATTACCGATAACCAATTGCTCACTTTTAATGCTCTTGATTAGCAGTTAAGATTGACCACCCAATTCTGTCTCAACTAATGAAAAAGTTTTGACATTTTGCTTATTTGATTTGGTTTGTCCTACAACTGTCCTTGTATCCAGATAGGATTAGTTTAAAATTCACATTGACTCTTCCTTCTTAGTCACATTCAAACGTACACAGCAGGACCTATTGTGGAATATCTTTGAGAATCATCCATACTCGTGATTAGTGCCAACCTCAGGTGTAGTTGCATTCTGGTTGAATATTCACAAGTTTTTTTTCAGGGGTTTCATGATAGTATGTCTGAAACTTAGAACTGTCTTATAGAACTCTACAAATTATTATTATTAAATTTTTTTTTTCAATACATTGTGTATATTTGATAGTTTGTATTTCATTTATCCATCTGAAACGATTTTGTCATCTATCACCACATAAAAAGTTAGGTCTCTGACAAAAGCAATTTAGTGTGCTCCAACACCCCTAAGAATAAAGATACATGCTCAATAGTGTTTGGTTGAAGTGTATTGGTATGATCATGTGTTTAGTACATCCCCCTTGCTTTTGGCATAAAATCCAACTCAGGGACATACCTAGGAAATATTGTGATGGAGGGCAATTGGTAACAAAGATAGTGGAACTGTTGGGGGCAATATAAAAGAGTTTTTGGCTACATCTTTGGGGGCAATTTTAATATTTTACTTATATCGTTATTTTTTTAACAAAAGAGTAATAGAAGTACATATAAAATAAGAATTCTTGAGGGCACAAGTGCCCCCCATATGCAGAACAGCATTAGGTAGATCTTGAGTGATCCAACTTGATAGTAATCCTAAGGGGTATATTTCCATTTTCTTCACAGTTGTATATTTCTTTAACCTGAACTAAGAGGAGATCACCTACTCTGGTCCCCCCATGCACATCTTCTCAGCTATATTTGAATACTCCAACTTCTTTATGCACACTATTTCACCTAGAAGTTGCTTCCGCTTTCTCGACTTTGGGCAGAGCAGTAGGAAATCACAATTTAAATTTTCCATCTACAGATAATCAATTCAATATTTTAGATTTTCCATCATCTAAATGCCAATGGACAAGTGCTTTTCAAAATTCTATTTAGAATTGTTTTTACCTTGAAGTAGTTGCTTTACATGTCACATATATCTCAAAGCCACGCCTTTCATTAGACTTTCCGGATCTATGGATGGATTGGAGCTTCGAATTTAATCCAATATGCTGACCCCAAATTATATTTGTTTATTTACTCGCAACCTCAAACTATATTTTCATATTTGACATCATGTTTTTGTAGGTTCGCGGCCCCAAGTGTTCACGAAGGTTTGCAGATTATCTTACAGAATTGAAAGAAGATGGAGGAATAAAGAACATCATGGTGTTGGAACGTGGTTATAATGGCTGGGAATCCTCTGGAAGGCCTGTTTGTCGTTGCACTGAGATCCCTTGTAAGGGTGAAATCTCTTAGAACCAATTCGAACATATCCTCGTTGAGAAAGGAACATAATTACCGTGTTGGGTCATTTATAGAGTGCATGTCTGAACAACGATACTTCATCTTATAGAATATGCATTGTGTCACCAGTGACAATAATTGATTATATGACTTGATTCGGAAATGACAATGGGTGTCCTCAATCAGAGATGTTCTGTAGCTGTTTCATATAAGAGCATTGCTGGTGTATATTTCCGATTCATCTACTTGTGAGCAGAGGCCCTTTATTAGAATCTATGTATTCGTACCCAAGAATCCGGTAGATTTATTTATGATGCTTACTGATTTTGTTATCTTGCCGCTAGCAATTAAGGATGAGCAGGAATGCAGCTGCATTGTAATACCATGGGATTTGAAGGTTTGAAGTACCGGAGCAGTGTATATCATCAAGCTTTAGTACTAACTCGGTCTATGTTTTTATCAAATATGTGAAGAGCATGCTTGTTGTTACAAGGAAGCTCTCTTAAGGGACAAGAATGGCTTCTTAATACTTGCATTCTCTGTGTCTTATATGCATTGGATTGATTGACATCAAAGCTTTCTTTAACCCAATGCCTGAAGATTTCGCCTAGCTGCAAAAAGGTTTGTGAAACTGTTATTCCTGAGTTTCAAGGAGCTATAAACACCTAGCAGTCCAGTGCATAAGTAACGTGGATCAATCATGGTTTGCCGTTGCGATATCGGTTTTGGTCGCAGAATAACGGTGTAACGGATTTGGACAATATTGATCTATAATATCAATCTTAAAAATAAGTAATATCGATATTTTTTAAAAATGATATTTTTCAAAAACATTACGAATGGACAATTTTACAATTTTTTCTTGTCCCTTAAGAGCTTCCTTGTAACAACAATCATAGCTCTTCACATCTATACTCATTTGCAATATTTATTAAAAGTTAACACTATTAATCTCTTTTTAGAAAAGAATAATGATAAACTTTGGCCTATTATAGTGCATTCGTTTGATGCATTAAGAGCTGCAATTTGGACAAGTTGAAAATGTGAAATGTAGACATCTAATCCTAACCAACTTTAAATCTTAACTCGAGCACAAAGTATTCTTACAACTTTTAAACTAGGGATTGTAACTTGGACTTAAAATGCAGATTAATTTCGATTTTGCCTTTATTTTAAACTACTACCAGTAGTATTATTTATTTGGAAATTTTAATGACAAGTTAATTATTTTTAAAATATAGTAGTTACTAGCTGTAACTTACAATTTACAGCTTCATTTATTTTAATTAGCCATATATATATTAAAAATTAAGATAAATGGTATAATTATTGTTTTAAACAGAAAAAATATATATTAATAAGATATAGTTTTAAGAACAAAAAAATTTAATAAAAAAGCTAGGGTAGTCTTGAGGTAATGAATTTTGGACTAATTCAAAGGACCGACTTTTAAATGACTTTTCAAAGGGATGACATCAAAATTTGTTCAAAATTAGAGGACTAAAAGCAATGTTACAAAAATGACGTTGGCAATAAATTATCGAGGGGAATTATATACATATCGAGAATAGTCTTAAGCCTTTTGAGCATTGACTATAAGAACCAAATATATACGGAGTACATATATATACACACACATATACAGACAAAGAAGAGAGAGAGAGAGAGAGAGCAAGCATTCAAGACTCAATACGAAGATCTGAAGATGGTAAACCACCGATACTTTTAGTCTCTCCTGATTGATTTGATTCCAATTTCGCTTTCTCATGTTCAGTTACATCTATGTTTATATTTTTGTATATTATATATGTATATATATATATATATATATATTAGGTTTGCTTGATGTGTTTGTTGCCGCTTTTCCTCGTCCCAATCGTCAATGTATTGCCGATTCTGTATTATTATTTCATGGTAAGACTGTTCTTCTTTTACTTTCTTTTAATAATTTGTTTTTTCTTGCACAATTGTATGTTCACCCAAATGCCAAGAACCAAAAATAAAATAATAATTTTTATTTCAATAAATAAATAATGTCAAGAACTCATCTTCATTATTCAAAATGGGATTTTTTTCCCCAATGTTCCTTGCGGAGATAAATTTAATTTTGTTTTGATGTTTCTTAAATTTCTTCTCTCTTATATATGTATATATTCACGTATATATTTATATATACGTATATTTCTCTCAATTCTCAGGCTAAAGTCTATCGGCTCTTGGGTTGGGAATATCGTAAGCCAGAGAGGGTGCCCCTGGCATGTCCCTATACGCCTGCGGCCAATAAGAGCGTGAGTAATTGTTTTCACTGCCCGTGTGTCTTTTTTGTAATTTAAGTTACATATATCTTTCTTGTGCGTCTCTTGTATATATGAGTTTTTTTTTTTGAATGGTAAGAAACTCACACACCCCCACACATGGACGCCATTGGGCTCGAACCCCTAACCTCCCCTTTGGGGAGGAAATGTGATACCATCAGACTACAAGGCCTTTGGTATTGTATATATGAGTTATATAAACCTTTGATTTAATTTTTTTGTTTTGATAATCGGTTTAGTAGAAACCCATTGAATACGAGGCAATATGGTTTCTTCGGGAAAAAATGTTAATTAAAGAGTGTTGTTTAGCTACATTGTATCAAAGAAATTTGGTAGCATCAGACTTTGGAAATGTTATGTTAGGAAGTAGAAGGTAAATTGGTGGAACGAACGAACTAACTGAGTAGTAATTAAGGAGTGTTGGTGGCCTGCTTTTCCAAGAAGTGATTAAATTACAACGTGGACGATAATAGAATATATACCATGTTAAATGTACTGAAGAACTTGGAGATGATTTTGGCGGTTGGCACAATATTGTTCCATGTTTTGATTATTGGAAATGTAATCTTGGATCTTTTGGCTGAAATAAGAATATTGTGACGAGTGGACAATCTGGAATATATATCAAGAGACGTTGTCAGCTAATGCAACTCTTTCACTTGTACTTCACGAGAAGTGTTGGGGGCTAAACTGTTTTTTTTTTTTCTTTTTTTAATTTATTCGGATGCAGGATTTTGTGTGCTATGATATAGTATGCATGACCTAAGGGCGCAGATGAAGGTGGTGCCTTTGTCGTTGAGGAAACGGATAGTTACAGATTGGCCTGTGCTATCAAGTTAAGGGGTATTAAAAGAATTTTTTTGACTAGATGTGAAAATATCTGATGGATACCAACAATTGTAAACATATTAGGTGTGAAGGGGATTCCATTTTGTCGTTTGTTCTAAATAAATATTTAGTTCGACCACCAGCTTTTCTTATAGTTTTTATTTTTTACTTTATTAATACATTTTTTTTTTCGTTAAATGAGGTGATGGAACATATTAATCACTTTATGGTGAAATGGTAGTCAGCTACGTGAAAAGAAATCTATCAAGAAAATTAAGTGAGGCAGGTCATTAGGGAGTGATAGAGTGATTTTTGAACTTTCTTTTTGTTTTTATCTTTTTGTGTGTGGGTATGGGTGTGGGTGTGGGTTAAGGCATATTCTAGAGCTTATATAGGAGCATAGTAGGCATCCATAATCAACGAAGTGATTACAATACCCATCTAATGCAATGAAAGTTGTCAGTGAAAATGCAGCAAACCAAAAACTATAGCGATTGTAGAAAGAAGACAAATTCATATCTACCCAGTTTTTTGAGAAGTTACGTGAACTAGTGATGGCAATGGGTGAGGCTTGGAATGGGTTCCCCCATTTTGATCCCACCCTGACACAAGCGGCTTTCATTTTTTCATCATTGTACTCAGTTTACTTCATATGTTTGGTCAAGCATCTCAGGTCAAAACTTTTAATGTCCAGGTTTGTTAATTATTATATATATATATATATATATATTTTTTTTCTTTAGTTTTAATTGTCCTCCGTAGTAGTATGTTTTGGGTAGGCTGAATTTTAAAGTTATAGTTCTCGAGTGGACAAAATGAGTTCCTGTATGCAATCTAGCAAATCAAAGGCTTTGTTAAATGCAGAAAGGATGGCACAAGCATGTTATGCTTCTTTATTCTTCGGAAAGATATTCGAGAAGAAATAATAAATTTAATTCTATATTTTTTTATTTTTGTGGTGGAATCTCTCTGAAAAAGGCCAGTATATGGCTTTAGTGGGGGTTGAACAAGGTTGGTGACCCAAAGGATGGGCTTTGGGTTCAGCTATAGTGATGCTAATGGTAATAATTTAGTTTGCATGGCTGAGCTGGTTTGTGTAGTCTGATGTAGCTGTAAAACCAGTGGGTGAATCATGTAAGGATGTATAATGATTTTTTCAGGCTTATCCTTGGGGATGGTTGTCTCTATAGCGATGGGGATTATTGTGCTTGGAAAAATATATTAGAAACCGTGGATGTTATTGGTCAAGGTGTTTTGATGGCCTTAGGTGTTTTGAGATATATAATTTGCGGAAAGATAGTTTTGGGATAAATCTTTTAATAAGTGATTACTAGTAGTAAAATAGTGGTAGCAGTTGAATTCAATTTCAAGATTGTATAAATGAAGGTGAAGAATGGAATTTGTATTAAATTGCTGAGTCATAGGAAACATTTTGGAAGAACAGTTGTCTCTTTTCATTTCCTATTTCGGAGGCTCAACTCTTAAGATTATGGGGATGGGGCCTTGTTGCGATGGAAAGTTTTGAGTTGAAATAGCCACTAAATGTCACATAAATCGTCGTTTAAAGTTGATTTAGAGTTATTCAGCGAAATAAAGAATACTATTTTAAAATGGCTTGGGAAAATCCATTGTGCATTAAAAGTTGAATCATTTATATCCTTTATGACTATCGCAGGTCCAAAACACCATTGTTTTGGGTGAACTCCGAAATAGGCTAACAGTAGGTCTTTTAAAGTTAACAATTTCTCATTTTATGAATGTAGATCTCATTATATGAATGTAGGTCTTTTAAAGACTGTTTCGTTGTCCTGTTAGTGGAGATTTTGATTTTATACACTGGTTAGATCAGATGTAAGAGAAGTGTTAGAACTTGAGGCATTGTAATTCTGTGCTGAACATTGTGATGTTCTATGGCAACTTGGCATCGTAGATACCCAGAGCCACATCCTTGTAATTGCATCATTGAGAAGTCCACTAGAACGTACAGTGATTGTTAACTTCCCATCTTAGTTGGTTTTCCAAGAACAAACTCCCTCCCTCCACTAGCCTGCTGTGTTTGTTTGAATTAATCTAAAATTTGATGGTGGTATGAAGAGTAAAACATGAGTAGCTTCATGTTCCATTCCGAGATTCATTTTGGTTCTCTAATTTTTCCCTAGACAGGTTTAGACTAAGAGGGACCTTGTTGTCCACATGATGGGAAATGAGGGTTTGAGACTAGTTTCATAGTAGTAATAGAAGAAATATTAAAATAAAAAAATAGAAGATATAGAAAATATCTGCACAAAAGTGTTGCTCTAGTTATTTTCATAGGTTTATTTGGCTGTGGTAACATTCCATATACAGCGATTAATATGTTACTGTGTTAACTTTACGTAAGGTAGAGTTTGGTTAATTTTGGGATGATAGTGGAAAAACCGACATATAAATCACCCTTACAGTTTGTGGAAATGGCCTTCTGCTTGTTTCTGACTTGATGTGGACTCTCAAGTTAATAAGGAAATATTTTGTACAGGTGTTTTAATTAAAAGAATTTTTTTTGCAATGCCATAAAATTCTCCTTTTATTATTTTTTTACTTATATATTGTGAATCTGGTTTCCGAAAGAGTATAAAGCAATGTGTTCAATATTGTAGATGACAAGATTTTGATACGAAGTTTGAGGTTTGTTCGATTTAAACTACAAATCATGGATGCAGACCAATGGGGCTATTGACTTGTGATTATTGAAAGTCCTAGAAATATTGTGGTCAACTGGTGAAGGGATGACATTTATTTATCCTATAGGATAGGGCAAGAATTGTTATTTATTGGTTGGGATTTGTATGGATGCATACTCAGTTTTGTCCTTATACTTCGGTTTGTAGACCATGATAGTTAGTCTAATAAGAAAGAACCACGAAGTACAAAGTGAGACGGAGAATTGAAACTACTTCAGTCAGTGTAGTGATTCATACAACCTTTCATCTTTTGTGCATATTTTCAGCCTTGATTGGGCTGATGATATGTGAGCAAGCAGCAAATACTAGCATGCATTAGTTTATTCATTATAATCGTGCAAAAATATTGGTAATCGTCGTTTGGGCAAGGAATTTTTCTCGACTGCGGCTATGGCCGTAGAATGGAAAAAATATGGTTCATCTAGATGGCTCTAGTAGTTGGGAAAAGGCTTGGGCTGAGTTCTTTTCAGTTGTAATAACTGCTGGGATAGGAATTATAGTTTATTTTACTCATTCATCTCACCTGTATTGCTTTGGAGTCTTCAGTTCTCATTCTGTGGTAGTAGTTTATTATTCTTAAACCGGCAATTATATGTTCCTTGTGCTATTTGTTGCTGTCGTTTGACGTATAGATTGCTGCAATTTCACACCTTGGCTTAGTGATCCACACGTCCATCATGCCATGTCCATTATATCTATATGTTTGCCAGTGCGTTGTACTGTTACTGAAAACGTAACCATTGTCTTAACAGGTGACAGCAGAACCTAAACCGGATGCACCAGAGCCTGTTCAGAAACCAGTGGGTCTAGATGATAGAAAGCTTGACTGAGGTTAGACTGATTTCAGAGCATAAACACCAATGTCATGACTCATGTTATATAGCTTTTCCTTGTAATAAAGAGGTTTTTTTAGACTGGTGTGCGAGTAATTGATGTCATTTCTTTGTAGTTAAGAAAGGCGGCAAATGGAAGAATTGTGCTCCGTTGCTTATGTGATGGATGTGTTTTCGCTAAGCGTTAATGCTTTTCATGTATGAACACAGATTGTTGGCTCCAATGTGTAACTTTTATATTTCAAAATGTCAATGACTAATCCTAGGTTCGCCCTGTCCGATATGTTGTGTATCACTTGTTCTGTGTATAGTATTGATATTCACTTTTTATATTGATATTGATTGAATTCGTTATACCGTTACTGTGATTTAGATCGAAATAGGTATCACGATAGGGAACCATGTACGGATTCTAATTGAGGTTAAATTTTGCGGGAAAAAAATTCAGAATAAAAATATAAGAAAATTTATCTAAAATGCATATCGGTATGGATTCCTGTTTCACATGTATTCCCCGGTTCCTACATTCCCCACTACCATACACAAATCTCTAAAACATTATACAATTCGGGTCTCATTTAAGTTCTTGTTTGGTAGAGGGTGTTGTGTTGTGTTGTGTTGTGTTGTGTTGTGTTGTGTTGTGTTGGTTTTTGGTTTTTGGTTTTTGGTTTTTGGTTTTTGGTTTTTGGTTTTGGTTTGGTTGGAGTTGGAATTGGTGTGGTTTTATTTTGGTTTCAAACTATGTTTGGTGCAAATGGTTTTGGTGTGAGAAAAAGTGAAACTGAAAAATCAAACCATATTTGGTAGAGTTGGTATGAGCTGAAATTCTGAAACCAATCATATTTGGTAATTTGGAATAGTTTGACATTTTATTTATTTAAAATAACATTTTGTAAATATATATGATTTAAAAAATAAAATATATAAATATTTAATTTTTTCGAAATATTTAATTTTTCATAAATATTTTATATAAGATATTTCAAAAAAATAAAATATTTTGAAAAAATAAAAGATTTCAGTAAAAATACATATAATTTGTATATTTTTTAAAAAATAATAAATATATTTTTATTATATTTTATTTTTTCTAGAAATATTTGTTTTCCCGAAATATTTTATTTTTTATGAAATATATTTTTTCGTTTGATTTTTTTGAAATATTTTATTTTTTGAATTTATATATATATAATATTATAAATGAATAGTGTCAAACCATTGGACCTAACTCCAATAAAATCATCTATTGAGATTGTGTGAAAATTGATGAATTTGGGTCCAATGAAGTGACACTATTCAAACACTATTGCTCCAACATCATGTTTGCCAAACATGGAGTGGAGCACAATTTTCAAACCAAATCCAAAAAAGGGGCACCACTCCTTCTACCAAACAAGCAGTAAGTGTTCTTCCACCCAAATGACTTGTAAACAAATTTATATTTTAATTTGCAATTTTGTCATTTCAAAATCTCCAACGCTCCTAAATTAATTTCTAACTAGTTTCTTGCCCAAATTAATTTAAGACTAATATTTCATAGACATGATTCTAAATATATATATATAGATAGATAGATAGTTATGTACACACATATACATGTAAAATTACTGTAGTGTCGGTCAGTATTCAGTTAAGCCACGTGTACCGTTAAAGAGGCCTTCAAACGCGTACTCAACTACATATTGACTGATACATATAAACATATGGTTGATTAAGATAAACCTTATCACAAATTCAATTTCATTTTATCTATAGACTCCAAATGTTATGCTTCCGCGTGTTAAACGAGGGTTTGCTTTTATTTGTGTCCCATCAGCAAAAACATCGAGTCCAAATTGATTGCAATTTCGGAAGACTCATAACGTAAGTGCTCATATAATGCATGTGGTGGGGAACCCATTTTTTAGGAAACTTTTTATGTTACTTCTATTGTATATCTAATATCATACATATAGATATAGTTAGGGTTTTGGTGTGGCCTACAATTTGTCCTCTGTGTTGTATAATGTTTTTTTTTTTGAAAGGAATGAATAAATAAAGCCTGTGTTGTATAATGTTATTCTCCATATGGTTACAGAGTATCATAATACTATATGTAATTTATCTCTATATGAAACTAAAATAAATGAAATATTATTATATATATATATATATTTTTTTTTTTGATAACCGTGATGTCCGGATCAGTTTAAACGTACCTTGACTAATTCATAAAAAAATAAATCAAATATTATTCTATATCTTCCTTGCAAAGAGAACTTAAACGTAAAGAATGGAAAAGATTTGAAATAAGTCGATATAACTCCGATATTTAGATCAATAGTTTGGTAAGACTTTAGTGAGCCATAAGTTCAAAAAACTTTAAAGTTAATTAGTAATATTTTGATGCAATAGCCTTAATAATAATCGTGACCTATTTTCATGTTTCATGAATAATCCAACATATTTGCATTGAATTTTAATATAAGATCCGTATTGTTTAGTTAATTAAAGTTTAAAATAAAGTCCAAACCATATTGTAAAGATTTGGTGTCACATCTGATAAATATTGGTTCATGACCTTATGAAGACATGTTATAGTGGTGGCCAGAAAGAAAAGCCCCTGTATCCATCATCGACAGGTGGGGTTGTCTTAATCTTTCCTTTGTTTTTTTAAATTATAGGATACAAGCCCATGATAAGTGATAACCACCTTTCAATTGCAAAGTTTTTATTTTTTTTAGTCTCTTCCATATGTTTTGTATATTATTTGTGGATGGTGTGCATTCAAATTCAATTTTCAATGTGTGCATTACAAAATTTTAATTTCATCTAATACGTGGTACCAAGCCAACCATAAGTCCTATTACAGACCTTATTGGTTTTGTGGGGGCTCAATCCTAGGGTATTTACGTCTTAAATCTAGTATGATATTTTTTTTTTTTTAACCGTCCGGGCCAGCTTATGTGTACCTTGACTAACCCACGGGCCCGTGCAAAGCGACTCCCAAGAATCGGGTAAAACTCGGATTATGTCAGTGATCGTGGCCCTAACGAACTGTTTGCACCTAGTAGGAATCGAACATGATATCTCATATTTTTTGAAACATCAAATCCCAAAATTTTTCCAACTAAGCCAAACCCCGCTTGGGGTTATCTAGTATGATTTTTGATCTCCAACTATGTGACAATTAAATGATTTAGATTTTAAATATAGATATATTTAACAAACTCGATTTTAATACGACTCATATAAATTCGAGTACACATAAATCCGTTCCATTTTGTAATTTAGTTAGCATTTATCATTTATTTTGAATTTGTTGTTGGAGTAAGACTTAGGTGTTGTTTGATAAAACTGAAAAATTAGCTATTGAAAAATTTCAAAAGCTCAAAAATTAAATACCAAGGCTTTAAGTGATTCTTCTAAAAAAATTACCATTTTATCTTCCTATAAATTTACAATTTTTATATATCAATGTTAATTGGTGAGACCGTCACTTAAATTCTTACCTTATTTAAAGCACTCACTATATAACACGTTTAATTAAATAAATGCTAAATCTAATTCTACTAAAATAAATGTATCAAATTACTTATCAGTTCTATTTTCTATGAATGATACTACTTATATTATTAGACACATTATCGATCCATTAATTGGAATACTTATTTATATACGAAAATATTCTTTTGCTCCCGGGAGCAAAATAAACATATTCACTTTTCATATTAGCAGTTAGATGTGATTGACATAAATAAATAAGTTACCAATTAAAAGTTAATAATCATATTTAAGAGTCAATATAAAAAATAAATATACTTATCTTGCTCCATGAAAAACAAGCGAATATTACTCTCTCTATATATATATATGTATCGTCATACATGATACATGCAGATAAATATATACCTTCATAGTGGTATATCCATGCGATGCCATGTTTATTTTTCTTGTAAAGAGCTGAGATGCTAATGACGTAGTCTTTTATTTTTAAATGACATAGTCTTTGCATTCAAATATTCATATCCATATATATTACAGACATATGATATATCAGTCCTCCCACTTGTTAATAAATTTTTTACAATTGGACCAATAAACGTATGCAAGATAAGTTAACAGCCACACTAGAACCATAATTTTTTACGCCTAAAGACAAAATAAGAGCCTTTATATCAAACTCAAATTGTTAAATATATATATTTTTATATATATTGCGATAACTACTACATTTTTATGTACTTTCTGGAGTGCCAAACAGAGAAAAGAACAGCATAGTGGGCAGTGCATCAATTTAATATTGGTCCAACACAAAATTGAATATTCTTAATCTTTTAGATTCCAACTTTATTCAATTAAGATGATTCCATCCCTCCATCGTGGATTCAACCGTCAGATTATTTTTAAATTTCACAGACCGAAGACTATTAATACATTAATATCTAACATGTTTCACCGGATTGGTTCAATACAAAAAATTAATACTAATAATTATCATCATCAAGCAATTAAAAAATGCGTGATTTTTAATTATTTATATCTTGACATGTTGCAGAGATGCTTAGTGACAAAGTTTTCATGTACGAGTGTGATAATTTTCTGAACTATGCTAGTTTAAGCTTAAAAATGTTCATAAGAATAAATAAGTTAATATTTCTGTGGAGAAAAAAGAAATAAAAACCGGTTGCTTTTCAATTCGACCAAAATAAAAAATTAAGTGAGTCTAATATCCAATCTATTTATACTAAGATATTTTTCATTCGAATATGATGTGAGAGAGGAATTAATTTGTGATATTGTCTTCCATCCAATTTGCAACGCCCTCGTTGTGTTGACCCATTCGATTAGTAGTTCATCCTAACCAGGAACGGATTTAGGATTGGAGGTTAGTGGGGGATAATGTTAAATATCTTAAATTTAAGGATAAAAAATGCAATAAAAAAGAAATAAAAATCAGTAGGGGCTAAATGCTAAATATTAAAAAAAAATTAAAAATTAAATTCAATAGGGGCCATTGCCCTCACTTGTCCTTAATTGGATCCGTCCTTGACCCTAACGACGGGAGACCCGATCCGACTTATATAATTTTGTGTAGGCGCTTGACATGGTACCATATTAATGATTGACCGGTTTTAATAACACTTATCATATGCCAAATGCATCGCAAATTAAATTGTGAGCTTACACCTATTCTATTTATTCCCGAAACCTTTTTTTTATTCGTTATGAAATAAAATTTAACTTTAAAACGATGACGTTATGAGGTCATTAGAAAAGGAGTAGAGCACCTATATATTTCTATGAAAAAGAGTAAAAATAATACTCTCTCCGTCCCATATTATAGGTCCATTTTGGGGAATCTAATTTTTTGAAATGATGACTATTATTAGTGTGATAGTGAATGAAAAATCAATTTTACCCTTGGTCCCACCAAATGATGTGATGGTTGTAGTTTAGATATTTTATAATTTGAATAATTGAAGAGTAAATTAGTAAATTGACCAAATAAAGTGATATTGACTTTTCTTATTTTGGAATGAGTTGAATAGTGAATGTGGACACTTTAAATTGGGATACTGAAATAATAATTAGAGAACACATGAAAAATTAAAAGGTTGTGAAAAAAAGTTGAAGCTTTCTTGAAGCCTCCAAAAAGCACCTGAGGTGTCACGTGGGAGCGTCCAAGATAATAAGACACGTGATGAAAATCTGTGGGTTTAATTGCAATGAGCTGCCTTTGTGGGTATGGTCACGTGAATGTATACCCAATTTCTCACGTTAAAAAAGTCAAGGTTGTTCCCATTTCTCCGCAAATGAGATAATAGAGGTCATACCACATACGGACAACTAGGGTTTACTGTTTCGGAACATCCAATGATGATAAGCCATGTCAATGCCACATCATATGGATATAAAAATAGTAGTATTATTTTTATGTCGCAGGACCATATATTATTAGATTGCAAATGGGGCTTTTGGAATATTCAAGTTCAGTTAATTTATTAAACAAGTTTAGAAAATGTATTTGAATTCGGCTCATTTGCTTAATAAACGAGTTCGAGCCGAACATCAGACTTAATGAGTCTAGTCCAACTTAATATGTTTCAATATGCTTTAATCTTTTAAAAAAAAGGATTTAGACTAATTCTTATTTTTATAAATTTTATGTGAATATTTATTTTTTTAAAAATTTTTAGTCACATGTCCAAAATGTATTAAACCACATTATGGGTAGTAGGCCAATATACTATTCAAACAAAATAATTTGGGACATGAAAAGAAAGAAAATTGTGAATTTGATCAGGAATTGGGATCCTCCATTTATTTTTCTTCTCTTCAACCTTTTTTATTGCAGAATTAGAAGTCAGAAATAGGTGACATGATTTAATCATTTTGTCAGTAACTGCATCAATATTGCATTTTAAATTTTGTTAAGTGACAACGTAGATAGTTGTTAACCATTAGAGTTGTAGACAGTTGTTAACCATTAGAGTTTTCTCTGAAAATGGTGCTCAATTAAAATGTTGATTACTTTTCTTTCATTTTGATGATGTGAGATTCGTTATTGTTGCCTCCATTGAAATTATATCTATAAATAGAAAAACTTAAATGTATACTTCTTTTATTGGGAAATAGTGGAATGATACTTATACTTTACTTTGTTCACTCAAATGTATTCTTCAATTTCCTTTTAAAGAAAAATAACATAATTAAATGAATGAAAAGCACTTGCAAATAGGGTTGCAATCGAAGCGCTTCACAAGCTATTCGAGCTCGGCTTGATAAAAATTTGGCTTGCATTCGTTTATTTAATAAGTGAACCAAACTTGAACAATTTTTTCAAGCTCACTTCGTAAATGAATCAAGTTCAAACAATTATGAGCTCGGCTCGAAAATGTTCGCGAACAAAACAAGGCTTTTTAAAAGCTCACTTATATATATATACTATAAATTATTATATTATGTAATATAAACCATATTAAGATATCTAAAGACTAATTTACTTTACACAAATTTAATCTCATATAGGACAAAATCCTTTCCAACAAATATATTAAACCCAATATTATTATATTAAAAATTATCAAAGACTCTTTCTAATAAACCAATATAATGATTATTGGTAAGAGTAATATATGGTACAATCGAACTGAGTTGTTCATGAACAGCCTCGAGCTCGACTCGCTAAAACTAACGCTCAGTTCGGGCTCGTTCGTTTAACAAATGAACCAAATTTAAATACAATTTTTAAGCTCGTTTAATAAATAAATAAGCTTAAACATTGTAAAGCTCGGTTCATTTGCAGACCTACATGCAAACACACAATTTTGTAAAAATTATCAAAAATCTTTTATCATGCTTAGAAATAACCCCACTCATCTACTTGAATACCTCTATTGAGTATTTATAGACATAACTTTCAATTTTGAAAGACCAAATTCTCTTTTTTTGTAAAGATTTTTAAAATTTATTTCACTATAATATGTAATATTACAATCACATTCTCCAAATAAAATCATAAGTATAGGTAATTAGGTAGGGCTGACAATTCATGTCAGCGGGTCGTGTTCGTATCGGGTTGAGATCGTGTCGTGTCGAAAAAGATCTAATTAATATACGTGTCAAATATGCTCAACCCTAACCCAACCCACATGTTATCCGTGTTCACCCACGTGTCGACCCATGTAACCCATTTAGCATATTTATTATAATATATTAAATTAAATTTGATACAATCCAACACGAAACGAACCATTTAACCTATTATCAACAAATTTAAATTGAATTTGACACAATCCAGTAATAGTTTATTGATATATTTTAACCCATGACCAATTAGAGAAGAAAAAATAATAATAATAATAAAAAATATAATAGTGTCAAACGTGTCGTGTTCGGATTGACCCTTATATTCTCGTGTCGTGTTCGGGTCGACTCTTATAAAACTTCAACCCTTTTATGGTCAACCCTAACCCTTTAATTCATACCGTGTTTATGTCGTGTTTCATTTTGCCACCTCTAAATATAAGTATGGTATTGTTTCAGAAAAAAAAAACTGGTGTGAAAATGTGTTAGTATTTGAAAATATTATCATATATTGTAAAAATAAAATGGAGAGGAAATAGTAAAACATACGGAAGTTGGATTATCATTTTCGCATAGTATATAATATACAATGACAATATATAATCAAATTTAGTGAAATATGTATGATATTCATAGGAGACATAATAGTCATTGCAATCATCTCAAGATAGACAATGAAACACCACCTAAGCACCTAAGTAATTAAATTCCTAAATTTAAATATCTCAAATGATCAAATCACTAAAAAAATAAAATAAAAAGTTGCTAGAAATGGAAAAAGACCCAACCTCTAACCTCTCTCTCTATATATATCACTTTACCATTTCATCCCCACATGTTTGGGACATGAAACCCCCCTTCTCTCTCTCTTTCTCACACATTCACATACAAACCCACTATGACAGTATGTAACTGTGAGCATCAAAGCTAGTTAAGAAACCCAAATTGAACTCTGCTTCTTTGCTGCCAGAAAGAAAGAAAGGAAAAAGAAAATCCTCTGTTTCTTTCCTTTCCCAAAGGGGTACTAATATATATACGTATATATATATTATGTCGTGTATATAGCAAACGAGAGTTAGATCTTTGTGTTTGAAAATTGGAGGGTCTAAAACAGCAGGAGGAAGAAGAAGAGATGGGGATTCTATACGACGACGTAGTGATCATCAGACACTCGGAAACAGAGGGGGAGGCGACTATAATTACTGTGAATTGTCCCGACAAGACTGGCTTGGGTTGTGACCTTTGCCGCCTCATCCTCTTCTTTGGTTTGAGCATTGCTAGAGTTGGTATGCCCAGATCTCTCTCTCTCTCTCTCTATATATATATGTATGTATATGTATATATACCCACATACCCAACTTAAATGCACAGTGGGTTACTGTTATTTGAATTGGGTTATGGGTATTTGATTATCTTTGTAACTCTCTCTGTAGTTCCTTGGGAATTTGATTGCTCGTGTCTAGGTTATGATAGTGTGGACATTGATTTGGTGTTTAATTAAGGACATGAGAAATGATGCTATATAGTTCTCTCTCTGTCAGTTAGTGAAACTAAGTTATGGGTTTTTTTCAGATATTGGGTTATTTGGGTTTTTGATTGTGTGCTTATTTAGTGGAACAAGTGGTTAATTTGGGTATTTTTCATTGTGTGGTATAGATGTATCTACCGATGGGAAATGGTGCTATATAGTGTTTTGGGTGATTGGGAAACCAACTACAACTACAAGATGGAGTTTGTTGAAAAAGAGGCTTGTAGAAGTATGCCCTTCTTGTTCTTCAGCTTCTGGGTTGTACTTTTACCAATCCGAGTTTCGGCCTCCGAAGCCTCCTGATGTGTTCCTCTTGAAGTTCTGTTGTTACGATCGAAGAGGCCTCTTACATGGTAATAATTTCCATACTTCAAGTTGACAGTTTTTTGTGAAATTTATAGTCTGTTTAATTTAAATTGCCTGGTTTAAGTGTTTGAGAATCAGTTTTGCATATACCAATCTGAGTTTTTGCTCTTCAATGATATAGCTTTTTCCTTTGCTAACTATAGTTTCGAATGTAACCATCCTTCCCTAATTTAAAATTGTAATGAGGTGAAAAAAATGATATTCATCTTCAATTATGCCCTCTTCGGTTGCTAGAAGCAATTGATTCGACTGAGTTCTCATTTATTTCTCCAAGTACTAGGATTACATGATTTTCCTCTTTCATTGATATCTATCTTTATATGTGTGTGTATATATATATGCATGTATTAATAAGTCTGTGATGTAGCTGATTTTGGTATTGATTCATCTACATCAAACCTGTTCCTTTGTGTTGTACTGGGTACATGACTATCTAAGTTCAAAAATAATTGAGTGATTTAGCTATATATCATTTAGTTTTTAACTTTTGAAGAAAAATTGGGCAGATGTGACAAAGGTGCTTTGCGAGCTTGAGCTCACTATAAAGAGAGTGAAGGTATCGACCACCCCAGATGGGCGAGTGATGGACCTGTTCTTCCTCACAGATACGAGGTTCTACATTCTTGACATGGTCTCTGCTGAGATAATATTATCAGATTTGCTATGTATATGAGTTTTTCTCACTTTGATATAAGTTTTTCGGCTCTTCTTTTGGGGACTAAGCCTATAGCGACTCTGATGCTATATAATCTGTAGAAAGAGAGTAATTTGATTACTTGGATATAGTTGAAACCGAAAATCTTGATGAAAATTAATGGGTACAAGTTTGTTACGCATCTTTTTGGAACAACGATTGTCCTGTTCCTTATTTGCTTAATTCTTAACATACGGAAAAGGGATAGCTGAGGACTTTGGGTCATTGAGTGGCTGACTTGGCCTGTCTAATCCATTAACATCCAGGCTTGCAATCTTATTGTAATGGGTGATCTCCCCACCTCCCTTATTTCTTTGGAAAAACGAGACTATTATTATAGATACTTATATAAATTGGGTTAGTAAGCAAATGAAGACTGTATTTTAAGCAACAACAAGAGCATATTTTCCTTCTCATTTATTAATTTGTTTTCTTCTTGAGGGGGTGGGTACATGAATACTTGGGTGTGGAGTATATTCCTCTAAGAAGAGCATATCCCTTCAAAGTAGGACATAATTCAAGTTTTTTATTTTTTTTTTAATTTTAATTTTAATTTTTTTAATTTTTTTTTGTATATGCTTCTATTATAAGTTATTGGAATTGATGTGAATAGGGTTGACGAAGTCAAGGGGAATGTTCCAACAAACCCTTTCAAAGCATTCTTAAATTTCTGTCCTTAATTGTTCTTTTATCTTGTTCTTCATATCCTGAACTCTCAATAATTTCATTTTTGTTATATTATTAGGGAACTGCTACATACTAGAAAAAGACAGGAGGATACATATGACCATTTAAAAGCTGTTTTGGGGGATTCCATGATAAGTTGTGACATTGAATTGGCTGGCCCTGAAATCACTGCATGTTTGCAAGGCTCTTCATTTCTTCCTCCTGCAATCACAGAAGACAAGTTTAACTTGGAGATTCTTAATGAACAGCAAAGTGGATTGCTCAACACCAACAGTGTATCCATCACAATGGATAACTTGCTCAGTCCTGCTCACACGCTCGTCCAAATTGTTTGCCTAGACCACAAAGGTCTCCTTTACGATATAATGAGAACTTTGAAGGATTACAATATTCAGGTACATAAACTTGATAATTTGATATGATAAAAGAAATAGGGTACAATATCATATCATGCCTCTGAAGTTTATTTTAGTAGAGATTATTCTCGTCTTCCTTCTTTGCTGAAACACTTACTTGACCTGATTGGAACTCCTAGTTGTTCTAAGTAGAGCAATTTCCATCTTAGCACCTTAAACACAGTTATTGCACAAGATTTCTCATGCTTTGTCTTCCATATTTCATTTTGCGCTGCGGCTTGAAATTGTTTTATCTATAAAATATCTTCAAAAGTATGTAATGAATCTTGAGTGAAGAAAAATGTTAGTGTCTTGTATGGACCAAGTGTACTGTTTTCTTTTTCCTTGTGGTTCAGTGAAAGAAGTTTGTTAGCTGTTGCACTAAGTTATTAAATACTTGTTCCACTGGTGTATTACCGACATGCTGACATGCAAACTTAGCATGTTTGTTACCCTATATTTTAAGAATGGTTAATCACCTTAATGGCTGTTCTGTTTAGTGTTCCAATATCCACATTTTTCTCTTTGGATCTAAACTGGTAAATGACAATACCTCATAAATATACTCCAGATCTCTTACGGGCGCATCACAACAAAACAGAAAAGAAAATGTGAGCTGGACTTATTCATCATGCAAGCAGATGGGAAGAAGATTGTTGACCCTAGCAAGCAAAGTGCATTGCGCTCTCGTCTTCAAATGGAGCTAATCCGACCTCTTAGAGTAGCTCTCGTGAACCGAGGTCCTGATACAGAACTGCTGGTAGCAAACCCTGTGGAGTTATCTGGCAAGGGTCGGCCTCTGGTTTTTTATGACATCACATTTGCTCTCAGAATGCTCAACATTGGCATCTTTACGGTATTTCCCTGATCTGCATTTTATGGTAGCTTAGAATGGATTGGTATTGTTCTATCAATGTAGGTTGTCCATTTTATCTTAATGACCGTTTATTTGCCTTTGAGTGAATTGTTGGAATTTGTTAGCCTCACCATGGAATTATATGCCAATATGCTCATTTTAGTTGCTTATCCTTATGATAGTTAAAACGAATGGGGTGGGGTGGCAAATGGGATGGTGATAATGCATTATCATTCTCCTCTACGAAATATTGATAATCCCTAATCAATTGAACTTAAAGGGCTCTACTAAAAAAATGATGATTTTGCCAACCATCCTTCAATGATGAAAATCCAATATTGGTGTGTGAAATGGCTGCCTATACATCATTCTGAAAATTTTCAACCAGTTCAATAAATGAACAATTGCTATAATCTGTAATCGTCATCGTTTCACAGTATTTTCTTGTCCCAGAAGTAATCAGATTTCTTTTCCAGGCTGAGATTGCGAGGCACATGATTGGAGATCGTGAATGGGAGGTATACAAAGTTCTACTTGATGAAGGAGATGGCTTATCTATCCCCGGAAACAAGATAGAGGAAGCAGTTTGGAAAATGTTGATGGGTTGGGAGTGATGAAGACTGGAGATGTATTTCTTCGAGATCGCAACATGTTCCTTTAAGCTTTGTACAGTATACTTCTGCTTGGCTAGTATCTTCTAGATGTATATATATGGGATATATATTGTGAAAATGATGAGCCCATACCATGTTAATTTTAGTTAACCACTTTTGTAAGGGTAGCAGTTTAGCATAAATAATGAATGAAAACTAGTATTGTTGTTTATATGAATGCTGTAGCTGAGGGAATGATGGTGTCCAAGGCCACTTTCTGTGCATTTGTGGTTCAAAACTGAGAGGGACACCATAATCTTATCTGTAAAGAAAATATCTATTGGGAAACTATTATATTAATGAAGTAACAGTTCTATGTAATTTTGTTATCTGTATCAACAATCTTGCTCATATATTATAATCTTTAATTTGTTCTTATGTCCCTTTAATTAAATTTAAAAATACCCCTCTGAACTGCTCCAATGAACTGTAAAAGTTCTTGTCAAGTGATGAGGAAGTTTGTGCCATCTCCAAGCTGAAAACAATGGAACTTATACATGAATTTACCCTGCAAGATGGAATCATCAATCATAGTTCGCAGTTGCGGTCGCTGTCACAGCATTGGTGTAACGATTCAAAAAAATATCGGTCTTAAAAGTGAGTATTGGATGAGTATTAGTATAAAGTAATGGTACGATATAAGCACCTTCCAAAAGTGTTACGAAAGTGAGTTCTGGATGAGTATTGGTATAAAGTAATGGTACGGTATAAGCACCTTCCAAAAGTGTTACGAACCGGTATGGGAACCATGGTCTCTATCTGAATTGTTCCTCCCCTATTCGTGTCGGTGGGTTGTGTTCGTGTCAGGTAGAGATCGTGTTGTGTCGAAAAAGACATGATTAATATACGTGTCAAATATGCTCAACTCTAACCCTAACCCTAACCCAACCCACATGATATCTGTGTCGACCCATGTAATATATTTAGCCTATTTATTAGAATACATTAAATTAAATTTGACATAATTCAATACGAAATGAATTATTTAACCAATTATCAGTAAAATTAAATTGAATTTGACACAATTCAATAATAGTTTATTGATATATTTCAACCCATGACCAATTAGAGAAGAGAAAAAAATAAAAATAAAAATAAATATAATCGTGTCAAACGTGTCGTGTTCAAGTCGACCCTTATATTCTCGTGTCGTATTCAAGTCGACCCTTATACAGCTTCAACCGTTTTATAGTCAACCTTAACCCTTTTAATTCATGCCGTGTTCGTGTCGTGTTATCGTGACGTGTCTCATTTTGCCAGCTCTGCTCCCCAAACTGAGATCAGGTTTTTTACCCCACCATGATAGTCATTCTGGCAAGATTTGTTTCCTTCAGCCACTAACCTGGAACTTTCTTGATATTTATCTTATTTCCTATTGCAACTTGAACAAATATGTTGGCTGTACCAGTAAAGAACATATTAGGTCCTAATCATTTTGATTAAATAATTAAGCATGATTGAATGTCATTATATGAAAGTTTGTAGTCACATCAGAGGCATCACGGTCTAAAATTAATATATTCCATACTGATTTTTTTGTACATTTCCTTGCCTTATTCATAGTCATTTTCACACAAACATGTTAAGCACATTTGATTTTTTTTTTTAGGCAGTATTGTTCAAGAAGGATTCACACTTGATCTAAATCATATGGAGCTTCCAACTCTGGGTTACAAACAAATTGTTGATCTAAGTAGAATTTTTATTTTGTTTCTCACTTGACTTCAATCAACAAAAAGTTAAAAACCTTTATGAATGGGGTATAAATTTGATGATTGATGGATACTGTTACATTCTCTGGCCTATGCAAATATTGTGCTGTTAAATTTCATTGATTGATATTATACTGTATATGTACCAATATGCCACTGCCCCATGTTGCTCTTTAGTGTTTGCAAGTTCTCATGTGTGATTCTATATCTGAGAAATGCAGAGTGAAAATTCTTCTATATACATTAAAACAATAATGACCCAGTGTCCTGATTGGATGTATCATTCGGTTGGTAACCCTTTTAGAAGGTGCCGATATCGGTATGCAGCATTACCGAATATGTTACACTGTTACTATAACTGCGACCGAAACAGATACCACGACAGCGAACCATCTGCATATAATTGCTGTAAGATGAGTTTAGAGTCTGCACACTTCAACTTTGATGGATCAAAAGTACAGTTGTTCATCTGCTCATGGTGCAGAACAACCTAGGTGAGGTTAAATTGTTTTGGTTCTCAACAAAAACAAGGTTAGTTCTAACTTTTGAAACTGATATAAACTTTACTAAATGTACTCTTTTGTTCACCTTGTGTCATTTAATTTGTTAGTGGGACACACTCATTTCAGGGAGATACAGTGTATAATTGAAGTACATCTGTATTTCACAACACTTGTATTTCAGACTAGTTTTGTTCATACACAATATATCTTCTATTTTACACCATCCTATGGGCAACTGTAATGAGAATCAGTAAGAGAAATTCTATAGTACATCAACATCCATTATTGAAACTAAGAAACAAGCAATCAAAAGCAAAAGAAACCCCAGAAGAGTTTACATACATGTAACAATCTTAAAAATGTATGAAAAATAGTCTGCTCCTCCATTTGCCTCGTCGCGATTTGGTGGCTCCTCACAGTTTCCAGTATATACCGAGTTTATGCAAGATACCGGAAACCACTCCCCAGAAAGTAATTTCAGCAAATATGACATACAATAATGTCCCTAATCTCTCCGAGTGCCAAACATCGTTGAAAACATGCTCTTGAATCCAATTAACCTGGTCATTGCGGTTTTGTTGCACAACATTAGGTTATAGATACTTCAAGCTAGATAGTAAATCATCGGATTTGTTGAAATATACTTACCAGTGTGTTATCTTCACTCTTGTAATACCATCCATTTACGAATGCTGCAAAGATACCTTGCGCTGCCATCACATAAACCAGCATTGCATTCATTCCTATCCATTCTAGGAACAAAAATGGAGTCCGCCATCCCTTAACATCAATCTGTCCAAAAATTCGTTTTAAAAGTCAGTTCGTGACATACTTTCTTTAGATCATTATTGTTTATCAGTGTTTTGATGAGCAAAGAAAAAGCTCGGATTAGATATAATTGTTTACCAGTACGTAGAATGCAGAAAATACAATTCCTGCTGCACCGGCTGTGAAACAAACATAGCTGAAGCTGTAGAGCTGTTTGTTGATAGGAATAGCTACAAAACAGCATAATAATAATCATTCTAAATTAGTTTTCGATTAAGAGATGGTTGAGCTCATAATCATAAGTTACGTCAATCGAACTCAAGAAGCTCACCATCTGTAAAATGGAGAATGATGGCTATGATAAGTAAGCCAAGTGCCATAGATACCCATTGCTTGAGCCTCTCAGCGTGACCCTGCAAAAAGCATCCCCGCACATTATTTCCTATGAATTTTATGTTTTGAATCTTAAAGAAGGCATGTTATCTATAACATCAGAACTGTAATGAACCTTGAAATGAATCAGTATATGTCCATAATGAATCCCAATGGTGCCAGATAGTATAGCTGATATCGAACTAAGAAAAAAGATTAACGAAATCCACGTTTAGTTTGAAATCATATTAAAAAGAAGTATGAAGTTGTATGTTCAGTTCGGATTATGAATCAACAAACCTCAACAAGCCTTCTGGTTCATATGGACCGAAACACCAGCTTGGAGCATCCTCACGAAATGGACCAGTATTTGGAGCACTGAGTGTGCAAGCCTATTCATCGACGAAGAACATAAAAAGTAAAATCAATGCCTCTTCAGATGTTATGAATCAAAAGATCGATACTCCTCATTCTTCCCAGGTTTGTAGACTGACCTTTAAGCGACTCCAAACAGGTTGTCCATAGAGATGGTTGACGCCCCATACTGCTCTATCCACATAACCAACTGCATTACATGCTGGTCCTAAATGGCCTCTCATTCCACATTTTACCTACAAATTATGCAAACAACTGTCGGCTTCAATGGCTGCAGTTGAGAGATGTAGTAATCTTGTCAAGTCAGTTATCACATACCGTGTATCTATCCGTCCCATGAGGAGGGTTTACTGAAAAACTCCAATCTGGCACATACAGTGAGAATGTTGTGATCATGTAAACAAGGAACGCAACGAATCCCCCAAACCTAGAACAATGTACAAGCCATTCATCACAGAAAGGTGTAAGGCCTAAGCAAACTTGAAATTTTGCAAATTTCTATAACAATACTGGTTCTGTTGAAAGGACAATCAAAGTTGCTGTCAATGACAAATGTATAGACTTACCATTGCCATCGATATGCAGTGAAAATGGACAGATAAACTGGTTCCAGGGTAGTTGGTCTGAGTTTGGTGGTCAGGGTCTCAATTAGAGCTACAACCAAATAAACCAGTGCTATCCTCTGCTTAGAAACACGAGAAAATGACATAATTAGTTCGAAAAATTAGAATTGCTATACGATACTCGATTACATGTGAAGGGAATGTGTTCAGATATCTACCAAACAAGCACATTATATCTGTATGTGAAACTCATTATATTTCATACAAATACTATATTTGCCTAAAAAATTGGAGGGAAGAATATTTTACCTGGAGGATGCCACACCATCTTATCACCTTCATGTCAACACCATAAGCGAGATCATCAGGTGCATGAGAGTATCCCCCTGTAGTGTGCAGCACCTTTTGTATTACTAAATTTTCACTTTAAAAAGCCATAGCAGAGACTGCTAGAGATGTGATTTATTCAATAAGTCAGCGTAATCGGAAAAATTACCTTGCAGCAGAATTCCCCAGAATAAAAGCTTCAATGTCCTTAAGATTATCTTTCTGATTGCAGTACTGACATCGGGAATTTTCTGCAGCAGTAAAAGTAAAATTCACTGCCTTTAATCCACATGCCGCATATTACCAAATCATGATATCAAATTTGATCTCAACGGCTAGAAATTTGAAACAATCAGGGATGACCTTTTCCAATTTTTACATTCAGTCAGTTCATCAAACACATAAAACTCGATACTCAATACCCAACAAGGAAAATAAGATATAATACAAACAATTGCCTAGTTCATCTGTTTATTGAACACGAAACTCCTCGGTCCTTAAGGACTGCAATGACAGAGTACTATTGATGGCCAAGTCTGCCAAAATATATTTACTGTATGTATATATATGGGGGCAATTAGTCATTGCCTAGTACTTGTACCAACCTTAAGAGCCAGAGCAATTGCTACCCCAACTATGAAAAGGAAAAATGGCATCACAAAATCTGCCAATGTGCATCCATTCCATGGTGAATGATCGATACGCGCATACGCTCCCCCAGCATCATCCACCAATATCATCAACTGCACATTTTCACACAGATTAGAACAACAAAAACCTATAAGTTAACACGATGCTACAAAACATGCGTTTCAACATGGTATGGTATGCGTTTCCAGGGTCTGCTTGATTTACATTTCTGAAAACAGTTTTAAGAG
This sequence comes from Cornus suecica, assembly GCA_963922005.1. Lineage (NCBI taxonomy): Eukaryota > Viridiplantae > Streptophyta > Magnoliopsida > Cornales > Cornaceae > Cornus > Cornus suecica. The sequence continues at coordinate 65,643,082 of OY998244.1, read as the reverse complement.
AACAATAAAAGACGGTCATCTGAAAACAAGCATTTTTATAATAGAATTTTTTGAAAACAATTTTCTGAAAACCGAACCAAACAGACTCTTTGTACAGTTTTCTGTAATGCCTAAATGTACTTTACCACTATGGTGAGGCCTCTAAATGCATCCAAGGTTGCAACCCTTTTGGTTTTCTGCTTTATCAGTGGCTGCTCATCCTTTGGCGCCACCGATGAGCTCCTCTCCTCTTTCTCAGTACCACGGCGGTCTACATCAACCATCTTTTCTTCTTCCACAGGCACAATTGTGTGTCCTATGCCTTCTTCAACCCTCTTTGGATTCTCCATGGCACAATCTTTCTCCCTCTCTTTCTCTCTCTGTTGTCTACTACTATTAACACTATAACAACTAGCTTTTATTAGATAGTTTTTGTAATACAAAAGAGTGAGACAATACAATGGCCGGCCTTGGTTGTGTACTTTGACTTCAAGAGAGAAATTGGAAAGTTAGTGACTTGGACAAATCAATGGCTTTGGTGAAAAAAGACAGAAAATGAGTCCCCACAACACACACACACACACAAATATACACAGAGATGTGGGTAGCCAGTAACTGTCCAGCCATGCTTATCCTACTATGATGGATGTGTAAGTGGCCGTTGGTGGTGGAATAATCAAAGGGTACGTTGGGATCTTGTTATTAGCTGAATACTAATAGGGAATACTTTTTTGTTCTTATGTAGCACAATTTATTGATGAGAGGAACCAAATTATCATTCATATTCTCAATATATATATATTACTAATCAGTTTTGATCATTTAACTTTGAAGAATGCTATGCTGAGTGCGTGACATAGGTACAAAAGTTCATTCTATATAACAGATACTACAACAAATAAGAGAATTTGTGACCAAAAGAACGTTACTAGCATTCAATATTTTGTCACTAAAAATTTTTAATGACAAAAATATACCGATGTCATTACATTAAAGTGTGTTCCGAATTCTCTAGTGTGACGATTCATTTGTTGTGACGAACAATTAATATAATAATAAAAAAATATTAGTGACTTTCGGTCATAATTTAAATATTTATTTATGACATTGTTTTTAGGCGTCAATAATTTTCTGTCACTGATAATCTCTTTATCACAATTTTCAAGTCAATTGCTAAATCTCTTTTTCTTCGGCTCATCATCACCGTCCTCTTGTTTGACTTACTCCTTCTTCTTGGGCTCATCACCACCATCCTCTTGTTTGACTTAGAACTTGGAGGGCTCATCACCACCGTCCACTCTGGTATGACTTCAACTTGGATTGGGATTGAAGAAGAGACCCACTCACTCTTTTCTCTTCTTTAACTCTGGCTCTTTAATTATCACCAAGTTAATATTCAAAGTCACTTCTCCATCTCTCCAAAATATACACAAAATTCACATACTTTTTAAGCGGGACTTTCGCCTTACCCTCCACATGCTCTGGAAAAGGTCTGATTTTCATACACTCTCCGTTCATTGCCATACATCATACCTCCCGCGCGAAAATTTGGGTTTCTGTGTTGTTCCAGAAACGAATTGCGCCTTCCGCCACCAAACCCACTTTGTTGTCGTCGTGCAAGCTCAAATTCAGCATCAAACTCAGAGCTTTCTCTTGCAGAACCGGGTCGTCCTAGTCAATAAGGCTACAAATGAACCGAGCCGTTCGTGAGCAGGCTCGTTAATAGCTCGGCTCGTGCTCGTTCGTTTAGTAAACGAACCGAGCCTGAGCACAATTTTTAGGCTCGTTTAGTAAACGAGCCGAGCTTGAACAAACTAAGCTCGGCTCGCCAAGCTCGTGAACAGGCTCGTCTAAGTTAAATAATAAAATTATATCATATTTGACAAAAAAAAGTGTTCAAATTGAACAAAATATGAATATTATTGTGAAAAGATTATAGAAATTAGGCGGTCATAACATAAAATTCATTCATAAAAAATTATACTAGTGAAAATATGTTAAAACAGACATGCAACAACTCAATCCATACAACTATTGAGAAGATTAATATATGTTGCACTGAAACGAGTCGTTCGTGAACAAGTTCGGGCTCGGCTCGAGCTCGTTCGTTAAGTAAATGAGCCGAGCTTGAACACATTTTCTAGGCTCGTTTAGTAAATGAACCGAGCTTGAACATTTCAAAGCTTGGCTCGGTTCGGTTCGTTTGCAGCCCTACTAGTCAACAAAGTTGAGGACAATGTCTATCTATGAAGCACGAACACTATGTCTAGGGTCGCCGTACCCGTGTCGGATATACATGTCCGCGAACACACCAAAAATACGTGTTTGAATTTTTTAAAATTGGACACGCAGTGTCCACGTGTCGGACACGCGTTGGGTCGGTTAATTCCACGAAAGATAGAGAACTTATGGAGCCGCTAATTTGGTGTATCACTTATAGAACTTGAACATATTTGTTCCTCCTCATCTTGTGAGAGGAATTGGAGCATCTATTCATTTATCCACTATATAGAAATGAACAAGATATCACCACAAAGAGCTGAAATTTTGGTATTTGTACATTCCAATATTTGTCTTCGATCAAGAATTTTTTTACAAAATAACGAGGGAGAGACTAAGATGTTAGATGTTGGGGGAGATGCATTTGATTCCATGGATGGTAGTAGAATGAAAATTTTTAAACATATCCGACTGTGAGCCCGTTCGTAGCAACCGAACGAATTCAACAACTTTAAAATCAGGAAACAAATAAAAAAAAAACCACTACCTCTATTTGTAAACCAATGTATTGAATATAAAAATGGATAATGAAATGACAATGGAGGAACTTTGAGCAGAATTATAACTTGTAAACAAAAAAAGTAATGAGATAATGTTTTTTCTTTTTCTTCGTCCACTTTTCATTAACGATTTCAGCTTTATTTATACAACTAGGGAATTTTGAATTTTGTAACTGCACAACATCAATTTTTTCATTTATTGCATAATTTTATCCTGCTATTAACTATGTGCTTGATTTTAGGAATCGTTTATTTCAATCTCCTAATTCCTTGATTTGCTTTTGATTTACATTGACTCATGTCAACCTGGTTTGATGGGCTTACTCCGGAGCTGGGCCTGGAGTGCCTACTGGTGGGCTAAGCGTTTGTTTTGATGGGCTCAGTTTGGAGCTGGGCTTTACATGCTTTTGATGGACCAGATGAAAAAATAGGCCTACACTTTGCCCTAAATTCCCAAGCCCATTTCATTTTTGAAATAGGATGGGAATTTGAAGAGTTTCTTAACTGCCTATATACTTGAACCTTTTTTCCAGACTCTTCATTCGCTTCCTCTGCTTATCGTATTTCTCTTTGAAAGGCGATATCTTAATTTCAAGGCTTTTGAAGTTCTTTTTTGAGGTTAGTTATTTGATTCACCTCTTCTTTCACTTTTCTACTTTTCTTCTTCAAGTATGAGTGAAGATAGTAGTCGTACTCCCTCCCTCGAAGTGGTTGCTGTTGCGGCCTCTGTTGTTTCATCTTCTTTAGTAGCAACTCCTGTTACACCTAAGGCCAAATCTAAACAAATTTCTCATAGAAAATTAAAAAAACTTCTCTTAGCCGAACGGTGTAGGATTGAATTCGGTATCCCAGATGACATTTCAATAACTGAGTATCCCGCTTATCTCAATTACAGATAGTACAAACATGTTGGAGCATATGAGGCTTTTTTCTCTGTAAATCATCTTTATGCCATCAGATTCCCACTTCACCCATTCTATCATTGCGTTCTATTTAACTTAGGGCTTACCCCTTTGCAAGTGAACCCTAACTTTTTAGGGTTCTTTCTGTAATGCTAATTTTAAATCGGGAGCGAGAATTAATTCTTGATTTAAACGATTTTCTTTTTTGCTATAAAGTCGATCAGATCAGAAAGAACCCAGGCCGTTACCACCTTCATCCTCATTCGACCCTCAAGATTTGTGATGGCAACCCATCGTCTGAAAAGGATTGGAAAGACAATGTGATAAAAATTGGGGGAAACTGGGGAGTGAGTGCGTTTGACCCCTATCCTATCCCGAGGTCGTTTGGGATTTGCAAGAAATCCAAATATGGATCTAGAAATCCTGGCAAGTGTATTTTATACATATAATAATTCTTTTTTTTTTTAAAACCGTTCACTTTCCTTCTGCAGTTCTTTGACTTGAGTATTTGAACGAGAAGGTCTTCTCTGCATTGCCCTCTAGCAAGCTTCTTCTTACCCCTGAAAACCTTAACTTAATTGCTGCCAGTGTGATGTAAATCTAACCACCATCTTCGAAGAGAAAGGTTTCTGAGAGAAAGGAAGCCATAGCTCAATCCTCGGGGGGTAATAAAGGGAAATCAGCAGTGATCGATCTAACTGAGCAAATCAAGACTGCGAAAGGTGTCATGATCAGACCTAACACCGAAGGTGCAGACCCACCTCAGAAGAAACTAAATTTGGGTCCTCCGTCGAAGGGTGGCACTGATAAGACCGTGGACTGCGAGGAGAAGATTTTAGAAAAAATGAAATATGTTTGTGGCTATACTATTCCAGAAGGTTGCTTCTCTAAAACAATTGAGGGTGAGTGGGCTTCCTGTGTTTCATAAAGCCGATGGGAAACCCTTGACTCACCGATCGATGGCCATGGTTGACCCAGATTCATTGCTTGCGCTAGCTCGTGGCATGTGGCCTCCAAAAGATGAGATCTTCAAACAACATGTGGATCGGCGAGAGCTTTTCGCTAGGGCCCCAGCTTCCATCCTTGAGGTAATTTTTTTTTTTTAATAATTTGAATCTATGCTGCAATATTTTATACACGAACTAATTTATTTCACTTGCCTTCTGCCTCAGTCTGTCTTTAACGTGTTAGCCCTTTGCAAAGCTGTTGAAGCCGATGAGTATAAGATCAAAACCATCAACGCTGCTTGCTTGAGAGTTGATGCTTGTGCTAAGTCCACTGTGAAGGATAATAAAATTTTGTAGAATGAGGTCGATAGCATGAGCAAGCTTCTGAAGGCTACAAACGATCGTATCAAAGAGCTTGAGAAAAAGGTTGTTGATTTGGAAGATAAAGCGTCGAAATTGGAGAGTGATAATGCCGTGCAGAAGGATGCTCTTGAAATTTGCCGAAGTGGTGGCTTCGACATGCACTATCGTTATATCGGCATGTTTGACATAAAATTTTGCGATGGATTCCGTTTCTGTCATGAAGAACTTCATCTTGATCCCTTCGAGCGCAAGTACAACGATCCAGACAGCCATGATGCGGCATGTGAGGTTGCTCACCCGTACAAGGATCCTGAGCCAAGTAGGGATGAGAAGGACTTCGCTCAATTTTTGCAGCATGGATTTATTTCAGTTTCTATCCCTAAACCTATATTTGCCATTCCAGCTGATAAAAATGTTTCATCCGGCGTGCTGAAGAGCGACGCTCAATCCATCTTTGTCCAAACCGTTAACCCTGATGTCAATGTTCAGCCTCAGGATGCACCTCCTTCTTAGTACTTTAGATCATTTTGAACAATTTAATTTTTGGGTCTGTAAGAATATTTTGATTTCTTTCTTGCTCATAATGTGAGCACTGAATGCATGACACCTAATTTTGTTCTAAACAGGTACACAATTTTTGTTTTGCCATATGCTTTTGATGGTATTTTGCGAAAGCTTATTTGTGAGCTTTCTTTTGGTGCTCTTCGCACTCATAATTTTGAACAACTACTAATGATTTTGCCATCCTATGAATGGTCTTTCTAAAGAGCTTTACTTATGATCTCTTGGTGCCTTTGCACTAATAATTTTTTTTTTTTGAATTATGGTATTTTTGTACTTGTATTTGACCAGACACTTAATGCGGTGCTTATGCACTTATATCTGAACATATGTCATCTTTTTGATGGTTTTCTTATTGAGAATCCATATGTTTGATGCCAATGCATTGGTTTTTATATATTCAATCGTGAATCTCATGTAATAAGTATAGAAAAAGAAATGAACTTGGAATTTTATTAATTCTTTAGAAACAAAGTGAGATCATGCTTACTGGTAATACCTTTTCAAATGAATGGCATTCCAAGCTCATTCAATTGTATCTCCATGTCGATAAGACCCTTTGCCAATCACCTCGATAATAGTGTAAGGACCATCCCATGTAGGATCCAATTTGTTTGACCTTTTAGCTAATACTCTAAGCACTTGGTCTCTAACTTGGAAAGATCTTGGTTTCACCTTTCTGTTGTAGCTTTTCATCAGCCTTTGTTGGTATGCATCCAATCTGATCGATGCCATTTCTCTCTTCTCATCGATTAAATTTCATTCGATTCCAAGTATCTCTTCATTCTGTTCAGAATCAAAGAGATGTGTTCTGGTCGTGGGGATTTCTGTCTCGATCGGAACCGCCTCTACTCCGTATGCCATGGCAAAAGATGTTAATCCCGTTGGCTTTCTTGGAGTCGTCCGATAACTCCAAAGTACTTTTGGCAGTTCATCTAGCCATAATCCTTTTTCTTGAATCCCTTTGAGCTTTCTCTTTATTCCAGCGAAGATCGTTCGATTCGTGATCTCGGCTTGCCCGTTCGCCTATGGATAGTTGACTGATAACAGGTTCTAGTTGATTCCATATTCATAAAGTATTTTTCATACATGCTGATTATCCAGATTAGTACCATTGTCCATCATAGTATATTTGGGTATGCCAAATCTATAAATTATGTGGTTTAAAATGAAATCTATCATCTGGACATGAATTATTCTTACGTATGCTTTTGCCTCCACCTATTTTGTGAAATAGTATGTGGGTTATAATATGTGTTTTTGATTTACTGTTGCCCGAGTCAATGGCCCAACAAAGTCCATCCCCCATCGAGCGAACAATATTGGTGCTGCCATTGCTGACAGGAGCTCTGCTGGCTGGTGAATTATGTTGGTGTGCCTCTAGCATTTGTCACATCTTCTTGAGTACTCCTCTGCATCGCGGATCATGTATAGCCAAAAATATCCTTGAGTGATTGCCCTGTGAAAGAGCGATCTACCCTTTACGTGCCCCCCGCATGACCCCTCGTGTAATTGCTTGAAGACTTCCCTTGCTTCTGATGGAGTCAAACATCTTAGATAGGGCCCAATTAACGACCTTTGATATAAGATACCATCAACCACAACATATTTTACTGAAGCTGTTTTCACTTTTCTTGCTTCTCCACGATGTTCTGGAAGCAGGCCGGTCTGTAAGTACGTCAATATAGGATCGATCCAACTTGGTTCGTACGGTATAACGAAGACTTCATCCTTCTTGACGAATAAGGTTCGTCCACCTCATTGATAGGGATAACTCTGGTCATATCTTCCTTTGCCATTGAAGCTTGGTTTGCTAAATGATCAGTTGTTTCATTGTCCGCTCTTGGAATCTGTGCGAACGTTATCAGCTGAAAATTTTGCACTTTCTTCTCTACCGCCCTTTTGTATTCTTGCATCCTTTCTTCCTTCGTATGAAAACTCCCATTTATTTGTTTAATGATCAATTGTGAATCACTAAACACTGCTACCTTCTGGATTTGGAGTTCTCTTGCCAATCTGAGTCCAACTAACAATACTTCTTATTCCGCCTAGTTGTTCGAACTTTGAAAGTTGAGTTTTATAGACTGTTGCAGCTTCATTCTTTCTGGGGCGATCAGTTCCACTCCGAGATCTGCCTCCAAACTGTTCACTGATCCGTCAACGTACAACTTCCATACTGGCCCTTCTATTTCAGCTACTCCATCCTCAGCTTTGTACTCGAGTAGGAAATCTGCTACCGCTTGACCCTTCATCGAAGTTCTGGGCTCAAATGATAGTTTGAACGTACTTAATTCAATCGACCACTTCGTTGTTCGACTAGAAAAATCTGGTTTTGCTAGGATGGCTCGGATCGGAAAGGTTGTTAGAATAACGATCGGATGAGACTCAAAGTAATGGCGTAGCTTCCATTTGGCTTGGACCAACGCCAAGATTATATTATCTTTTTTTTTTATTATCTTTTCTCTGTATCGAGCAGTGTCTTGCTTGTATAATAAATAGGAAACTGACAATTTCCGTCATCCTTCATTAGAACTGAACTGACGACATTTGGGGAAACCGCCAGGTACAGTGTGAGCACTTCATGTTCTCTGGGAGCTGCCAATATAGGTGGCTTGGCCATGTAATGCTTCAACTGATCGAAAGCTTCTTGCTGTTTTTGCCCCCATTCGATCATTCGTTTGCATCTTAGCATATCGAATAACGGTTTGCATCGATCTGAGAGTTTTGAAATGAACCCACTAAGCGCTGCTATTCTTCCTTTCAAGACCTGGATCTCCTTCGGGGTTCTTGGAGCTTTCATCTGGATAAGTGCCTGAACCTAGGCTGGACTGGCCTTGATTCCCTCCTTATTGACGATGTGCCCCAAGAATTGACCGGAAGTAACCCCAAATGTGCATTTGTCTGGGCTGAGCTTCATTTGATGTGTTCGCAGTAATGCCAATACGTCCTCTAAATGACTCCAGTGATCGTCTCTCTTCTTGCTCTTAACAACCATATTATCGATGTATGCCTCCACTGTGCCTCCAATTTGCTTTTTGAAGATCATGTTAACCAATTGTTGGTATGTGGCCCTGATATTCTTTAAACCGAACGACATCACTTTATAGCAGAACGTGCCCTTTTCAGTGATGAAGGATGTTTTGTCCTCGTCTTTTGGATTCATCGGAATTTGGTTGTAGCCTGAATAAGCATCGAGGAAGCTGAGACGTTCAAACCCAGTAGTTGTATCGATCATTTGATCAATTTTCGGGAGCGGAAAACTATCATTTGGGCATGCCTTGTTCAGATTTGTAAAGTCTACGCACATTCTGAACTTCTCGTTCTTTTTCTATACCACGACCATGTTCGACAACTAACTTGGATAATGGACTCCCCTAATGAAGCCTGCAGTCAAAAGCCAATCAACCTCCTCGGATATGAACCTTCCACGTTCGGGACCTATCCGCCAAGGGTGTTGTCGCACTGGAACTGCATTTGGGTTAGTACTCAAACTATGCATAATAACTTGAGGGTTAATACCTGGCATGTCGCTGTGCTCCCAAGCAAAGACATCGACGTTGGCCTTGAGCAGCGTGATCAATTCGTTCCTTTCTACCGGATTGAGGCGAGCTCCAATTTTTATCGTTCTGTCTTTTGTTCCATCGATCAGATCCACCATTACGGTTTCCTCCTCAGACCTATCATCCTGAATGGGTTGATCAAAGGAATTTGGTAATTGCTATAAGGGAGGATCATCTTTTGCCGACTTCAGACATTTTGAAATAATAGAGTAGCATTCATTGGCCACAACTTGATCGCCTGAAATATCAACGAAGCCTTTTCCTCAAGGATCAACACACCTCATCACCTGATGAAGCGTTGATGGTACGCCTTGCATTCTGTGGATCCATCCCCTTCCCATGATAAGGTTATAGAAAGGTTGAACGTCCACCAACACGAAATTATCCATTAGGGTGCGCTTCCCCGCAGTGACTGGTAGAGTCAGAACCTCGATCAAGTTCACCCTTCATCCATCAAACCCAACCAACGAATTTACGGTCGACCTACTTAAACCCGGGCTGATGCCAATCTTTTCGAAGGCCGATTTGGTCAAGACATTTGTGCTACTCCCTAGATCAATTAAAACTCATTTTACTAAACAATTTGAAATTACGAGAGAGATTACCAGCGGATCTTCGTGCGGGAGTTGCACCCTCCTTAAATCTTCCTGGGTGAACGAGATGGTTGGTGTCGAAAAATTGACGATCGCGTTCACCTCGCTTATCCTTATAATTTTATTGGCGTTCCTCATTCATGAACACTGCACCGATTGACTTTCTTCGTCATCCTCTGGTTTTCCATGAATGGTATCTATAACTTTTACTAGTTGACCATCAATGACTTTGTTGCTTTTTACACGATCTTGAGTTCGAGCACCTCTATAAGCAAACTCCCTGAGTTCTCCTCGTGCGATCATTGCTTCCACTTGCTTTCTTAAATTCTTACAATCGTTGGTCAAATGACTAAAGTCGTTGTGGAACGCGCAATACTTTGACATGTCCTTCAGCTCCTGGGCTATCCTCATTAGCAGAGGAGGGCAGAAGATACGGGTGCGTTTGGATAGGGGTGTTTCCGTTTTTGTTCTTGTTTTTTTCCACTGTTCACGGGAATAAAAACGCGTTTGGGAGCCTTTGATGGTTTTTGTTTTCGTGAACAGTAAAAAAAGCGTTTTCTCACCCTTAGTTCAAAATTTGAGAACACCAAAATGATGTTTTTTTTTGTTTTCGGCACTGTTTGTTCTTAGCAAAAAAAAAACAATTATTGCAGATTCTCTAGCCTTCATGTTTTTGTGCGATCATTGCTTCCCAAATTTTTTTTAGACAAAATTTCCAACCAAACATGTTTTTGTTTCCGGATTACCTTTAGGACAAAAACAAGAAATTTTTTTGTTCTCAAGAGATAAGAAACGAAAATAAAAACACTAGTTTCCAAACGCACCCTACCTTTTTATTTATTTTCCTAGAACAGCTATGCGAGCGACGTTCTGAGTAGAGTTTCCACTTCCTCAATCCTGGGTCTTTTTTTTTGCGATCGCTTTGACAATGTTCGGGAGCTACTTGCGCCATCAGATTTTTTACTGCTATGAGTTATTCGATCTTTTGATTTTTTTTCTACGTTCACTAATGCCGAACGATGGCTTCTGACCAACTCGTCCTCCTCCAGTATGAGATAGCCTTGAGCTCTTGAATTGAGTTGTCCCATGTTTAAGGGTGTGGATTTCACTAAGGATCTGTGAAAGCTGGTCCCCTACTCGACGACCACTTTGAAAGCCTCCACAGCTGCTGGTTGATCGCACCCCGGGATCATTCCCATCTCTAAATTGAATTGTGACAAGAAACTTTTCAGGTTTTCCCCTTTTGCTTGCCTCATTGTGAACAGATTGGATATCGTCCTCTTTTGCTTCCGGTTCCCAAAGTATTGGTCCAGAAAGCGTTCCATTGGTTTCTGGAAGTAGTCGATCGATCCGTCGGGCAATTGGCGGAACCACAGAAGTGCTGGTCCCGTCATGCTGGTGGAAATGGCTTTGCACATCAATGCATCATCGGCCATGTCCAATGTCATCATTTGTTCTACATGAAACAGATGTTCGATGGGATCTTGTGTTCCATCGAAGTTGGTAAAAGTCAGTATGCAAAATTTGCCCGGCCTCTTATGCCACCTAATCTCCTCGCTGAATAGTGATTCGATCATTTTTGCCGTCATTTCCACTACCATATTTGCCAGCGTCTGCGTTCTGAGATCTTTGACTTACTCGTCCACGATCTTCTGAAGTCTGGTCATCATGTCGAGGGGCACGACTTGAGTTGGGGCTTGTATATTCTGATCGGCTCCTTCTATCCTCGGATGGGTCTAAGATTTCTCTGCCGAACTCTTCTGGTTCCGATTATTTTCTTCTTGATCCCCTGGGTTGTTTTGCTGACCCCCCAGAGGATGAGTCCGTTGTTCAGCTTGATTCAGCCTAACCCTCAACTCCTAATTTTATTTTTCGAGAGCTTCTAAACGTTGGAGTATCGCGTTTGTGGCTCCCTGCGACACTGTTGGGGTTTTTCCATCTCCAACCCCCATGTATCTGGTAGTCACCATTTTTTAAGCTCAGGAACTTTCGTTCCCACAGATGACGCCAAAAGTGTGAGCCTGTTCGTAGCAACCGAACGAATTCAACGACTTTAAAGTCCAGAAACAAATAATAAAAAAAAAACTACCTCTATTTGTAAACCAATGTATTGAATATAAAAAAGGGTAATGAAATGACAATGGAGGAACTTTGAGCAGAATTATAACTTGTAAACAAAGAAAGTAATGAGATAAGGTTTTTTCTTTTTCTTCGTCCACTTTTCATTAAGGATTTCAGCTTTATTTATACAACTAGGGAATTTTGAATTTTGTAACTGCACAACATCCATTTTGCCATTTATTGCATAATTTTATCCTGCTATTAACTATGTGCTTGATTTTAGGAATCGTTTCCTTCAATCTCCTAACTCCTTGGTTTGCTTTTGATTTGCATTGACTCATGTCAACCTGGTTTGATGGGCTTACTCCGGAGCTGGGCCTGGAGTGCCTACTAGTGGGCTAAGTGTTTGTTTTGATGGGCTCGGTTTGGAGTTGGGCTTCGCATGCTTCTGATGGGCCAAATGGAAAAATGGGCCTACACCGACATTTCATTTAACCTATTTGTTTATGTTTGTTTATAAGTTTATTTGTTCTCATTATTTAAGTGATAAATAAAGTGTTTGTGTCCGTGTCGTGTCCATGTCAGTGCTCCATAGATGTCTATATATTATACACCAGAGACTATATTAGGTCATGCTGGGGCAAGTTACAAGTGTGAAAATAACAAGAGGCTTGTGACTACAATATGAGAGTGGCGAACTGAACTGACTAAAATACCCTAACGTTGATTGAGAATTTCTCATTGAGTTTGTGACAAAATTTTCAAAATTGTCACTAATAATAAGGTAACTGTGACAGTTTTAATATTTTTAAAATTGTCATAAATAATAAGTCAAATGTGATGAATGTTCAAATTATGAGAAATAATAAATTATTTGTCACAAGTAATAAGATATCTGCGACGGAATTTTATAACTGTCACAAATAATAAGTTATATGTGACAAAATATTTAAATTGTTACAAATAGCAAGTCATTTGTGACAAAATATTTAAAACTGTCACAACTAATAGCTTAATTGTGACAAATATCTAAAACTGTTGCAAATTATTAATCATTTGTAACGCATGTGGGAAAACATCAATAAAAGACATTTTTTGTGATAATTTGTTTTTTTGTCACAAATAGACCATTTTGTTGTATTGAGAGAAGATTATTGCATTGTATAACCACCATACTTTTTGAATATTCATTTTAAAATCGATATTGTCCAAATGCATTATACTAGTATAACTGCGATGATAACCATAACCGATATAGCGACTGCAAACTAGGGGTGGATGGAACATAATGAGAATCCTTACGTATAATTTGCAATTAAAGTTCAACAATTGTGGTTAAACTCTGAATTTACATTTTCGCAACACCAAATACAAGAATAATGTATGCTTGCTCACAGTGAAATTTATTCTTACACCAAAAGCATTTAATGAACAAAAAAATCATTTTAATCACGAATAAATTTGACTATGAAAAACTATGAACGTGAGAGTCCAAATTTCCATTGCAAATAGCTCCAACTGTGTGTGTAATGAAATGGAACATGTTCTAATGTCGTGAACTTTTACAATGCAGCCAGCTTCACTGCCAGTGTCTATATATATATATATATATATTATATTGCATTGCAGTCCTGGGAAAAGTTTGTACATATTTTAAATTTGACAATTCAAAAATAGTGATTAATTTGACTAATACAATGTGACAGTCCTGCACACATTTTTCAGTTTATTATAAAAGGTTCTCACTATAAGGTTAGAGCATGAATTACATGCTGGTAAGATTTTCCTTGTAAAGTTCACCCATGGTCTCTTATTAATACATACATATATCTTATTAATACATACATATATGCAGGGACGGAGCTAATTTTTTTTTTTATTGGAGGCAACCCATGATATTAGGACAATCCATCAAAATACTTAAATTATCATTAAAAAATCATTTTTTTTTAATGGGGGCAGTTTAGTGGCTCCGTGCCTGCATATATATATATATATATATATATATATATATATATATATATATGTATATTTCACAACCTGTTAAGCCTCTCAGGGATTGATTAATAATAATATGAGGATTGGTAAGCTTGATCTGTGTATGTACAAGGAACAATTAGATTGTATATCCCAATTATTCATTGTCCTAACATTGCCAAGATTCTATAAGATCCACTCATTAACAAGTCCCTCTTGTGCATGGAATAAATATCAATTTATGTATACATACAACCAACCGTATCATCAAAACGGATCTACTAGTGGTCCAAACTTTATTCAGTTAAAGCAAGTGTAGAACATTAATTGTATGAATAATAATTATAGCCAGCATACAGCTGAATTTCTTGAACTTTTTTAAATGGGTAATAGAAAATATTGACCATAATACATATATATATATATATACATATATATATAAATTCTAGTGAGACATTTTTTATTAAGTGAGCTTGAACTTGTTATGATAGTGAATGCTTATTTGACATACCATCAATCACAGTAAAAAATTGGAAGACAATAGGTAAAAAGTCCACAAGTCATAGAATCAGATGCTTACTTGTGAAGGCATGGAGTTGGTTCCAACATCTAAAGTCATAATCTCCGAAAATGTTTCATATGCTAAACTATACAAATACAAATATACATTGTCACATTGGGATTGAATAATATCCATAATGAAAATAATAATAAATACTGATAGGTATAATTTGTACGGCACGTGCAGATAAGGATTGTAAACCACTACCTGCTACCAGGACTCTACACATCTCAACAGAATACCTACGGGTAGTTATCAGAATCCTATCAGGATACATACAGGTAGCTGTCAAGATATATACGACACACTACAGCTCTATCAGGACCACCGCATTAAAGACCCTATAAATATAGGGTTAGGGTCAACCTAAAAGGTACGCAATAATCACCCACCATTACTCCTGCTATAGTTTTCTGAGCGATTCAAGTTCTAACTTGACCGTCGGAGCCTATTTGGCCGGTACCCCACCGGTACCTCTTCCGGTCACTGTTTGTTCTTTTTGACAGGAACGACATCGTTTTCCACCCGATCTTTCTACGCTTCATCAGTTGGCGCCGTCTGTGGGAAGCGACAGCTTCTTATTTCCAGAAAGCGTTAGAATGGTCCAACGACGAAGCAAAAGTAAGGTGGGTGATGCCTCCGGACAACCCAATGATCCCTTGCTCCCAACCAACCAAGGAGTACCACCGACCCATACTGGTCTACCTCCAGTGCATCCTCCCCGGCATGATGGCCAAGAGGAGGCACGTGTTTCTCTGGGAGACCAAGAAGTTGGTGATGACAGGTCATCACACAACTCCGAAAGTCCCCAAAATTCAGACCCAGTTAGACAAAACGATCCTACAGAACGTGTGGCAGTATTAGAGCAGCAGGTTCAAACTCTGGCCCAAGGGATGGACCAACTGATCCAACAGAACCAGCAGAATGCTTTGCTTCTTCAACGACTGGCTGGGCTCATTCCTCCCGCTCCGGATGCGACAGGACATAATAATTTGGAAGAGGGGGCAGAGCATAGCCACAACCAGGATCGAAGGACGATAATCAGGAGCACCCGACGAGGCACGACACCCGATGGTCTTACAGAAGTCATGGGTGTGGATCAACAGATCCAAGACCTGAAAGCACAGATGGAAGGTATGGCACAAATAATGAAGGGAAAAAGCCCCGCTATTGTGGATGAACTCCTACAGAAGACTAATTCCCCCTTTGATGCTTTGGTGATGAGTGTTCCTCTACCTAACAAGTTCAAAATGCCACAATTGGAGAACTTTGACGGGTCCAAGGACCCTCTTAACCACCTGGAGACCTTTAAGGCACTCATGCATCTACAGGCTGTCCCAGATGCTATCATGTGTCGGGCTTTTCCCACCACCCTAAAGGGGTCAGCCCGGGTCTGGTTCAATAAGTTGAGGCCCGGTTCTATTCGTGACTTCGATGAGTTAAGCAGGAAGTTTATCGGACACTTTATTGCCGGGCGGAGACATAGGAAGCCCGCCACCTACTTGCTAAACGTCAAACAAGATAAAGGAGAGTCGCTTCGAGATTATATAAGCCGGTTCAATAATGAGATGCTACAAGTTGATGAGGTTAATGATAACGTAGCAGTGACAGCCTTCATGGGAGGATTACAGTCTTCTAGGTTTCTTTTTTCCTTATCAAAAGAACCGCCCGAGACGATGGCAGAACTACTTGTTAAAGCCCAGAAGCATATGAATGCTGAGGATGCCATGAATGCCCGAAAAGGAAAAGGGACTGAAGAAAAGAAGGTGGAGAAAAAGAGACCAGCAATAACTACCAGGGACGAAAGAGAAGCTAAAGGCCAGAGAACCCAACCAACTATGGACAGGTCATCTCGACCTGTAAAGAGTCAAGATAAGTTCACTAGCTTCACTTCATTGAACAAGCCGATAGGTGAGATCCTTTTTCAAATACAAGACGATCGTTCATTATCCTGGCCACCCAAGCTGAAGTCGGATCCATCAAAAAGGGCGCGCGATAGGTTTTGTCGCTTTCATCGTGACCATGGACATACGACAGATGAATGCATTGACCTCAAAAATCAGATTGAGAGCTTGATCCAGAGAGGGCGTTTGAGCCGGTTCACGACCAATGGCGATAAAGGAAAAGGCCGACAAGATGTTCCTCGAAGAAGTCGCACACCAGATAAACAACCGGTTCGGGTGATCAATGTGATTTCTGGAGGGTTTACAGGAGGTGGGGAAACAAGCTCATCCCGAAAAGCTCATGCGAGAAGGGCTAGAAATATGATGGAGGTTCAAGGGGTGGATACCTCTGCTCCACCTTCCAAATCTCCACGACTAGAAAAACAGGTCATTACCTTCACTGACGATGATGCACGGGGAATACAACATCCCCATGATGACCCACTGGTAATTACCGTGGCAGTGGCCAATTTTACTATTCGACGGGTGCTGATCGACAATGGAAGTTCTGCAGATTTGCTATTCTCTGAAGCTTTCGACAAGATGGGTATAGGAAAGGACCAGTTAAAGCCATCCAAATCGCCTCTAGTCGGTTTTTCTGGAGAAAAGGTTTCTCCACTGGGGATAGTGACCCTTCCTCTCACTGTAGGGGTGGCTCCAAGACAGCTTACCATCATAGTAGATTTTTTTGTAGTGGATTGCCCTTCCACCTACAATATCATCCTCGGAAGAACAACTCTTAATGCATTGAAAGCAATAACTTCAACTTACCACTTGCTAATGAAGTTCCCAACTAATCATGGTTTAGGAGAAGTAAGAGGAGACCAAGCTATGGCACGGGAATGCTATGCAGCCGCTCTGAAAGATAGAAGGTCACGGGAATCACTTACTATCGAAGGTCTCGAATCAGTCTCAAGTCAAAATACTCCCCGACCAGAGCCAGTAGAGGACCTTATAGAGGTAAGCCTGGAAGAAGGCGAGAATCGAAAAATAGTAAGCATCGGGTCACTGCTCCCCGATGATGTTAAGGATCAACTTATTCGATTCTTGAAACAAAATCAAGACATGTTTGCCTGGACACATGAAGATATGCCAGGCATTGATCCTCAAGTTATGCAACATCGCCTAAATGTGGATTCTACTGCCAAGCCTGTAAAGCAGAAGAAAAGAACATTTGCCCCAGAAAGGAATGCAGCTATAATGTCGGAGGTTGACAAGCTTCTAAAGGCGGACTTCATTCGAGAGGTCCACTACCCCGACTGGTTATCGAATGTGGTCCTAGTAAAGAAGGCGAATGGAAAATGGAGGCTCTGTGTCGACTTTACAGATTTGAACAAAGCATGTCCAAAGGATAGTTTTCCGCTACCGAGAATTGACATGCTGGTAGAGGCTACTTCAGGGAATGAACTACTTAGCTTTATGGATGCGTATTCGGGTTACAATCAGATCCCCATGCACCCTCTTGACTGTGAGAAAACATCTTTCATCACCGATAGAGGCATTTACTGCTATAAAGTCATGCCCTTTGGGTTAAAGAACGCTGGAGCTACCTACCAGAGATTGGTCAACAACATGTTCAAAGATCAAATTGGAAGGAACATGGAGGTCTACGTAGATGACATGTTAGTGAAAAGTGTCAAAAAAGAGAATCATCTGGCGGACCTTGAAGAAGTTTTTGAGGTGCTTCGAAAACACCAAATGCGCCTTAACCCAACCAAATGCGTTTTCGGTGTATCATCAGGAAATTTTTTGGGATTCATGGTCAGTAGAAGAGGCATTGAAGCTAATCCGGAAAAGATTCGGGCCATCCTGGACATGAGGTCTCCCCAGTCAACCAAAGATGTGCAGCGGTTGACGGGAAAGGTGGCTGCCCTCAACAGGCTGATTTCTCGAGCTACTGACAGATGTCTTCCTTTCTTCAAGGTGCTTAAAAAGGCCTTTGAGTGGACCCCTGAGTGCGAACATGCATTTGTGGATTTGAAGAATTATCTTGCTTCTCCACCCCTGTTGACCCGACCAGTACCAGGGGAACAACTTCTACTTTACTTAGTTGTCTCCTTAACGGCAATAAGTTCTGCCCTAATGAGAGACGATGGGTCTATTCAGAGACCAATCTACTGCACAAGTCGAGCCTTACGGGGAGCAGAAGAAAGGTATCCAGTAATGGAGAAATTGGCATTCGCCCTCGTTATTTCTGCTAGGAGATTAAGGCCATACTTTCAGGCTCATACGATAATAGTCCTTACTGATCAACCACTCAGGCAAGTACTCCACAAGCCGGAAACATCCGGTCGCTTAGTGAAATGGTCGATTGAGTTGGGAGAGTTCGACATCCGCTACAAGCCCAGAGCAGCGATTAAGGGACAGGCACTTGCAGATTTTGTGGCGGAGTTCACCTATCCTCTAAAAGAAGCCCCTGAAGTTGCTGAAGAAATACTCATTCCTGAGGCAGAAGGACGGATAGACCCGGAGGTGCTCTGGACATTATATGTGGATGGTTCATCCAACTCACAGGCGAGCGGGGCAGGATTACTTTTAATCACTCCTGAGGGAGAAAGATTTCCTTACGCCCTCCGGTTCAAGTTTAAAGCTACCAATAACGAAGCAGAGTATGAAGCTTTAATAGCAGGACTCCGAATAGCGCAAACCTTGCAGGCACCCTACCTGAAGGTCAACACCGACTCCCGTCTGGTTGCAGGCCAGGTCAATGGGGAGTATGAAGCGAAAGAAGAAAAAATGAAGGCTTACCTACTGAAGGTAAAAGAATTGATCGGTCAATTCAAAAAATGCGTAATCTGCCCGATACCAAGAGAAGAGAATCGTCATGCAGATGCCCTTGCCCGGTTAGCTACAGCTATTGAGTCGGATGATGATATATTTCCCTTAGAACATTTACATCAACCAAGTATTCACCAGGAGGAAACTACAATGATCATGCAAGTGGAACAAGGTATGGAATGGGCACAACCTATCATCAAGTATATCCAGGATAGGGAATTACCAGAAGACCGAATGGAAGCCCGAAAGATAAGGCTTCGCGCCACCAGATATGCTCTCATCAACGGGATTCTTTATAAGAGGAGTCTTTCCCTTCCCTACTTGCGTTGTGTCTCTACTGCGGAGGCAAACTACATCCTCAAAGAGATTCATGAGGGTTTATGTGGAAACCATGCAGGGGGTAGATCTCTAGCCCATAAGGCTATAAGACAAGGGTACTACTGGCCGACAATACAAAATGACGCATTACAATACATGAAGAAATGTGACAAGTGCCAGCGATTTGCTAATGTCCCCAGACTTCCAGCAGAAGAATTAACACCCATGACTGGGCCATGGCCTTTTGCTTAGTGGGGAATCAACTTGGTTGGCCCATTGCTTCGGGGTAAGGGTCAAACCAAATTTGCAATAGTAGCGATTGACTACTTCACCAAATGGGTAGAAGCACAACCACTAGCCCGAATCACTGCCAAGAATGTCAAAGACTTCACCTGGAAGTCAATCATTTGCAGATTCGGCGTCCCCCGGGTCATAGTGTCTGACAATGGAAAACAGTTTGAAGGAAGTGTATTCCGAGAGTTTTGTTCGGGTCTGGGAATAAAAAACCATTACTCTTCTCCTGGACATCCGCAGGCTAACGGGCAGGCAGAGGTTGCCAACAGAACGATTCTTGGGATGATAAAAAAGCGTCTGGAAAAGGCCAAGGGGTTATGGCCTGAACAGCTGCCCGCTATACTGTGGGCTTACAGGACTACGGCCAAAACACCCACGGGCGAGACCCCTTTTCTCCTTGCTTTTGGTAGTGAGGCTGTGACCCCAGTTGAAATTGGGTTGGAAAGTTACAGGACAAGTCACTATGATTCAGAACATAATGAAAAGGAATTGGCAGTCAGCTTAGATTTGATTGAGGAAAAGAGGGAGCAAGCCCAAATGAGGGTTTCTGTCTACCAACAGGCAATGTCACGATATTACAATGCGCGGGTAAAACAGAGAAGGTTTCAGCCAGGAGATCTTGTACTACGGGAAGTCATCCCACTCACCAGCAACCGTGAAATTGTGAAAATGGGAAAACTGGCTCCCAACTGGGAAGGCCCCTATAGGGTAACTCGCACATATCGGCAGGGGGCATACTGGATAGAGACCCTACAGGGAAAGCAGCTACCCCGTCCTTGGAATGCGCAACACTTAAGGAAGTATCACCAGTAAAAGTGGAAAGGTAGCATCATGGTCAGTTTAGGCTACCCTTTATTTTCTTTGCTTTAGCATCATTTTTAGTAGTTTCATTTACTTAGATTTAGTTTGCAATAGGCTATCGAGCATTCTGCAGTAGAATTTATTTAATTTACATTAATTATCAATAAAGAGAATTCTTTTTCTACAATTATTAAGCACCTACTGTGTTATCATAAATATGTTCTTCCACCCAAAAAAAATGGGTCCCCTAGCAGAAAGGGGGGGCTGAGTGAAGCTCGAGGTTATAATCTTATTATTGAAAGGATATGGCTGAGTGAAGCCCAAATCCTACAAACAAAAGAGAGTAAAAATTACTACTCATCTTCTCACAAAAACTGCCTTAATATGAAAGGTCAAGTTTTTCCTACATAAATTAAGGATCAAGGTCCATAAACATCATTTCATTCATAGAATTTGAAAGTACATCAGATGAAAATGAAAGAAAATGAAACATCACAGCGATACTACAAGATTTCAACATAGAAAAAGAAACAACTACTGCCTACGACGTCCACTAGGGTTGAATCCTGTGAAATCCTGTGATGGATAAAAGGTAGTCGCCTGCTCACGAAAATCCTCAAAACCACCAAGGTAATAAACTAGTTGCTGCTCCTGAAGCTCAGGAGAATGTCTGAATTCCTCAACTGCAGCAATCCTTGCTTCGCCCAACTTTTGGACCAAAAGAGAGGCATGTTCCTCTTCTGCCCTCTTGAGGTCAAGTTCATGAGTCCCCTTTAGCTTGTTGATCTCCTCCAGTCGGGCGGTCTCAAACTGCTGGTGTTGACGCTCATAGTGGCCCCGAAGCTCGTTGATCTCCGCTTGATGATTAACAACCATCTTATCTCTCTCAGACTCGGCTCGCATGCATCTATGGGCTATGTACCTGCCTCGGGTCAAATTCTACAAAAAGAAAGATGGTTCAACATACAAAACATAAAAGCGGACATTAAATAATGTAGATATACTAACCCGTCCGGCATCAAGGAGAGATCTCCGATAAGCCTCTACAATAGATTCATTCTCATTTTCCAATGACTGGAGGTCCTCGTCCATCAAAGCGCCCATGAGTTTTTCAGTCGCTACCTGCACGCTAGACATCACGGTATCACCCGATGAAGACTTGGGCTCAGGGGCGGACATCCCAAAAATGGACCCAGGTCGCGAAGACTGGCCGAAAGTAGGCGGTCTAGAGAACTGGCTGAACCCCGTCTGAACAGCAGGCCCCATGCTCATAGTATTTGCATCAAGATCCAAGGTCCTAACGGGACCAGAAGAGGCTTTCGCCGTCATCTGGTGAGAGGGAGAAGAACATTGGCCAGGCAGGGAGGAGGAGAAGCAGGGAATCGATGGCGACAAATTGGTCTTGCGCTTTTTATTTAAAAAGTTATCAAGCACATCTTGAGGAAACCACTGAGATCCCCCTATGTACACAATAAAAAATTACTAAAAAAAAAAAAAAAAAATTATTAATTAATTAATTAATGATGATACCTGCACTGGAACTGGTGAAAGGAGCCCGACTCCTGCCAACTGTCGGGGGTGAGTCAAGATCTCCAGTCGCTCGACTCATGCCAACTATCAGGGATGAGCTAGGATCTCGAGGAGTAGAAAGTGCCTGACTCCCGTCAGAAATAGGCGGAGGACTGGAGAGTGCCCGATTGTCGGTCGTCGGAGGAGCGGGGGAGGTTTGACCAGAGTCAACAGTTACCCGACATCCTCCAGATACCGGAGAATGGAGCTCCGGATATGATGGCGAAGCTGATGAACTCCTACTCGGAGAGTCAAGGAAAGGAGGTACGGGTGGGATATTATGGTTTCCACGGAGGCCAAGACAATAACCTGACAAAGCACTTGAGTCAAAAAAAGACTCTTCCTTATGACGGGCCAAGAAAACTTTTGC
The DNA here is from genome assembly GCA_963922005.1 of Cornus suecica. Lineage (NCBI taxonomy): Eukaryota > Viridiplantae > Streptophyta > Magnoliopsida > Cornales > Cornaceae > Cornus > Cornus suecica. The sequence continues at coordinate 65,620,724 of OY998244.1, read as the reverse complement.
CCTCTTCAGTCTCTCCTTCATATGTTTTTTCTCTTCAGGTGAAATAATGGGTAGTTTCTTTTTCGCTACAGAAGAGAAGAGGAGATGTGTTATAAAAAAAAAAAAAAAAAAAAAATTTTACCCGAAAAAAAAAAAAAAAAAAAAAAAAGAAGAAGAAGAAGAAGAAAGAAAGAAAGTTTGCCCGCTTCCGTAAGATCACCCGCTTTCTTTGGAACGGACGGACCATTGTCCTCGCCTTCGACCGCATCCAGGAACTCCAATCCGTTGCCATTAGCGTGAAAGAAACGACTCCACCAACACTTTGGATTGTCACCAGTCTCCTGTGGAAAGCCCTTTACTGCAGTTAAGAAATTGTCCCAAGCACCATTGCATTGAATGTAATAGCAAGAGAGAAACTCTTGAAGAGACATGGGTCCATTCCCGCACAGGCACCAGAGAAGAGGAGCCCCTAGAATAGCCTTCCAGGCGTTCAGATAAAGTTGGGAAGGGAGGATACCAAAATGGTCTAAGATCTCTCTTGACAGTCGGGGAAGCGGAAGACGCAACCCAACATCAAAATATGAGGTGTAAAGAAACATCCCATGTGGAAGGGAGTGATGCGCCCTTTGATTTATACCCGGACAGTTTAGCTCAACTTCGTACGGAAATACAAAGTATGTCTTCAATTTATCAAGCATGGTTGGGTGGACAGTGGAAATTACGTCCCCTACATTTTTTGGTGCCATAAAATATTTTTGTAAAAATATTCTGGCAAAAATAAAAAAATAAAAAAAAAAGCTACTGCAAAATAGAATGGAGCTGGTGATTTATCGGATGTTGGCTAGGAATAGAGCCGATGATTGAATGGTAAAAGAGGGGGCGAAGAGAGAATTTATAAATTCAACGAAATATATCCGTTGAAGCAAAATATAGTCGTTGCAGTCCATTTTTCAAAATGAGCTTTGCATCCAGGTGGGACACGTGTCTGGCAAGAGAGAAAGATCAGGCGCAGGCCGACCGTTAGCGAGCGTGTTTCACACGACTGATTGTTTAAGTTTCGTATATGTTGCAGCCAGTTGGGACACATGTCTGGCAAGAGAGGAACCACAAGCGAGCGTGGGTTACACGCCAGCCTCCCAACTTCCTTCCCTACACGACACCTGTGCACATATATATAAAGTGTGTTGGACAAATATCTACATCTATTGACTTTGCTATCCACCTTCATATATATATATATATATATATATAATATTCGATCAAATACCTACATCTGTTGACTACTTTGCTATCCACTTTCATATATATATATATATATATATATATATATATATATATATATATAATATTCGATCAAAAAAAACATCTCAGATAGTGGGATTGAAAGATAATTAGCTTTCCTACCCACATAATTCTATATAATTATTTAGAAGCCCTTAATTAAAGGTTTTTCGTAATTAATAAAATAACCCCTTAAAATTTTGAAAGAAATTTTTGAAGGGATTATATTTTACTTAAATATATATATGTATAAATAAATCACGACAAAAAAGAAATTTCGTTCCCTAAACTCGGCAAGCGAATTCGGGAACAGGGGGCAACTGATAGGTATAATTTGTACGACACGTGCAGATAAGGATTGTAAACCACTACCTGCTACCAGGACTCTACACATCTCAACAGAATACCTACGGGTAGTTATCAGAATCCTATCAGGATACATACAGGTAGCTGTCAAGATATATACGACACACTACAGCTCTATCAGGACCACCGCATTAAAGACCCTATAAATATAGGGTTAGGGTCAACCTAAAAGGTACGCAATAATCACCCACCATTACTCCTGCTATAGTTTTCTGAGCGATTCAAGTTCTAACTTGACCGTCGGAGCCTATTTGGCCGGTACCCCACCGGTACCTCTTCCGGTCACTGTTTGTTCTTTTTGACAGGAACAACATCGTTTTCCACCCGATCTTTCTACGCTTCATCAAATACATTTTTATATTTTAGTTGAAAGTCAAATTGCTTTATTGGTGCACGAGTTTCACTTTCTGGTTTTATTGGGACTGAATAATTAAGGGCATATTTAGTAACCATTTATGTGTGTTGTTGATTGTTAATGAAAAATATAATTAATATTTATATGTTATTTTTGTTTATAGATTAAAATATTTGTCGTTTGATAACTGTTTAAATTTTTTATGTTCTTATAAATAATAAATATAAAATCATGTTTGACAATTTTTATTTATGCTGATAGTGATGACCGGAGGTGGTGAGATGTCAAGGCGATGGTCGGTGGAGTTAGTGGCCGATAGTGGTGATGGCCGGTAGATGAGATGGTCAATAATCGTTGCCGGTGGTGGTAGTCGATAGTGGTGGGTGGTGAAGGTGATTGGCGGTTGTGGAGGGAGATTGTGGTGTATAGAATAGAGAGGTACAATATTTCATAAACATAAACAGAAAATGATAAATATCATTTTGGTATTTATAAAATCATATCCTTAGCTACAATGTCATTTTAAAAATATTTATATATATTTTTATAAACAAAACATAATTTAAGAGACATAGTTTTTGCTAAATCTATTTATATATATAATAAATGATAATTACCAACGCACCTTTGGTGTAATGGTATAACCCCCCCCAATTGAAAAGGTGAGGGGTTTGAGTCTCCTAGGAGACATTATGGACGTGTGGTATGTGAGTTTCTTGTTATTCAAAAAAAAAAATTAATAATAATAAACGATAAACATAAATAATTACTAAATAATTCTTTGGAACTTATGTAAGTTGTTGTTATCAGACAAATATGCAAAATTTTCAAAAATTACTTTTATTATCCCAAAGAATTATATATTTTATAAATAAGTTCATAAAAATTGCATATGATCCCTTTCAATTTTGAAAAAATTTCCTTTACTACCTCAAAATATTATATATTTTATGAATAAGTTTATAAAATATATTTTGAGGTATATAATATACTCCCCCTCCCAAAAAAAAATAAAATGGGGGCAGGTATGGGGGAGGGTCGCCCCGCCCCTATTATGTTACCCTGCCCGCTTACATAATAATTACATACATACCCTTATAAATTTATATATATTACACTTATATACCTACATAAATACATATCCGCAAGTAAACCTTATGCTTCGTTTGGTTGGAAGGACACAAAAATATAGGAAAGGGAGAGTGGGATGGATGGATTAGATATCCTTAGGGAAGGGATTATGTGTCTCCTCCTTTGTGTTTGTTTGAATGAAATGGATAGTAGAAATGATAAATGTAGTAATATCTTCTTCATGTTTCGTTGAAATGAATGGATACACAATTTTTATGTTAATTTTACATATTTACCCTCAATATGTATAATATGGTATAGGAGTAGATTGTTAGGAAGACTAAAAATGTAAACTTTTATATTTTGAGAGAAGTTAATTATTTTTTCTCTCCTCTTCCGTCTAAATTTGGGCGGATTGAAAATTTTGAAGGAGGGAGGGATGTTTCATCCCTCCTTGTCTCCTTCCTCTCTTCCCTTCACTCCAACCAAACACAAAATAATTACACTAACCTTCCCCTTATCCCTCCTTCTCAATCCATCCATCTCTCCAAACAAACATAGCATTAGTCTCCTAAATTATTATTTTTAGTTTTCATCCCATAATAAATCATAATTTCCTTACCTCTTCACTCTTCTCAACTATGTAAAAAATTATATGTATTACTTTGATTTTGTACAATAATTTTAAGTTAAAAAATTTAATTAAGAAATTAAATATTATTTTCATTTGCATAAGAATTTTTTTTTTTAAAGTAAAAAATCACCCTGCCCCGTTTAATAACTGGTTATGGGTGACAAAGTTAAACGGGAATGGGGAATGCGATCCCCCCGCCCCATTGTCATCCCTCCGATTTCTCTAGAGTTGTGTTTTTAAAATCTAATTCAAATTCGTTTTCACCAATCGCCAAACAAGTCCTTCTAACCTTTGTTCATCAAATTGTTATTTAACATTTAACTTCTATGATTACGAGTTTATAATAATTTATTAAAGTAAGTCCTTAGATAAAGTTCACGTGCTGATGCAACTTATAATTAAACTTATATATATAGATTTAAGAAATGTTTTTCAAGAAAAAAATAATACATGTTGCCTCAATTTTTTTTGAAATAATCAACCTTTTGTGTCTGGTCTCATCCATACTTCTCCCATAAAGAAAGCTTTTTGTGTCCAAGCATAAGTGAGAAACGGCCATGAACACTTCTGTCCAAGCTCTAAGTGGTTATCAATTAATTTGAAGCTTCTTATAGGATTGAACTGTGTCTGAATTATATTCGATATATTATTGAGTGCATCACTTACTCTCTTTTTAAAATTTTAAATATAAAAAGTAAAAATAAATAAAAAATCTTCTCAAATTTTATTTGTGTAGAGAAAACTTGATCTAGCTAGTATGAGTTGGAATTGAGCTCAATACTTGCCTCATGCTTGAATTCGGAAAGTCATTTATGATAATGAACTTAGAAAGACTCGTCTAAAATTTAGTGAATAAACTAATTATTAGTCATTGGAAATAGCAAAGGTTCCTGTATAGAGAAATGTAAAAACATTATGCATGAAGCACTCAAATTCATTCACACACATAAACACACACATATATATATATATATATATGAACCCCATTAAAACTTTTGAAGTGACAACAATAGAATCAAAATAATTAAAAAAGTGATCATATAAATATGTGTTTTAAAATAAAAAAAAAATATTTTTAACAGCCTATTTCAGTACCGTAGTATACTTTAACCTTTCGGACTGCTGGGCTCTAATTTGCTTTTTGTTTAATCCACATGTCTAAGATTGAATTTATACTCTCTCAATGCTTAAAATACCCTATTCAATCTCAACAAATATAATTAAAGTTCTGAAAAAATTAGATAAAATTAGATAATACTCACCTAGGTTTTATTATTTGCGTAAAGTATATTAAAAAGTTGTAACAAAACTATATACACATACAAATAAATATATACACATCAAATGCCTTTTTATGATTTTTTCGGCTAATGAAAGATCAACTTCACGCTTAGGAATCGGATTCGCATGATTGCAAATTCCACAACATGCATGCATCATTTAAGTCTCCCATACCAAAAACAAAAGGAAAGGTCACATTTGTTCATATATATATTTCTGTAATATAAACTAATATATATATATATATATATTAGATCTCATCATCCTCATCATCTTACAGTTCAAATGCAAATGATACCTATCTAGTAGTAGTACTTAAAAAATAAAAAAATAAACCTAACATAGCAATGGTCAACCTTCTTGGTGGTGGTGGTGGTGGGGGTGGTTGGACTGAGCTGAAGAGCTTCGGCTCCCACGTCATCCCCGGCCGATGGTTCACCATCTTCGGCTCCATCCTCATCATGTCCGTCAACGGCGCCACCTACATGTTCGGCCTCTACTCCAGCGACATCAAAACCTCCCTAGGCTACGATCAAACAACCCTCAATCTGGTCAGCTTCTTCAAGGACTTAGGCGGCAACCTCGGCCTCATCTCCGGCCTTATCAACGAATTCACACCGCCCTCGGTTGTCCTCCTCGTCGGCGCCGCCATGAACTTCGCTGGCTACTTCATGATCTGGCTCTCCGTCACCGGCCACATCCCCAAACCCCACGTATGGCAAATGTGCTTATACATATGGATTGGCGCGGACTCACAGGCTTTCGCCAACACCGGCTCTCTAATCACATGCGTTCAGAACTTCCCGGATTGCCGGGGAATCATTTTAGGGCTTTTGAAGGGTTTTGTAGGGCTAAGTGGCGCCATCATCACACAATTTTACCATGCTTTGTACGGAAACAACTCGAAGTCGCTTATTTTACTCATAGGTTGGCTTCCGAGTGTTGTTTCGATCTTGTTTTTACCAACCATTCGGATTACTAGGGCTGTTACGCAGCCGAATCAGCTCAAGATTTTCAACACTCTACTGTTTATATCACTTGGCCTCGCGGGGTTTTTAATGATTATGATTATACTCCAAAATAGGCTCACTTTTTCTCGAGTTGAGTATAGTGGAAGCGCACTTGTCGTGGTTGTATTACTCTTTGCCCCTCTTTTTGTTGTGCTCAAAGAAGAGTTCACTACTTGGAAAAGCAAAAGAGAAAAAGTGTTGAATGATACAAATTGTGAAGTAAAAGTTGTGAATGATAAAGCAAGTGAAGTAATAGAAGCATCACAACCACCACCACCACCACCGGAAGCTACAATGATTTCGGAAAAGTTTGTTGGTTGCACGAAAAACGTGTTTAAGTCACCGGCAAGAGGCGAGGACTACACCATATTGCAAGCTCTCTTCAGCGTAGACATGTTGATTCTGTTCATAGTGGCCTCATGTGGGATCGGAGGGACACTAACCGCGATCGACAACTTGGGTCAGATAGGCAAGTCTAGAGGCTATGAACCTAGTAGCATAGCCACATTTGTGTCACTCGTTAGCATATGGAACTATTTGGGACGAGTCATGGCTGGTTTCGCCTCGGAAATCTTCTTAACAAAGTACAACTTCTCTAGACCCCTAATGCTCACACTTGTGATGCTTGGCACTTGTGTAGGCCACCTTCTCATAGCTTTCACCATCCCAAATGGGCTCTATTTCGCTTCGGTGATTATAGGGTTTTGTTTCGGGGCACAATGGCCGTTACTGTTTGCAATCATATTGGATATATTTGGGCTCAAGTACTACTCTACATTGTACTATTTTGGGGCTGTTTCGAGCCCCGTTGGGGCGTATATTTTGAATGTGAAAGTGGCCGGACATTTGTATGATAAGGAGGCATTGAGGCAGATGGAAGCGAAGGGGTTTACGAGGCGAGTCGGGGAGGACTTGGTGTGTAATGGTGGGGAGTGTTATAAACTGTCTTTTATTGTGATTGCTGTGACCACATTGGTAGGGTGTGTTGTTTCGTTTGTTTTGGTGCTAAGGACTAGAAAGTTTTACAGAGGTGATATATATAGGAAGTTAAGGGTGGGTGCGGAGGAGGTGGTGGTGGTTGACATGAGTTCAGCCACCACTGCCGCCACAGGCCGGAGGCCGATATAGGTTGATGGGTGAATGAGGAAGTCTTGGTTGTATCTTGCAATTTACCATCATGTCAAATCGTTGCTTAAGGGTTTTTGTAATTCATATATGTAACAACATTTATTTATGTAATGACATTATGTAATGACATTATTCTGATAAAAAACTATGTGGCTGAAAGCGACAGTGTAAAGAAGCAAAGAAATTTGGGAAATATTGGTTTTGTGTCACCGAGTACTCGGTGGTAGTGTTACCGAGTACTCGGTAAGGTACGAACTTTCGCACGGGTTGCGCAAAAAGGGAAAAATCTACCAGAGTGTTTTGCGAACATACGCACACTTGTGCAATAAAAGGTAAATCCAGTACTCGGTAGAACAACCACCGAGTACTCGGTAAGTGGCTACACAGATTTATTTGTGAGAAGTATTATATTGAGATACAATCAATTCCTAACCACTTTGGGACATGATTTGAAGTTATTATCAGTATATTAAACTATCATTGATATATTTATTTATATTTGGAAGATTTAAATGGTGGAAATACGAATTCTGATTGAAAAATGATTTTTACCATTAATTCAAGACTCTTCTCTATATATATGAGTTAAACCTAAGAAAAGAGGTGTGACTTTTGAGAGATCTCTGCAATTCTTCTATAGATTGATATTATTCTATAAAGGTATCTATAGAGAGAAAATTATTGATTGATTATATATTTTCTAGTTCTCTCTTGCTTTAGGGTTTTCCAATTGTGCTTCTACACCGAAGATCGTTATGCACAATTGGATGATCTAGTTGCTGAAAAATCATCACACCACCTTGATCGAAGCAGGAGGCTTCGTGGTTCTTTGATCCATTGAGAAACGGAGCCGTTAGAGTACGGAGATCGGTGCAAGAGCTTCGTGGAGCGCAAGTGATTCAAGACTGTCAGACGTCGATTGGAGAAAGGAAAATCAGAGTGATTTGTAAGTCTAAAACTTCATAGAGTCTTGTACTTCATGATTCATAGTGAATCGATACCCGAGCGTATCTGTGGCTTTTTATTTGGAGTCTTTCCAAGGGTTTTCCAGGTAAAAATATTGTTGTCGTTTCTGATTTATTTTATGCATTTATATTTATTATTGCGTGGTTTACATTGTGATCGAATTGAATTAAAATTGACTATTCCGCAATTAAATTTTTAATTTTTTAATTAATTCATAAAAAGCCTATTCAACCCCCCATAGGCTTAGTTCATCATCTTCTAGATAATTTCAATTGGTATCAGAGCAAGGTTTGCCCTGGTTAAGGTTAACTACCTAGGGTTAGATCTTGAACTTAGACGATGGACGTACCTCATGAAGGAGGTTCCGTATCGAGGTCCCCTTTATTTGATGACTCTAATTATACGTATTGGAAAGCTAGGATGAAAAATTTCTTGAAATCTCTAGATGAGAGAGCATGGCTTGCTATAGAGATAGGTTATTCACCTCCCACTGTGATAGATGCAACTACTAATAAATCTAAATTAAAACCGGCTAACGAGTGGACTACTGCTGAAACAACAGTTCTAATTGGAACTCTAAAGCCTTGAATGCTTTATACAATATTGTTACCTCTAGTGAGTTTAAGAGAATTTCCATGTGTAAGAATGCAAAAGAAGCTTGGGATATTCTCCAAGTAACTCAAGAAATGACTTCAAAAGTTAAAGAATAGAAACTTTAAATATTAAATTCTAAATTTGAACAGCTTAAAATGGAAGAGGATGAAATTTTTGTTGACTTCGAGGATAAACTAACCGACATAGTAACGAGTTGTCATAATCTAGGAGAGCCTATTCCTGAGACTACTATAGTGAAAAAGATTCTTAGGTCTCTCCCTCAACGTTTTAGATCTAAAGTTACTGTCATCTCGGAAGTTATGAGTCTTAAAGAAATTAAACTTTAAGAATTGAATGGAAATCTAAAATCTTGTGAGATGGAGATGTTCAAAAGTCCCCCTAAGAGGTCTAGCGGTACTAAAGAAAAAAATATAGCTTTTAAAACCACTAAGGAGGATCTTATTGAGTCCAATGAGGAAGGTGATAGTGGTTCAAGACAGGTTGACATGATCATGAAACAGTTTTATAAGTTTTTAAAATCTTCTTATGGTTAAGAAATGATTAAAGGACAAAAATTTGGAGATAAATCATATGATTTTAAAAATAAAAATAAAGTCCAAAATAAGAATGAGAAGTTTGACCCTAAGAAGAAGAAACTTAAATGTTTTGAGTGTCAAGGTTTTGGTCACATATCTACGGAGTGTGCTAATAAGGTAAAAAGATCCAAAGATCTAGCTGTCACTTGGGATGATAGATCAGATGATGATACAGTTAGTGATTTGGATGATACGTATAAGGATTTTATTTCACTTGCAGCGCAAAGTAAGGAGTTTCAAGAAGTTGTTACAAGATGGACAATGTCTGGGGATGAAGATTCTGAGAATAATGAATATCGTGGGGATTCGTATGAAGATGCTTACAATAAACTTTATGAAAAGTCAATACATCTTAGTAAAGAATTCTCAAAATTTATAGTTAAACTTAAAAGTGTTGAAAAGAAAAGATGATCCTTAAAAGAAGATTTAACCAATATTACATTTTCCCTAAATCAACTTCAGACACAAAGAGCTCAATGGTCTGAAGAATTGATTAAGTCTGAAAAAGATAGGAAACATGTTTTCAAGAGTGTAGATGATCTCAATAAGGAATTAGTCACTATAATATCTAATATAAAGGAAAAATCTACAAAAATTAATGTTTTGGAAAAGGAATTGAAAGATGTTAACTCAACTATTTATAAATAGTCTAGTGAAACCCTTAAGCTTAATTATATGTTCAGTGTAGGTAAATCTGTGGGAAACATTAAAGGATTGAGATTCGTAGGAACAACGAATAATTCAAATGTCATTCCCAAAACTACTTTTGTTAGAGCTTCTCTAATAGCATCTAGTTCTTCTCAAGGTAATTCTAATATAAGAAACAGTCCTCCTGTTAAGAATAATTCTAATGTCCAATCTTATGTTAGAAAATCGATTGAGAGTAGACCTCCCTTTACCTCTAAGTATCATAAAAATTTTGATAATGATTTTCAAAGGTTTGTTCCTATATGTCATCATTGTGGTGTGAAAGGTTATATTCGACCTATGTGCTTCAAATTAAGAGGAATAAATTTGCATTCAAGAACAAATCAAAGAACTCAAAGAAGATCCAATGTTGAAGATCAAATTAGGGTTTTGAGTGAAGAGGTAAATAATTTATCTAATTTAGCAAGTAGAACACCTAAAATTAGACAAACATGCAGGGGCGGAGCTAGGATTCCAACATAGGGGGGGCCAAAACTGCTCACAAAGTACTTACAAAAAATAAAAATAAAAAACTGCTCAAAAAGATACAATATAAGACCGATATATTTTACACCAAAATCATTCCAATATCCATCAGAATCATGAAAAAATAGAATTAGCCAAAATTTTCTATAAAAGTTGAGCTCGACGATTTTTCAAAGAATAAAAATCATCTATAATAGAATCTGAAGTAAAGGTTAGAGCAATTTCTTTTTCAATATTGACACTTAGGTAGTCGGCAAGAAAATCATCCCCCATCCTGTTGCGAAGCTATGTTTTGACACGTTTCATCGTGGAAAATGCCCTTTCTGTGGTTGCCGTGGAAACGGGAAGAATCAAGACAAGTCGAATTAATCTATCAATCGAATAATAGATTTTTGACTTCTCCATTTCTACCAATCCTCTGCAAAGTTCAGAAATCGTTGACATATTTCGTAGAACTGAATGCTTAGGTATGTCAACCTCATAATGTTGCAACTGATATTTCAAAAGATCAATGTCAGTTTATGTGAAATCTTCAGGATAAAACTTCTTTGCAAGCTTGCATATGTCATCAATTTTAAAGAACTTGTAGCCATCTCTAGGATCCAAAGCCGAGCTAAGAATAATAAGCTCCACTGCATTTTCACTAAATCTGTTATTCAACTCCTGTAACTGTGAATCAATTGCCCCATAGAATATATCAATCCTATCCGGTATAAGGGGAATTCATATCCGGTATGTCAATGTTGTGGCGCTCACAAAATAGTTGAATAATCTCAAATAAGTTACTCCAACCTTCTTCTCTCAACTTCAAAAGTAAACTTTTAGTACTGGAAACCAAATGCATAGCATTTACAATGTCTTGAGATTTTTGTTGCAAAGCTTGTCAAAGGCTATTGGTTATTCCCATAATTTCTTTTACCAAATGCAAAATAAATACAAACTGAAATGATGTAAGGCTATCATGAGCAGCATCAGCATCCCCTCGTGTAGAAACATTGGATGATCTATCTTCAATTATGTCTTCAAGAACTGAACATGTTGCCCCAAACAACCTTATCATACTGCATACATAATCAAAATGAGAGCTCCAACGAGTATCTCCTGGTCGTTGCAAAGTACCAATTTGATTGTCTCATCTACCGGTCTTAAGTTCACCAAGAGCTATTAAATGCTCAATTTCAATTGCTTGAGCTGATTGCAATTCGTTATTTCTTTTGCAAGAGGCCCCAATGATATTGACAATGAAATTCAACTTTGAAAAAAACTGATGGACATGAATCACTTCTCTAGATGCAACAACTAATGCTAGTTGTAATTGATGAGCTAAGCAATGCACATAATATGTATAGGGACAATCATTGAGAAATAATGCTTGTAAACCATTCCATTGACCACGTATATTACTAGCACCGTCATAACCTTGACCTCAGAGATTATGAACACTAAGGTTATGGCGAGAAAGAACTGCTGAAAGTTCTTTTTTTAAAGTTAATGATGTTGTATCTTTAACATGCACAAGATCAAAGAAACGTTCTTGTAGAACACCATCTTTATCGACATATCTTAAGACAAGAGCCATTTGTTCTTTCTTGGATTCATCACGCGCTTCATCAACAAGAATACAGAACTTGGTATCTCCAATATCTTCACAAATCTTCCTTCTCACTTTTCTAGCAATAATATGCAAAATCTCTTTTTGAATTTCTGGTGAAGTATATTGTGCATTTTTTGGAGCATTTTCAAGAACAACTTTAGCGACCTCATCTTTATACGTTGCTAAAATCTTGATCATTTCAATGAAATTTCCCCTGTTACTTGATTCAGGCCTTTCATCATGCCCTCTAAAAGCTTGACCTTGACAAGTAAGCCATCGGACCACATCAATCGAGTTGTTCAATCTCAATCGATTATGTGCAATTTGTTCCAAAGTTTGTCTTTCTAAAACCTTATCAATATGACAAGGTTGATTCATTAAATCCAGACAACATTGCTCGGCAATTTTATGAGATGAACAAGGATCTTCTCCCACATGAGTTAAAAAAGAACCATTCTTTCCACCTTTAACTTTCTTCCAATTTCAAAATCCTTCACTAATAAATGCATTGCTTCTTGAACGCATAGGTAGTTTCTTTGCAAAAGGAAAGCAAGGTAAGCAATATGCAGCATCCTTTGTGGGAGAATAATCTAGCCAAGAAGGAAATGATTGGAACCAAGATGATTGAAACCGACGGGGATGTGTTTCAGATCCAGAACGAGGATATTGTGACAAAATAAACTGGTATGGTCCCGCTTAGATATAAACTCGTCGAATCTCATCACATTGATCGGGGGGATATTCTCATATTTGACGACGCAATCCTGGATCACGTTCTAGAAAAGTACGATCTACTTCCGTATGTTCAACTCTTGGAGATTTTGGAGGATGTTGGTCATCCACCGAAACAACCAGATTACAAACGGAAACATCCAAATTAGAAGCAGAAGGCGCGTCATCTACTGTCTTATCAAATTTTATCTTAAAGAATGAGTCTATAGTTTTTAATGGCTTCGCCATTGTATAGACTCCAAATAACCACTTAACCTGAAATATAATTTATTGATTAGTCACTTTAATATTTTTTTAATTAATTATCTTAAGAAATGTTTTCACTGACTCACTAATACTGTAATATTGTTTCACTGTTTTTTTTTAAAAAAATTGAAGTATATATAATATAATCCCAATTTCCTGTCACTGATTTTTAATATTGAATATTAAGGGAGAATTAGAAAATTTTAAGTCTAAATTATAATCCCAATTTTCACGTACTATATAATATCAGAACAATTAACTAATTGACCTATCTTATAACAAAAATATATATATACAAACAAAACAATAACAATCAACACCCAAATACTTTAAAGAAATATAACCAATAGATAACAATCACTATCAGACAACAAATACTAAGAATAGACAACAATCAGACAAAAATAGGCATGAAATAGGCAAGAGAATTAAATAGACAACAAATACTAAGAATGATAAAATTACTTACAAAAGAAATAGGCAAGAAATGAGAATCGGAGAATCCCAAAAAGAGAAGGCCCAAATATTCTTCACGAGAAGCCTGCAGGCTGCTGCGTCTGCTGCCCTAGGTTTTGAGATGCAACTTTCCCTTTTGTTTTTTTGCAAAAACAGACGAGACTTGGTAACTTCTGATATGTAGTACAAACTCAGCATATATTCTTTTGTTTCAATTTATTTGTGCAAGTGGTTGACAGGTTGTCACAAGTTGTCCAACAAAATCCAATTTAAACTTAATATTATATGTATACTTGTTAGTAGTGTCCACTTAAATTTAGGCATGTATAAACTTTGGGCCATTTTATAAATTTTGTATAAGGCTTAAATCATGGAGGGGCCCGTGAGAAATATTCAACCTATGTAGACTTATAATTTCAAATTTTAATAAGTAGTAGTAAATAAAATGAATTAAATAATGAAATAATAATAAATAAATAGAATATATTTATAAATTAATATATAAATTAATATATAATAATGTAATAATATAAATAATAACATATATTATAAAGTGAAGAAATAATAAATAAATAAATAAATAATACATAAATAAATATTATAATAAATAATAAATAAATAGTAAGACCAGACCGCTTACCAAACAGACTTTTTCATATCAGATTAGACCAGACCAGACCGGACCAGACCAGACCAGACCAGACCAGAAAGACCGTCTGCCAAACATGGCCTAAGTCATTGTTTGGTGATTTCAAGGAAAGTAATGTTGGAACTGCTACTTTTAGTAATGGGAAGAAATCTAAAGTTTTAGGAAGTGGCACAATTATTGCTTCTGGTCTACCTAGATTAGAAGGTGTTTATTATATTAAGAGCCTAAAGGCTAATTTGCTTAGCATTAGCCAAATATGCGATAATAACCATAATGTCAATTTCACTTCCGATAAATGTTCTATTATTGATTCTTTTGAAATTTGTGTTATGAAAGGTGTACGTACATCTGATAATCATTATTGCATTTTTCCTAAACTTTGTTCTGAGAAAGATCTAGAGTTTATATCCACAGATTCTCAGTTGACAAACATCTCTACAAAATCATTAGATTTTCAAAAGCATGGGAGTCTTAGGAAATCTAGTGGTAAGTTCTCTTTAGAATAGATGTCTTCATATGTATCATTCTAGGAATATCTTGATTATTATTTTTTCCTAGAATTGATACATTATAATGCATTTTTTATTTATGTATTTTTTATTTTATTGTTTATCATTATGCATGCATCATATTTTGCTACTAGTAGGATTATTCATGCATGCATACATTATGACAAAAATCATAAAAATTATAAAATAAAATAAAATCTTAGCTTGTTGAGCTTGGCTGAGAGTACAAATGGTTATCATATTTCACTATATTCTCATATTTACTTGTTTAAGTATTATTTTTAGAACTCATTAACTTTGGGTGTTTGTTTTACTTTGGAGATGACTGTAATACTTGTTGAAACTTTTAGTCTTTTTCATCTAACCCAAAGTGATATGTAGATTCATAAGCTAAGCTAGATTGATCAATGTTTTTGAATACCTTTTGCATGTTCATGAATGTTGGGGTGATATTAAAAGAGGAAAGAATGAGATGTTTAAAATATATAAATACAAAAGGTAGTTCTTCGATCTAAGTAATCGGGCCTCTTGCCTCGGTAAGCATTGAGTGTTCGTGTACAAAGGGGAGAAGACTAATGAGCATAAATTCAAAGGAAGAAACTCAGACCCAGTTGGTCGGGACTAAAAATCATCGCTGGAAAGTCTGGAACTTAGAAAGACAAAAAGGGATAAAGTGAAAAAGGTGCAAAAAATTATATTGTGAGACATTTAAATGCAATAAAGTCCGAGCTAAAGATTTGACTTCTAGTTTAGATTTTGGACCGAAGTATCATCACGATTAGTGAGGAGATTATTAGAATTAGTACGTATTGCTTTCATCTTAGTTGTTTACTTGCACTTGAATATTTTTTTATATATGCAAAAACTATGTAAAGTCTGTCTTGTGACTGCTTATTACTGCAAGGTATGTGTGCTGATTTGTTTTGGTAATGTGTGTAATAGCTAAGTCAAATATGTGAATATGATGTGTTAATGATTAACTCATTGTCTCTAAATGCCCCTGCTCACATGTTTCTAAGAACAAAAATATTTTTCTTAGTTTGAGCATATTGTATTCATGCATTAGATTTAATTTCATGCATTGTAGAGATTTTTGTTACTCGAGAATCTGAATATATTATTTAGAGTTTTGTGACTTAATATAAGTTTTGATTCGATTCTCTAGTCCTCTCGAATATTTTCCCAATATTTACCACTTGTCTATTTTTTTTTTGTCTCTCTTGATTATTTTTATTGTTATTTCATTCATTGTCATTTCAGTTACCAAAACGGAGAGAAATTTAGAAAGGGAGAGAAATATTTAGTAAGGGGGAGAGATATACAATTAAATGGGAGAATTAATTGTTATTGATTCATGATCATTATGCTTCATGTTGATATTATTTATTTTGTTTATGATCATTTAATATTGATTATTCCTGCTATTTGTTTTTCACACTTGTTTTTCACATGTATGTTTTGTTTAAGTGTTATGATTGCAGGATTTGTAGATCATCATAAGATCAAAAGAAAAGTCTATGTCTATGGTTGTCGGTGTGTGTTTATAGGTATAGATTTTATTTTATCGTGATGATATATTTGTAAAACATGGTTTTGTCTCAGAAATGCCAAAAGGGGAGATTCTAAGAACATTTATTTATGTAATGACATTGTTCGGATAAAAAATCATGTGGCTGGAAGCGGTAGTGCAAAAAAGCAAAGAAATATAGGAAATATTATTTTTGTTCCACTGAGTACTCGGGTGGTAGTGTTACTGAGTACTCAATAATGTGCGAACTTTCGCACGGGTTGCGCAAAAAGGGAAAAATCCACCAAATGTGTTTTGCTAACTTGCGCACGAAAAAGTTCACCGAGTACTTGATAGAACAGTTACCGAGTACTCGGTAGAACAGTCATTGAGTACTCGGTAAGTGGCTACGCATATTTATTTTTGGGAAGTGTTATATTGAGATACAATCAATTCCTAACCACTTTGGGACATGATTTGAAGTTATTATCAGTATATTGGATTATCATTGATATATTTATTTATATTTGGAAGATTTAAATGGTGGAAATACGAATCCTGATTGGAAAATGATTTTTACCATTAATTGAAGACTCTTCTCTATATATATGAGTTAAACCTAAGAAAAGAGGTGTGGCTTTTAAGAGATCTCTGCAATTCTTCTATAGATTGATATTATTCTACAAAAGTATCTATAGAGAGAAAATTATTGAGTGATTATATATTTTTTAGTTCTCTCTTGGTTTGGGATTTTCCAATTGTGTTTCTAGACCGAAGATCGTTATGCACAACTGGATTATCTAGTTGTTAAAAAATCATCACACCACCTTGATCGAAACAGGAGGCTTCGTGGTTATTTGATCCGTTGAAAAGCGGAGCTGTCAGAGTACGGATATCGGTGTGTGAGCTTCGTGGAGCGCAAGTGATTCAAGACTGTCATACGTCGAGTGGAGAAAAGCATATCAGAGTGATTTGTAAGTCTTAAACTTCATAGAGTGTTGTACTTCTTGATTCATAGTGAATCGATACCTAAGCGTATTCGTGGCTTTTTACTTAGAGTGTTTCCAAGGTTTTTTCAGGTAAAAATATTGGTGTCGTCTCTAATTTATTTTCTGCACTTATATTTATTATCGCGTGATTTATATTGTGATTGAATTGAATTAAAATTGACTATTCTGCAATTAAAATTTTAATTTGTCTATTAATTCATAAAAAACCTATTCACCCCCCCTTCTAGGCTTAGTTCACCATTTTCTAGATAATTTCAATATACTCTCTGGCAATAGAATATGTTGAATGTGTGAATTTCTTATCAAATCGAAAAATAATAATAATACTAGTAAAAGAAAAAGTTGAAGTGTATTGATAGAAATGTGAAACATCAAACTTAAGATAGTATCTAGTTGTAATAAGTGTTTATACTTGTATTTATTTGAAACAATATTGGACTATCATAAATCATCGTCCCAAATTATAAGTTCCTTTTCTGGAATTAATTTTTTTAATAAGATGACTTTTACTATTGGGTTGGGGAATTAAGTTGAAGTGTAATGTGATGGTTTATAGCCTATATATGTTTTATAACTTTAATGTTTGAATGTTAAATTAATAAAAATGGACACTTATTTTAAAACGGAGAAAGTAATAAATATAAATATTTTATTTGATAATCAACGCGTTTGGGGTTGTGTAATTACGAAATTCACGAAATCCGTTTAAAGTGACTAAGGTTCTAGTCATCAATTATCATTTTAACATGTCTCTGTCCAATAAGAGATATAATGCACAAAAATCTGAAATTATTGTATAGTAATGTAATACAAACTGAGAAAATAAGTGAGATTGAATGGAATTGAGGGTTTATATTTTATATAACCTTAGGTCAAGGAGATGTGTCCAATTTTTTGAACTAAAATTTCATGTAAAAAACAACAATATAATTTGATCGGCTGAGTAGGTCGGCTAAAAATATACTTAAAAATATACCCTAAATACGACCTCGTTTTACCTATCGCAAGCTTACGAGTCAGTTCATAATATAATATAACTTGAGACATGGTTTATCGATCCCACAAATATTAAGTCATACTCTAATTTTTAATAAAATAATATTATTGAATTGTAAAGATAGTTTGATTTTGATTTTCGTTATTAAACTAATTAAATAAATAACTAAACTAAATAAAACAAGTAAAGATAAATTGAGAAAATTTAATAAAGAAAAAGTTTAGAGCGTATCTAGCGCCACCACTAGCTTCGTAATATAAACATGCTATTCATAATTAATTAAAATGTGATGTTGAAGGGACATGCACTCTAAACCGTTCATTAATTTAAACTGTTGGCTTAGAAATGAACCTCATTGACAAAAACAGTGTATCAATAATTGTATTTTCAAAGCAAACAAATACATCCCGAATTTAACCATATTTGTTTGCTTTGAAAACACATTAAAATAATTGTCAGAATTCCGGTTCTAACTGATAAAATCTTACGATTCTACGATTCTGTATAATTTTACGATTTTACCACGATTTTATTATATTAAAATAATTGTTGGATGGTTAATCCCTCCATATAAAATGCCCAAAAACTTAATAATTTAATCCAATATGTTAATATATGACCTAAATTTATGAGAAAATATTTAAAGGTCTAATGTATTAGAAAATTTTGAAAATTCTAATATGATTTAGATTTTTAAATTATATTTTAAATTTTTTTTTAAAATTAATATATCTAAGTAAAATCTTACGATTCCGATTATACAGACTTAAAACGATTCTATTTAGACTTTCGATTCTGACAACCGTGTCGAATTCAAACGTTGGATTTTCAAAATAAACAAATAAAAATCCCTTTCGAAATACAGGTCAGGCCCAAATAAAGAAGTAAATTAAGTAGGCAGTCCAGCCCAAACTTGAAGTTGGCGTACAACGCTATGGAGCCAACTTTATAGTTTATACAAATTCAACTTGGAAATATAGGTGGGCCCAAGGGGGCAGCTGTTGTCACTTGTGACTTGCCCACAAGAGAGTTGAAGTCAAAATGGGACAAAATAGACATCGATTGCTTATAGAGTATGAATACCTTCGAAAATCAAAGTCCCCACAAGTGAAATTAGTTTGGTTATTTCAGTTTCCAAGTTGAAATCTTGGTACACGGTGTAATCTGTGTGTGGATGTGTTTATATTACACACATGTACCTCGTAGAAGTTTATTGGAGTAATTAACTTTTTAAACATAAGTAAGCAATATAATACAATTACACGCCATATCGATCTTTGTTACAATCATATTAACGCAATGTAACAAATTAAGATAATAACAATTTAAAAAATTAATACGGTATTAATTTTTGTTATGCAATGTAACAAATTTAAAAATAAATATCAATATTAAATATCAGCATGAATATTTGGAATAATGATATGAACATATTTCAATTATACCATATTTTAAATTGGACAATGTTTGGGTCCTCATTCCTTATTTGAACCAATAGAATTAAGATACTTGACATATATTAATTAAAAAATAGAAATGGGTATTACCCATTATTTATGGGATTCAACCCGGATTTGAATTCTTCTTTTTTCTCTTATTCACTTTAAAAAATAAAAATTTAATGGGCAGTTTAACGTCATATATATATGCATGTACACTTTCCTTAAACACAAATAAAAAAAAGGTCACAATCCACGAATATTATTCGATATTGTGATGGGTACTTCTCCATATTTCGTAAAATTCAAAGATATATAAATGAATTGGATACAAAATATTATGAACACAAATATGAAAAAATAAAAATAAAGTGATTGAAGTATAGAAATTTGGAGAAAATAGTCAGAAATCTCGTGTGTAAAGTGCCGCTCACCGCACCAAATTAATGATATTACAGAAATAAAACAAAATATTTTATCATCCTTTGAATTCAATTGCAATATACATAACATATATATTTATATGTATCAATCTATATATAAATTAAAATGTACACGCATATATCAATTTATATATACAAATAAGTGTACACGCATATGTAGACGTTAAACTGCTCATGAGATTATTATTTTTTAAGTGAATAAGAGAAAAAAAAAAAAAATTCAAATACGGATTGAATTCCATAAACTATTGGATAATACCCATTATATTTTTTAATTAATATATACAACGTGTTTTAATTATATTAGCCCAAATAAAAAATAATGACCAAATTAATTCTCCCTGATAACCAAACATTCACCTTTTAAATTAGGGTAAATAGCTAAAAATACCCCTCAATTTTCTTCTCTTTCTCTACTATACCCCCTCAATTAATTATACCCCCCTCAACTTTCATTTTCTTGCACCATGGGTTTGCCCTCAAATTTTTTTACCCTTTTACCCTCCAAATTTTTTTTATTTCCACCTTACCTTTAATCATATCCTTACTATTATATTTCTTAATTCTTTAAATTACAAAAATATTATTTCTTTTAGTTACAATATTAATTATGCCATTTACCTTTAATATATTAGACTAAATATACTCTCAAATGTAATTTTTTTTTAATAAGTTCTAATTATTGTATTTGTAAATCAATTAACTTGGTATTAAATTTTAGTTTGATTTAAATCATAAAAATCAATCCTAATTAATATATTCATAAATAAATCCAATTTATGAAAACAATATATATATTTTGAACAAAATATATATATTTCGGAATATATATATAATTCGTTAAAAATATATCTTTTCCGAATTCTTTTAAAAAATATGAATTTTTTCCGAAAAATAATTTTTTTGGGAAAAATATATATTATGTTCCAAACTATAATTTTTTCTGAAAAATAAATTTTATTGAGAAAAATATATATTATGTTCCAAAATATAATTTTTTCTGAAAAATAAATTTTATTGAGAAAAATATATATTATTTTCAAAAATATGAATTTTTTCCGAAAAATATATATTATGTTCCAAAATATGATTTTGAGTCATAATACCTAAACTACCATCAATAGTATAAGAGGGTTTAGTGAAATCAAACCTTCAAAAAAATTATTTTTTGAAAAAATATGTATATTTTGGAATATATATATATATATATATATGATTCGTCAAAAGTATATATTTTTTGAATTGTTTTAAAAAATATGAATTTTTTATGAAAAATATACATTATTTTCTAAAATATAAAAAATATATATTTCGGAAAAAAATTCATATTTTGGAAAATAATATATATTTTTCTCAAAAAAATTATTTTTCGGAAAAAATCATATTTTGGAACATAATATATATTTTTCCCAAAATTTTTATTTTTTGGAAAAAAATCATAATTTTTTAAAACAATTCGAAAAATATTTTTTTTTGACGAATTATATATATATATTCCAAAATATATATCATTTTCCAATAAAACTTAATTTCATTTAAATCATAAAACTCATTGTCCTAATTAAAATTTTTTTTTGCCCAAATGAAACTTTCTTTTCATAAAAATATATTCATAAATTGTTATTTATTTATGAATATATTAATTAGGATTGAGTTTTATGATTTAAATCAAACTAAAATTTAATAACAAGTTAATTGATTTACAAATAAAATAATTAAAACTTACAAAAAAAAAAATTAACATTTGAAAGTATATTTAGTCTAATACATTAAAGGTAAATGACATAAATAATATTCTAACTTAAAGAAATAATATTTTTGTAATATAAAGAATTAAGAAATATAATAGTAAGGATAGAATTAAAGGTAAGGTGGAAATACAAAAAGTTTGGAGGGTAAAAGGGTAAAAAAAATTGAAGGCAAGCCCATGGTGCAACATTTTATAAAACTTTAGGGGGTTTTAAGCTCATTTCATAGTTGAGGGGGGATAGTAGGGAAAGAGAGTAAAATTTAGGGGGGGTTTAAGCTATTTACCCCTTTAAATTATATCGATCATATCAGTACATCTATGATCTATCCTTCCCTTTGGGACATTGCATTTTTTAGTATTAATTTAATAGATTTCAATTTCATATCACCTTTTGAAACATAAACATCACCGCCAATTAAATTCCAGTAAAGCAAGTCAACTTAAGGAAGTTACTCTAAAACTTCTTACCCATATAATCCAATATCTGTATCACTCACATATATATCTAAGTGTACAAAAACAAACACACACACACTTGTGTACGACTCCATTATACTCATCAACCCAAACACAACTCACCACCCAGAACATGGCGGTGAGTGAACCCACCGGCGCCGGCGGCATGAGAAACTTCAGCTTCCACGTCATCACCGGCCGGTGGTTCATGGTCTTCGCGTCCCTCCTCATCATGTCTGCCGCCGGAGCCACCTACATGTTCGGCCTCTACTCCGGCGAGATCAAATCCTCCCTCGGTTACGACCAAACAACCCTAAACTTGATCGGCTTCTCCAAAGACTTGGGAGGCAACGTTGGAGTCCTCGCCGGGCTCATCAACGAGGTCACGCCGCCGTGGGTGGTCCTCTCCATCGGGGCTGCCATGAACTTCTTCGGCTACTTCATGATATGGCTTGCCGTCACCGGCCACATACCCAAACCCCCCATATGGCAAATGTGTGTATATATATGTATTGGCGCGAACTCTCAAGCCTTTTCCAATACAGGGGCTCTAGTCACATGTGTTAAGAATTTCCCTCAAAGTAGAGGCATTGTTTTGGGACTTTTGAAGGGCTTTGTTGGGCTGAGTGGTGCAATCATTACACAATTGTACGGTGCACTATATGGTCACAATTCCAAATCCCTAATCTTATTTATCGCCTGGTTACCGACTGTTGTGTCACTCATTTTTCTTCGAACCGTCAGGTTCATGAAAGTCGTCAGATCCCAAAACGAGCTCAAGATTTTCTACAATATTCTCTATATTTCGCTTGGTCTCGCGGGTTTTCTAATGGCGATTATTATTGTTCAAAATAGTTTAACATTTTCTAGGGTTGAGTACTATGGGAGTGCTTCAATTGTGCTTATACTTCTCTTTCTACCACTTTTTGATGTCATAAAAGAAGAGCTCACTATTTGGAAGACTAAGGAAAAAGGGTTGGATTCTTCTCCTCAGATCATCAAAGTAGTAAGTGAAAATCCACCTCTATTAGCACCACCACCACCACCCGTGGCGCCGGCGCCTCCTCCTCCACCACCGGAAAAGGCAAAGCCGGTTTCCTGCATGTCCAACGTATTCCGGCCACCGGATAGGGGAGAGGACTACACCATTTTGCAAGCAATTTTCAGCATAGACATGATAATTCTATTTATAGCAACAACATGTGGAGTTGGTGGTACCCTAACAGCCATAGACAATTTGGGACAAATAGGCAAGTCCTTAGGGTACCCTACAAAAAGCACCACCACATTCATCTCCCTAGTGAGCATATGGAACTATCTCGGCCGTGTCACCGCCGGCTTCGCCTCCGAGATCTTCCTAACAAAATACAAGTTCCCGCGTCCCCTAATGCTAACCCTAGTCCTCCTCCTCTCATGCACAGGCCACCTCCTCATCGCCTTCGGCGTCCCGAATTCCCTCTACGTCTCTTCTATCATAATAGGGTTTTGCTTCGGAGCGCAATGGCCGTTGATTGCCGCTATCATATCGGAACTCTTTGGGCTCAAGTACTACTCAACATTGTACAATTTAGGAGCCGGTGCAAGTCCCGTTGGTTCGTATCTTCTAAATGTGAAAATGGCGGGTCATTTGTATGATAAGGAGGCTTTGAAGCAGTTGGCGGGAAAGGGCTTGAAGAGGGGGGCCGGGGAGGGCTTGACGTGTGTTGGAGTGGAGTGTTACAAGCTTGCCTTTGTTATAATCACTGCCGTTACATTGTTCGGGTGTGTGGTGTCGTTTATTTTGGTTGTTAGGACCAGGGAGTTTTATAAAGGTGATATATATAGCAAGTTTAGAGAGGTGGAGGTGGAGGGGGCGGAGTTTCCGGTGGTTTTGGCGGCTGACGGTAGTGCTCCGGCAAGAGGAGGAAAGTCCGTGGCGGTGTCGCTGACACCGCAAGTGCAGCCACCACCACCACAGAACAATCATCACGGTTAGATAAGCTAGCTAGGATACTGCATGTGGAAAAAAAACAATTAATTAATGTTAAATATATATACATATATATTACTAATGGCATCATGTACTAAATGTCGCAATCTATAAATTCAGCTCGTGGTTCGCTCAGCATGTTAATTTTGGGATGCTTCTTATTATTTTGGATTACAAAAGTTGGATGCGGAATCTATATAATAAATATATATATATGTTGCTTTTCATGAGCATAGATGTACTCAGAATAGTACAATTCTTATTTCAATGTGGGAATCAGTTTTAAAGTTCATCTCACCGATTAAATACAATCAATACTTTCCCACTACAGTAAATATTTTGTGAGTAAAAGGTAAATAGCAATAATTTTTTAATTAGATGGTTTAAGTAGCATTCATCTTCATATTTGAGATGGTAGATGCCATGATTTATCATATTCGTGGAGTACGTGTTATCTATGCTATGTATTATATAATTCGTAATATTTTTTATAAATATGTAATAGTGATCAATACTCATTGCTAAGGCTGATAGTGTTTGACTTTGTTATAGGTTATGGTGATCAGGTAATAGCACACAAAAATATTTAATGTTTAGAATAATTTAAAAAATATATATATATATATATATATACTACTCCAAACATATAATGAGGCTAGCTTGGAAGGAATTGGTCAAATAATATATGAGGCGTGACTACTTTTCTTGGCCAAGTTGCTAACTGAATTGACTCATCATGACTTCCCTTTTGGTTACGATGTCTACTCATAATGTTCAATGGGACAAACATAGTCAAGTGGGTATGTGTGATGTGCAAGAATTAAATTGGTCTGCTTTTTTACCCAAAAACAAAATTAATTTGGCTCATATCTGCAAATGACATACACATTCCAACCTTATATATACATACCACATGACCACAACTTGGTTCACCAAACTTTACTTTTCTTCCTTATTATTTTGTTATCAAGCAGATAAGAAAATAAGAGTGAGCTGTTCCCATACCTTAAATCTGGGCTGTAAAGTTAAAATTTTGGTTTAAAAATTGCATGTTTTCAAATAATTTCATTTTCTTATTCTCATAAAATAATTTTGTATTCTTGAAATTTTTGTAAACGGTTTTGAGATATGGATACCAAAGAGTCCCCTACTTTCTCTAATGTTACTTCTGAACATCGAACTAGAACAATTCAACAACGAAAGAAAATCTAGAGAATAAGAGTGAGTTGTTCCCATACCTTGAATCTGGACTATAAGGTTAAGTTTTTTGAAAATTGTTTTAAAAAATTTTGATTTAAAAATTGCATGTTTTTAGAGAACTCTATTTTTTTTGTTCTCAAAAAATATTTTTCTATTCTCGAAACTTTTGAAGATAGTTTTTTAATATTGATACCAAGTAGGCCCTTAATTTTTCTAATGTTGCTTTACAATATCTAACTAGAACAAAGAGAATCTAGAAAAAAACAATGAGAAAAGAAGGGAAATCATGTGGTTGCCAATAAAAACTCAATTAATTTTGGTCCACATGAGCACGTTAATTTGTGATAATGTTTTGAGTGTGAAATTAATGTTTATAGTATGTGTTACGTGTAGCTTTCTTAAGTCTCTCATGAAAAAGCGGATTTGAACCATTTGGGTGAATAGGTTAGTTAAATGAAAAAATAATATAGTAATTGAAACTAAAATGTTCACAAAATAAGCTTTGTGATCCTATCTCTAATAGTCAGTCGTCTAAGGTCCGCGTAATAGGAAGCCCTAAAATTTTAGAAAATAAATGTTATTAGAAAATAATATATTATATACAAAATGTTCATTTTATATGTTTTGCTTAAGTCATCCAATTTGATCGAGACGGCCTGGTCAGATGAGTCACTTTTTTTTGTCCTCTACTAGATCTTTATGGTTGGTCGGTCTGTGGGGGTGGGTATAGATGGTTAATGAAACGATGAAGGCCGACCTCCAATGACTCAGAGCTGACACTGATAGAAATAGAGTGTTTGTATGGAAATTAATTCTGTCCAATTGCTGAAAGTGATCTTCCCGTCCACTATCGTTGACTGGAATAAGTTTTTTTTAATTATTTTTTATTTTTAGCTTTTTGCCTTTCCTTTTCTTTTATTTTAGGAAAATAGAATTCCACCTTTTCTTGTTTCATACAATAAGTAGGAACTATTGTATGAAAAAAACATTGCAAAGCCCTGCTGACAATAGGACGGGCTTGCTTGATTTGTATAATTTTTTATTTTTTGAAAAATAAAAATATTTTTTTTTATAACAAATATGTTTGATTGAATTTCATGAAAATTATTTTCAGAAAATTCAGTTATAAAAATGTTTGTTTTCAGATATTTTTTTTTAAGATTTTTAAAAAATAATTTTTAATTTTCAAAAATTTAAAAAATAATTTTCAGAAATACAAACCAAACAAGCCCGACATATCTGATTTATTTGAGCTAAAAAGAAGTATTGTTTAAAAATTTGAAAAACTTAACAAAAGAAAGAAAAAGAATTTTCTATCCACCTCATCAATTGATGAATGTCAACACTAATAATGCATGAGACCATAAATCCAAAAATTTAGTGAATTTTGAATAACAATTTAAAAGACATGTGTATGTAGCTTTATAAATGAGAAGCATGGATAGACTTGGGCTAGTGACCCATTAACATAAGAGCCCAATGCTTTCTTTTTAAATTGCAATAACTACTTAATCAGTTTCTCCACATGAAACAATTCTAGACTAAGTTCCAAAAATATTAATTAAAAAATCATTTTAAATTCCAAAAATTCTAATTTTTAAAAAAATTAAATTTAAAAATAGTAATTGCTCGTCTAGCCCCATATTCTACAAAATTGAGATCTCAAGTCTTACCACAAACCTTCCTAAATTTGATCTGTTACTGACCCGGCCCAAATTAAGTTGGTTGGTCCTTAGCCTTGGCCCATTAGTCAGATTTGGGCCTTATAAAGAATGTCATACAAATGGACCGAATTGCCCATGTGGCTGTGCTTAAAATTATGGGCCGGTCTGTTGAGACATTATGGACACTGCAACCATGGTTGTTATGATTGCAATCCTATGAGTAAGGATCGTATTATCTTGTGATCTTATCACCCAAAACAATTCAGATAGCATAAAAATCGCTTATGGAGTAGGATCGGCATAAGATTCTACAATTTTATTATGATTCTACTATTTTTATGCAATTTAAAAAAAAATTAGATAAAAATTAATTTTGGATTGGGCTATTCATATAAAAATGGCAAAATTTTTTAGGGAGAAACAAAAAAATACTTTTAAGACCCAAATCCAATCCAATTTATTTCTATATCTATCTATATTATTATGAAATACAAGGCCCTTAGAATATATCTATACATTATTTAATTATTTTAGAACAAAAAATGTTGAATTATTTCTAATTTAACATTTACTCTTATATTAATCATTGCAAAACTCTTTTGATCTTCCCATTACATGTAAATATCTATCCATAGTTACTACTTATCTATAGTTATTTTCTAATAAAAATTAATAACCGATCTAAATTTATTTTTGGTTTATACTTATCTATAGTTATTATCTAATAAAAATTAATAACCGATCTATACTTTTTGCATTTATTTTATTATTTATTATATCTAATATATATCTATACTTACTTAGTTATAAAAGTGTAACGTATTTTTATTTTTTTATGCATTTTAAAATACAAAAAAGTGAGTTATTATTATTATTATTAAAAGTATTGGCAGTAATTTTTTTTTTGTTCTTTATTTTATATTACCTAATAAAAGCCAAGAAGTTCAACAAATTTTCAAAGAGAGTTAACTTTACCTAAATGAGTACATGTTACATTTATATATCCACTAATGAATATGAAATTTGTAAACTATTTTATTTATGCACTTTTGCAGTATTTTAGAATATATATATATATATATATAAATTTTTATCTTTTTAATTATGATCCTTCCGACTTTTTTTTTCATTTTTTACAAAATTATGTATATAATACCATAATTTTTTTATTTTATCTTCTTAATTATGCACGTGACTTTTATTACTAATACTATTATAAAAGTGTGAGGGATTAGGAATTTTTTTAAAAAAAAAAAAATACATATAAATTAATTAATATGTATTAATTGAAGTGTAACTCTAATTGGTATTTCAAAAAATATGGACTAAAGAAATCTAAAGTAATACTATATGATAAACCAAACTTTTGTAATTACTAAAAAGGAAAAAATGAGACTTAATTATTCTTTCGCAATTAGTTATTACATTTAAAATGATTAAAAAAGTAATAATTAATTCTTTAGTCTGAAAAATTTAAAAATCTAAGTAATATTAATTATGTAATAATACCCAAAATCTATTTAAAAATAATAATGCAATAGAAAACTTAAGCTTATATATTATTTGTGTAATACTTCACAAAATCTACTTTAAAAGTAACTCATATTATCTTGATTATTTTTACACATTAATTAATACTTTTAAGATTAATAAGAGAGAGAATGTAATTAAGATCATATGTATATAGTCTTTGTAATATTTTCAAAATCAACTTTAGGATTATGTTTTTGTTTATATTTGATGTTTTGAGTATATCTTTGTTAATTAATGGGTTAATTTATTCTATTTTTATAACAACGTGGCAAAATCTTATGATCCTACGATCTCGATCTTACGGACCCCCCCAATGATCCTACCTAGGATCATGATCCTAACAATTGAAATATATGCCCCCCTAAGAAGAGGATTTTGTGTTTTGTTAAGTCATGTTTGGCTTTGCCCAGTACCGTAGCAAAACTTTCAAAATAGTCCATTATTTGGGACTTTTGATTGTTCAGGTTACTGTAACAAAATATTTGGGGAAGCATACTTTAGTGGTTTACTGCAGAAACTGAAACAAAGTATAAAAATACCCTGTTGTTCACGATCTTCGCATCCCTCCTCATTAAATCGTCACTCTAACGTTGCCGCCCGAGTTTATTGTACCGTAAGGGTTGTAAAGCTAGGACTTGTCATTTTGGCGAAATTTATACCAAAATTCCCGGTATTCGACATCCTATATAAAATGATGTTCAAATTGTTTGTTTTTTTATTTTTTGAATTTCATCTACGACCTTAATTATTTTGTATTGAATATTTTTTTTTGTGTAGAAACAACTCACGGTAGGGAACCCCCCTATGTCTGGTCCGCACAGGCGAGTATGTTGGAATTACCAACGGTTGGAAGGCCTTACTAATCGGTTTACTATACTAATTGAAGGAGAAGAATGAGGATAAAATGTTGGAGGGGTGGGTCCTGCTTCATCCTGCTAAAATTTATAAATACTTCAATTAGACTCCCTCTGGTTTACATATCTTCAATGATGGTAGGTGTCACAGAGTTAATTTTCGAACCTGAAATTTCACCCTATGATAGCACTTGATCTCTAACCAAGTCTCAGCCAACTCACATACACAACACAAGCATACAAGCAATAGAGACACAAGAATTTACAGAGGCAGGCCTCCAACCTTTTTCACTATATCTCAGTATATTACAAAGGAAAACCCTCAACTCTGCACTAGATTTACAAGATGCTTCTCTCTCAACTTTTATATCCAATGCAGACCCTCACATGAGCAAAATATAGCCTAACTCTCAAAATCTCATCCATACATTCAACACTCATTAAAGGACAAGTGGAAGACATATCTAGTCAGCCACTAAAAGGTAGTGCAACACTAATGACTTAATGCAACACTCAGCCATCCACCAAGGATATGTGGGAAACATGTCATCCCACAAAGTTGTGCTGGCCCTTACTAGTTTATGCAATCTGTTGTCACCAAGTATGTCACCCAGCCTTGGTTTCCTGCTCACAGCTTGCCTTTATGAGCCACAACTGCGCCCATGCCTAGACTAAGACGTGTATTGCGTCACGCCTTCTAACCGAAGTTTGCCCATCCGCTCACATGGGTATTTTATGCTTGCCATCATGTCACAGCCTTGCCAAAGGCAAATTAGCCCACCTATGGTGTGCGCACGCACGGCTGGCCAAGCCATGCGCGTGTTGATCTCCAAGGGTGTTATTCCGCTCGTAACATATTTTTCCCCAAGCAATAAATACCGACTTTGGTCATCAATGTCACTGCCTCATGCTAGTGCCATCTTTAGCCCCCGCTACTCACGGTTGCCTCATTCAGGCCCTTGTTGACGCTCTCATTAGCAAGGCGTCATCCATACAAGTGTCAAGGTGCTAACAAACCACCCCCACTAGAAGTTGTACCACGTTCCCATGTAACCTTCTAAATTCCTCCACTTTTCCATTGAACCAAATAATCTGTCCTTCGGTTCTTCTTGCTTTGGCCCATAGATCTATGGGCCAAAATTCGTTCGGCTTCTCTGTCAAATTGCTTTCTAATTACAGGAGGAGCTCTCTTGGTCTGCAGCCTATCCGGGTCTGCAGTGTCTTCATGGAATGGCTTCAGGAAACTCACGTGGATCTTAAGGCGGTCTGGCAGCCTTAAGTGATATGCAACATTTCCAACCCGCTTTATGACTTCAAACGGTCCATCATATTTTGGAACCAACCCTCTATGCACTATTTTGCTGCTGATCTTTTTCATGATCTGTGGTGTTAATTTGAGCAATACTTTGTCACCAACAACAAATTCTAAGGGCCTCCTATGTTGGTCCACATACTTCTTCATACGTTTGCCAGCCTTGGCAAGGCTATTTCGCGCCTCATCCATCATCTCTTACCTGCTCCGAGCAAGTTTATATGCAGCGGGACATTTCCCACCAATTCGTTGAAATGCCACTTCTTGTGGTGTGCGTGGTTGCTGTTCAATCGCAAGTTCAAAGGGACTCAATCCTGTTGCTAAGGAACGGTGCAGATTATAGCAAAACTGAGTTGTGTCCAGCAACTCTACCCAATTTTTCTGCAAAGCAGTCACATAGTGTCGCAGATACTCCTCCATCAACCGGTTCATCCTTTCAGTCTGACCATCAGTTTGAGGATGATTAGCAGTGGAAAACTTCAATTTTATCCCAAGCAGATTGAAAAGGGCAGTCCAAAACCGACCCATAAATTGAGTATCTCGATCACTGATGATGTCCTCTGGCAACCCGAAGTGTTTAACCACATTTTTGTGAAACAACTCGACTGCTACATCCGCAAGACACACATCGGGTGCAACAACGAACATTGCATATTTTGAAAATCTGTCAACAACGACAAATATGGAACGCATTCCATTTACCTTTGGGAGCCCGGAACAAAGTCCATTGAAACTAACTGTCATGGTTTGTCTAAAACTGGCAAGGGTTGTAACAGTCTTGCCGCTTTCTTCTTCTCCAGCTTGTCTAATTGGCATACAAGACAGGTTCGGACATAAGCTTCACTATCATCTTGCATTTTCAGCCAATAATGTTTCCTTGAAATAAGTGCATACATCCGTTCCACTCCTGGGTGACCAGCCCACCGGGTGTCATGCATCTCTCGCATTAGCTCCTTTCGTAGTCCACCGCTACTAGTTACATATAATCTACCCCATCTGGCATAGAGCAGATCGTCCTCTATCCAGTATTTTCTCACCAAGTCATCCCTCACTTGCTGCTGTAGCTTGATATAGGTAGCATCATTTGTCACTTCCTTCTTGAGTCGCTCAAGGAAGTCTGTCTCCACAGTAGAGAGTGCATTCACGAAATTCTGCACTTCCTTTCGGCTTAAAGCATCAGCCACATCATTTTGTTTTCCAGGCCGTTGTATCCAAACAAAGTCAAATTCCGCCAAGAATTCTTACCATCTTGCTTGTTTCGGTGAAAGCTTCTTCTGAGTTTTGAAGTAAGTGTTTGCCACATTGTCCGTGACAACAACAAACCGAGATCACAACAAGTAATGCCTCCAGGCTTCTAGGCAATGAATGACCGCAGTCATTTCCTTCTCATGAGTGGAATACCTTTGTTCTACATCCTTAAGCTTCCGACTCTCGAATACACATGGGTGCCCCTCTTGGACCAACACCCCACCAATAGCACGGTTAGAGGCATCGGTGCGAACTTTGAACGGCAGGCCGAAATCTGGCAACCACAGCACCGGCTCGGATGCTATAGCCTGTTTCACCTTTTCAAAGGCTCTGTCATACTCCTCTGTCCAACTCCGTGGTCTTTCTTTTTTGAGCAAATTAGTCAAGGCATTCACCATTTTTTAATGGCCATTGATAAACCTGCGATAATAGTTAGCAAGCCCAAGGAATGCTCTCAACTCAGTTACCTTGGTTGGAGCAGTCCACTCTACAATGACCTTCACCTTCCGTTCATCCATGCGGATTGTGCCCTTGCTAATCCAGTGCCCCAGAAACATGATCTCCTTTCGGCATAACTCACATTTCTCCTTCTTGACATAGAGCATGTGTTCTCTAAGTCGTGAGAACACCCACATTAAGTGCTTCAAATGCTCCTCAAAAGAATTGTTGTATATTACAATATCATCTAGATAAACAACAATGAAATGATCAATGCATTCATAAAATACATCGTTCATCAAATTACAGAAGGTAGCAGGGGCGTTCGTTAGTCCAAACGGCATGACAAGGAACTCATATGAACCATATTTGGTAACACATGTTGTCTTGGACTCATCTCCTTCTAAAATTCTTACTTGCCAGTAGCCAGATCTTAAGTCTAGCTTTGTGAAATAAGAAGCTCTAGATAAACGGTCGAATAAATCAGCAGCATTAGGAATAGGATATTTATTCTTAACCGTTACCTTGTTTAAAGCTCTATAATCCACGCACATCCTCATGGATCCATCTTGCTTCTTTTGAAATAGGACAGGGGCACCATATGGGGCCTTTGATGGCTGAATCAGGCCGACATCCAGCAACTCATATAGCTGTCTCCTTAATTCTTCTAACTCCTTCGGCGCCATTCTGTAAGGTGCTTGAGCTGGAGGCCTTGAACCAGGTTCCAACTCAATCTTATGGTCAATAACACCTCTAGGGGGTACCTTCTTGGGTAGTTCTACTGGCATAACATCCCCGAACTCCTCAAGTATTTCAGCAACTGCATCCGGCACCTCTACATTCACATCTGGCTTGATCTCGATCAAGGCAGCCAGGTAAGTGCATTCCCCTTTCCGCAACCCATCCTTCAATTGCAAGGCAGAAAACACATTTTTTTGCTTGGTATCCTTTTGTTGCATCTTTAATGAAGGCACAAAACTTGGGCATAATTCATCACAAATGAACATACCTCCGAGATGTGGTAATAGAGCAACGTTTGCTTTCAAGAAAAATTCATTTATGATAATCAGATCAAAGTCATCCAGGGGCATCGCCATAACATCGCACTTTCCTTCCCATTCCCCCACCTTGAGGGACACAGTGGCCAAACCTTGAATAGGCTGAGCATTTGAGTTTACTGCCTTTACTCTGCTGGTATTTTGGGAAAGCCTAAGGCCTAGATGCATTATTTCTCTTGTGGCAAGAAAATTATGAGTCTCACATGTGTCAATCATGGCCAATACTTCTTTGCCATTGATCAAAACCTGTACATACATTAGACCCTTTTGCATCTGAGTCTTTCCGGCTATCAACGCATTGAGAAGCTGCAACGGATTCACCCTTGTTGGTCCCTCTCCATCACTCCTGATATTCCCCTCTTCAGCAACAACAACAGTCATCCTTTCCTTCTTAGGACAATCTTTAGCTCGGTATGGTCCATTACAAATGAAACAACCGCCACTGAACCTTTGAGTACTAATGCTGGCTCTCGTGCCTTCTGATTTAGCTTTGTTTGTATTCTGGCCACCAAAAGTTTTCTTGTAGCTACTCTTCTTCTTGGGGGTAGAACCCTTTCTGTAGTTCTTATTGCCACCCGTGAACTTCTTCTCATTCGGGTTGGCTCCCAACATCTTGAAATCTACCAGGCCATCAGTCGCTACTATGATTGAAGGCAGGTCTTTCACACCTTGCCTCCTAAGTTCCGTTTGTGCCCAGGTTTGTAACCCTGACATGAAGTTGAACAACTTGTCTTTTTCCGACATGTTCTTGATGTCTAACATCAACGAACTGAATTCTTTCACATAGTCCCGTACGGAGCCTGTATGTCTCAGCTTCTTAAAAGATTCCCTTGCCAACCAAATTATGTTGGAAGGGAGGAACTGATCCTTCAATTCCTTCTTTAGGACATCCCAAGTATCTATCCTGGGCCTGTCCATACTGACATCATCCTCCATCCGTATGCACCACCAAAGCTTTGCATCACCAGACAAGTACATGCTAGTAATGGTTACCTTCTCTGTCTCTGGTATGCGAGCAGCCCTAAAATACTGTTCCATATCCCACAAGAAGTTCTCTAACTCCTTGGAACTGCGCGCACCTCCAAAAGGCTTGGGTTCTGGCATTTTGATTTTTGTCGAGGCTTGTTCTCCACCCAACGTCATATTGTGGCATGCTCTCTTTAGCAGGGCCACATCATCCTCCACTGCCTTCAGGTTCTCCTTGAAAACATCTGTCAAGGATTGAACATCCTCGGTTAAGGATTGAACATCCTCAAAGAGAGTAGAGAATCGAGTATTCATTAGCTCCACAAAATTGTTGAAGCCAGAACGTATTTGCTGCAGTTTGGTGATGGTGTGTTCCGCTCTTGTTGTCAGAGGCAGAGCAGGACCAACGAGTTCTTCCAAACAAGAAACTTTTTCCCTCAATAATTCTGAAGTTGTTGGTCCAGCCATTGAATCGTAGAAAGGCTCTGATACTAACTGTCACATGGTTAATTTTTGAACCTGAAATTTCGCCCAATGATGGCACTTGATCTCTAACCAAGTCTCAGCCAACTCACATACACAACATAACCATACAAGCAATAGAGACACAAGAATTTACAGAGGCAGGCCTCTAACCTTTTTCACTATATCTCAGTATATAATTACAAAGGAAAACCCTCAACTCTTCACTAGATTTACAAAATGCTTCTCTCTCAACTTTTATATCCAATGCAGACCTTTACATGAGCAATATATAGCCTAACTCTCAAAATCTCAGCCATACATTCAACACTCATTAAGGGACAAGTGGAAGACACATCTAGTCAGCCACTAAGAGGTAGTGCAACACTAATGACTTAGTGCAACACTCAGTCATCCACCAAGGATGTGTGGGAAGCATGTCATCCCACCAAGTTGTGTTGGCCCCTACCAGTTTATGCAATCTGTTGTCACCAAGTATGTCACCCAGTCTTGGTGTCTTGCTCACAGCTTGCCTTCATGAGCCACATGTTGCCTTGTTGCCATGTGCTATGTCCTGCCTAGCTGAGTTGCGCCCATGCCTAGACCAAGATGTGCATTGTGCCACACCTTCTAACCGAAGTCTACCCATCCGCTCACATGGGTATTTTATGCTCGTCATCATGTCAAAGCCTTGCCAAAGGCAAGTTAGCCCACCTATGGCGTGCGCACGCACGGCTGACCAAGCCATGCGCGCGTTGATCTCCAAGGGTGTCATTCCGCTCGCAACATATTTTCCCCCAAGCAATACCGACTTTGGTCATCAATGTCACTGCCTCATGCTAATGCCATCTTTGGCCCCCGCTACTCACAGTTGCCTCCTTTAGGCCCTTGTCGATGCTCTCATTGGCAATGCGCCATCCATACAAGTGTCAAGGTGCTAACAGTAGGAGACTTGGCTAAGCAGAGTGATAAAGAATTTGTATTCATCAATTCAACATTCAGTGTTTGAGCATACCATAACAACATACTGACTCACATAGGTACAACAACAAACATTTTCTAAGCAGGACAATGCAACAAAAACATCCTGATTCGTTTATGATATAAGCTGAGAATTCAATGAAAACAATAATTGCAAACTAGCTAACTCAATAAATGGATTTCATTAATATCAAGATAGAAACAAAAACAACAATAATTTGAAAAATGGGTAGAATAAAACAATGAGAGGCCAAGTCAATTGGTTCTATTAATGATTATAAAACACCAGAATAACAGTAGTGGAGTATAATTTAAGCTAGACGAATTCAACTCCAACCTAAGCTAACCAATATGATACTACACTAACAAAGGAAAGAGTGCCTCAATATATGGATGGATGCGAGGGTTTTTATGCAGCAAAATGTCCTCCGGAGTAGGAACAACGTCGAGGATCTTGTAAGTATTTTCTTTGATGTTGTAGGAGATAATGGTTTTGCTTCCTACACGTAGCACCAAAAACGCATCGGCTTCGTCTTCTCCATGAATTAACCCAAGCACATAGACCATGATACGGTGGCCTATTGATGAAACAAGATAGAACATCATTGTGGTAACATCAACCCAATACTTAAGTGTCCACTTGGAATAATCAGTTTCCATACGGGAGACGTCGATATGAAATTTGGCGTAGGGGAACGCTCAACAAAATATAAATGGCCAAGAACTCAGATGCGGGAGAGTGGTAATATGGAGACGACATTGTGTCGTCGAAAGTTTGTGTATCAACATGGAAATATAAGCCATGATATGGTGTGGATTCGCAAACCCAATGGATGGAACCATTACAATAGACTCCCTTTATGTATCGAAAAGGTAGTGCTCCAGGCCATTGAAATAATAATCACTACGATTGGGCAGTGGTTTCTGAAGGTTCCATACCTCTGCATCACCACATTCATGCACCCAGCTCATCACATGCATGTTTCATACCATTGTCAAGGAAAGTTGCGCCACCCACGTTCCAGCACACCACCTCCACAAATGTCAAGTTTTGCAGCTACAAGTTGGGCAAGTTGTGTTTGTCTTCTCCTCTACTCCTTGACGCCGAACAAAATAGAGATTATTCTGCAGGCTAGTGCAATAGGTAATTTGTAAGGAAAAACAAGATAATTCGACCCAAAATTCAGAGAACACTCTGGAATTCAATAAAATTGTTTATAATCAAGAATGATAAAAAACAACCCACAAGCCGAGTTTATATTATGTCCCAAAATATAAATTTTTTTCCGAAAAGTACTTCTTTTGCGAAAAATATATATTATGTTCCAAAATATGATATTTTGTGAAAAATATATATTATGTTTCAAAATATGATTTTTTTTTCGAAAAATAATTTTTTCCAAATATTATATATTATTTTTTCCGACATAATTCATATTTTCGCCCATATATATATATATATATGTAGAGAGAGAGAGGTCAAAACCAAAGTTTTAATGGTTGGTTTTAAAAAGCCCAAAACCAACTACCCAAACATGCCCTTATAATCCCTTCAAATCCAATTTTTATAAGAATTCCTTTTCTTCGAACAACCTAAATCCTATTTTAAATTGAAATCCCTCAAATCCAGGCATCCAAACACATTAGGGATTTAACCGGAGGCGTTATATATATATATATATACACTCATATGTGTGTGTGTCTATATATATATATATATATATATATATATATGTATGACTGGGTATAATTCATGTTCTAATCGGAGGGGAAGAGAAAGCAAAGTGAATCGATTGATTGAGTTGGATCTGTGAATTCAGCTAGGAGTGTTGGTGTTGGTGTTGGTGATGGCAAAGTCGATGGCTTTTACCAAAATTAGGGCTGCTGAAATAATTGGCGCCAACGTCGACCTGGTTGCTGAGATCCTCCGGCGTCTGGAGGCCAAAACCGTGACTCGATTGAAATCCGTCTCAAAAACATGGCTTGCTCTCATCTCTAGCCCTCGCTTCTGTGTCCTCCACTGGCAATCCCACAAACTGTCCGGCTTTTTGGTAAGACCTCATCAATACCAACATTCTCCATTAATCAAATACATTCTTATGAGCAAATCTGATTTATGCAATAGTTCTAGTGTTTATATGGTTGATGGAACCTTGAACTTGACTAGTTTAGTGGATGGTACTATTAATCCCAACACCTATCCCACCATGATCATAGAGGGCTATTGTAATGGTTTTTTACTCTTTCACTCTTCGACTCTTGTTCGCTCCAATAATTACTGTGCTTTCAGCTATACTTATTATGTTTACAATCCTACCACCAAACGAATCTCTGCTCCTCTTCCCTGGCCTCACCCTGTTGTTCGCTGGCCCGCCGGCTACCCTAATGACTCTCTATATTTGGTTTTTGACCCTCTCAAATCTATTCACTACAAAGTTGTTTTGCTTCGTAGTCAGCGACATACTAGGAAGTGCTTGTATGAAGCTCATGTTTACTCGTCCGAAACCAATACCTGGTGGTCAAGTAGTACTGGCCAGCATCCCCTTTTAGTGGAAGGAGCTTGTGTGGGGTCCGTACACGGAATCTATTGGAATGGTTGCATCCATTGGATTTACCCCCACCCAGGAGAAACTTCCATCTACTTTAATGTTGATCAACAAACATTCCACCCAATGCCATCTACACCGTCTAAACCTAGTCCACACAGGATGTGGTGGTTTGCGTCCGGGCCTAGTTTGCAATATTTTGAGTGTTATCACAATGGTGGGTTTAATGTCAGTGTTACAGAGATGGAGATTGATTACTCCGAGTGGTCATTGAAGTATCAGGTCCACCTTGATGTCATCGTCTTTGATGTTGCAAGACATGACACCGAGGCAGTGTCGTTGCTTACTTTAATTCAGGGAGAGGATGAAAGGGATGTGTTTTTGCTGCTACTTGTTGAGAAAAAGAGGATCATCTCCTACAACATCAAGGATCACACTTTTAAGGAGCTTGACATTGTTCCTGCTCCGCATGACCTCTCGGGCTTTCAACGACCCCAGGCCCATTCACACATTGACACACTCTTTCCTGTTTGATTCATTACTATGTCGTTTCAGTATGTTTCTATGATTTATGCCCAAATCCTGAATTGTGAATTGATGAATGCAAGATCAGGCATACTTTATGGGACAAATGTTGGACATTTAGGAGACAAGATATAGTCGTAAAAGGAGTTTTGACTGTAACTTCAATTTTGAGATGGGTGTGTTGTAAGACAAGAAATTTCAAATTTGAAGTGTACACATTTATGAGGTGATTAAACTAGTAGTGCCAATTGGGGATAAGATGAGAAACATCTCCCCGTGCATCAAAGGCCAATAACGGCAGCAACAAGGAAGAACATTTGGTCCACACGGGTAAGGTAGAAAAACGGAAGACTAAAACTGATATGGATTGATATATTTATGAAAAATGTGATGACACGTGGTTTGTCCGACATTATGGCCCAAGATAGAGTCGAGTGATAATACAAGATTTGTGTTCCTAATTCCGAATAGCGAAGTAAAATGTTTTTGTGAATTAAATTTTGGCTTCTACATTTTCAATTCTTAAATACCTGACTGATCAGTCTCTTAAGCTTGCCAATGAAAAAAGATTACAACATTAATAATTTTCTCCATTATCCTTTTTTTGTGTGGGCAGAGGCTAGTGACGGAACCCTTTACATCTAGATAGGGATGCTGAAACTGAAATTCGTAAGAAGGGGGTTGCTTCCTCAAATATGCTACTTTTCGGCTTTAGATTGTTAGATTATAGTATATTTTAGTTTGAATTAGTGGTAGTGTCATATATACTCTCCTATTCATGCTTGAAGCAAACAGTATGGTCCTCCGTATTACCATCAAATTCCATTAAATCTTTAGTTGCTGTATTTATTTATTTTTCAAACCATCTTAATAGAGGATGGTAGCATTTCGATAATAGATGAGCTTTGGCAAAATGTTGTAGTTTGGCAGTTCACTGACCCAAATTGTTAAGAGTTCAAATAGGTGCAACGTGGTTATAGCCTATAGGATTAACCTGGCTTATAATCCGTTCAGGTTCAAAACCTAAGAGCAAACCTAAGAGGGAAAAGACGGAGGAAGAGAAAAAGTTCAAAAGAAGGTCCAAATACTTCTTGGTAACACAGCTGGTAGCAGTTTTAGTCTTTTTGTCACTCCTAAGTGGATCTTATGATACTGAAGTAGAGATGGACGACGATGATATTCCGAGTTATGATGATTAAGACAATTGAGTTTCTGTCTTGCTTCCCTCGAGATTTCCTTGTTTGTTCGCCATGCTTACTGAGAATTCTCTTTCCCTTCTCTGCAATTTTGCAAATTGTGCATGCACAAAGATTGATTGGAGAGTTAAGTGAAATAGATCATGATATATTTTGTACTGATATATCCAACTTAATGTTTGAAATAAGTGCCTTCTTTTTGCATTGTGGCTATGAATGTTCAACTTGTGCAAAATCTAATCGCGCAGACCATTTTTATTCTTTTGTGGTCGACTTGTTTTGAGAAAGACTATCGATATCTTTTTGTTTTGTACATTAGATTCGAGGAAAGTGTAGCATCTGAGTTTGGCTAGTTCCATTATGCTTTACGTTTTGTTTCTTTTAATAGAATCAAGGCTATCAGATTAATTTTATCAGTGCAAGTGAATAACTTGTATATCAGTATGTTGGGGCTTGCTTGGTTTGTATATCTAAAACTATTCTTGAGAATTCTGAAAACTGAAAACTGTTTTCTGAGAACTCTAAAAAAAGTTTTCTGAAAATTGACAATTTTATAATTGAATTTTCTGAAAACAGTTTTCAGAAAACCCAAACAAACAGATTTTTGTACAGTTTTCTAATTTTTAGTTTTCAGAAAACAAAAAAATGTATTCCGAAATACAAACCAAGCAGACCTTTAGTATTTCTGTTCTGGGATGCCATGTTAATTATTTGCAGAGAGTGCGATAAAGAGTGAAGAGCAAACTTCTCTGGTGGTTGTGGCCTCTGAACTAAGAATCACCAGTTCTTGAGCGTTGCCCTAGCCCTAATGTGTGTTTTGCCGTCTACACCACCCAGTTGTTCATCAGTATGTTCAATGTTCCCCGGCTTTTTTTATTTTTATGTCAACACTTATGCTTAGCATGACCAAAGTGACATACTCTTATTTCTTGATGTTTAGATATATTGCTTTAGCTTGGCGAAAAAATATATGTAATTTTTGCATACCTCTTCTACTGTAGTACTTTATTTTTTCCCTTGAAAAATGGAAATTGAAATTACCACTGGATCAAAGTATCAGTTTGTGTTAATTCGTGTAAGAGTTGATTTATGTGAGCAATTGTTTTAATTATTTGATGCTGCGAAGTTGATTCCAACCTTTATCTGGTTGCATCACTTTACTACTTTACATAGGATGTCGTTTAGGCTCACATAGCTTGCAGTGCACACTATTGGTAAGTTTTACAGTTGAACTTTTGCATCTTGCTTTTATAAAATCTTATCAAGTTATATTCTTGATTGGCTACCAAGAATGTGAAGGAAAAAGAATTTGAATTCCAAAACAGAAAAAGTACAACTAACATATTGGGTACCAAGAATGTGAAGGAAAATAATTTGAATTCCAAAACAGAAAAATTACAACTAACATCCTAAACATCTACAAATTACAATAGCAAAATTAGATAGGAGAATAACATAGCCACTTCAATGATTACTACAAATAAGGTTAAACTTGTAATATACATAAACTCCCAAACTACATTACCCAACTCTTCCCCCAACCAAGAATAAGTAAAAATAGATTAAAAAAACAAAAAAAAAAACTACCAGAGATAAAATTACATCCCTGTCCCTGCTTGACTACGCGGCCACTTGGCGTTCTCCCATTGCTTGTTCAAGTCAGCATACCCTTCAGCTGAACCAACAGCAAACTCTGTGAGTGAGCTCACAGCAACTGACATTCCAGCACACAATACTCTCATGGCAAATTCAGCCATTTTTTCTGCACTCATTCCCCCTCCTCTTTCAACTGCCCAATCTCCACCATATCCATTTCTTCTCGTATGCAATGCGAACCCGTTCTCCAGACTAAAAAGAAAATCAAACTGAACAGTTCACCAGACTGCCGAGATGGTAATATTGTATGCAATAATGTCAAAAGTGTGTACACAACAAGTTGCATATACCCAATGCTTTTGTTTAGCATAACATATACTCAATTTACCCGAAAAAGAAACACTAAACTGAACAGTGTACAATAGCCATTTATTCTTCTAATTTAAATTAAGCAATACAAATTTGGATTAACTGTAGAAAAGAGAAACAACTTTGGATGATTTACGGTCATCCAAAGTCTCCCATTCCAGACTCTCAAGAATTTAACAGCGAAACTTACAACCATTATGATTTTCCCATTCTGAAGTGGGATAACTAGTACTTTCGGGGAGTTATAATTAAATTTCTTGGTAGTGAAGGAACTTCCCCTCATCCATAAAGGAGAGGCTTTTTGAGAGAATAGGGGTGGTGAGCAATCAATTGTAATAGTAGGTCTTCCCCAGGGGACATAGAGGGGCTGGGCTGCATGAAAAACTTTCCCGTTATAACGAATCAGCGACTTCAAGCAATGAATTCTACAAGACGGCGTAAAATTTGATGCTGGAGTAGGTCTTTTGTTGAAACAACAATTTATTGTTATTATGCATATTTCCCATTCCTTCAGCATGTTATTTAACATGGGAAATGAAGATCACATTTATCATCATTAAACGTCAGACCTTCTCAAGGCTTAAGGCTTCCTATCAAAATAAGTTTAGAAATATACCCTAACTTCATCGTAGAGTTTCTTCTCCCAAGCATAGAGTCTGTCCAGCGTGGATTGGTGATTACCCGAAAAGATACAGGATTCCTCTGAGAAGTCACTGGTACTTTCTTCACCCTCATCTCTGGAGTTCGTAGAGTTCATTAAAAATCTGGATGAGGATGAGCGAGATGAAGCTGACCGGAACAAAGCTACCGGATTCAACATTTTCATAGCTGAAAAAAACACGAATCTCATAAATTGATATTCTAAAAAATTTTAAGCAAATAAATGGAAACTTCAAGTGGAAAAATGAATATCACGTATGTTACAGGATAGAAATTTGAAACCTCACTTTCCTAAAAGCATTTTGCTAGCAAATGGGTTAGCAACTAGCTGGTATCATTGTGAAATTAAGGCTGCACCTTGTATTTGATGCTAAAACATAAAAGGGTTTCATGTTAGTAACCTATTGCACAGGAAGGTAGTTTTAAAATTTCATACGAGCTAGAAAAGAATTATAAGGTATTTTGGTTTTACGAAAGGCAAGTAGAAGGTCGAGAGTTCAAGTCTCCACGGGGGGAAATTGGGTGTGTTTCTTGCCTATGAGAAAAAGTATGCTGGTTTTCCCTTCCTCTCATCACATCATGTTTTGGATCCTTCCTTGTCTTTTTCATTTTTTGATAGCAGAGGGCGTCAACCACTCCCTTAAAGAGGCCAGACAATCTAGTTGTTCTTAATTCAATTCCTTAAAATTTCATATAATTCTAATTCTTCTAATCCAAATATAGAACTTTTACTGATTTGCTATAATATTAACTTTGAATTTGAATTATTCTTTTTTTTTAAAAAAATATTAATTTAAGTCATGTATGAACAACACTAAGATTTATTCAGAGGGACAAAGAGAAAAGGAAAACACAAAGCAAATACAGAGCTCATAGGGTTGAATCACTGCACCTGTGAGTTCATTCGCGGCTGATGAGTATTGAGCTCTGCTAGCCTCCAACATATCGGAGACCTCACTAGCTGAATTACAAATAATTTTGAACTGATCTTCAAGATCCTATATAACTTCAGCCATGCATGTCGGCCTTCGGTTTACATAGACAGTAAACCCTGGTGTTCCTTCCTTGCCTTCTTGATCAGCAACTGCAGTTTGTTGATTTGTAACTTGTCCTACATTTTGTGCTTTTGAGACTTGTATGTTCTGCCTGTCCTGGGATTGTAACCCTTTTG
The DNA here is from genome assembly GCA_963922005.1 of Cornus suecica. NCBI lineage: Eukaryota > Viridiplantae > Streptophyta > Magnoliopsida > Cornales > Cornaceae > Cornus > Cornus suecica. The sequence goes on along the minus strand of OY998244.1, from coordinate 65,576,754 downwards.
CTTCATTTTTGGTTTCAGTTCCACTGTTTGTCTCACTTTCATCATCATCATCGTTGTCATAATCCTCGTCAACGAAAACTCCTTCTTCTTCAACATGTTTGACATCATTGTTATTTCTCTTATTGGTCATATATACATTCTGAGAATTTTTCATCATCCAACTTCGACGTAGAACATCCCATTTCTCTCCCTTAACTCTCTGCCCTTTACCTCTCCAACGTCTATGAATTTTTCATGCTCGAGTCGAAATGGAAGTCACAAGGGTACGGTTGCTTATTTTTCACCAAATTTGTAAGGAATTGCACAAGCTGTTCAACATAAGCAAGTTTAAGAGCTATGTTCCGTATCGGAGAATAAAATAACATGTAGAGCACAAGAAACATAAAGAGAACATGAAAAATGTTCGTGATAAGCAAAGCTGAAAGTAATCTAAAACTATGTGCAATCTCTTTGATATTTCAACAGCTCAAGAATTTGAATTCAAACCCTACACAACCAGAACCATTGGTTCTAAAATTATCAACAAAACAACTAGCAAAAAGACCAAAAAGTACAAATACCTTGTAACTTCTTAAAATGGTCTGAACAGGAAACTATGAGTTTCCAAAATTCAAGAGTAATTGAGAATAAAGCACCAAAATAAATAAATAAATAAATTGTTAAAACAATCTATATCTTGATATTATCAAATTTCAGACTTAGGTCATTTCAAGAGAATTTTCTTAAATATTGCTTGTGCATGAGGACTATTGGGTGCACCGAGAAACTATAATGAAAAGAGATACCCATATGAGGGTATAAGCATATATGGTTAACAGAAAATTGAGATAATTAAATTGACCTCAAATTCAATAACCCAAAATCTAAATAATGAAAAAGAATTAAATTTTATGTTTTGAAGCAAATCAAAACTGAAACCCAGTAAGAATATATATAAAGCGAACTCAAAAACCCCAAAATCTTAACCATCAAAAGAGATCAAATGTTTATGCTTTTAAGCCAACCAAAGTTGAGACCCTGTGGATATATATATATATATATGAATCCATTGATGAGAATTGAGTGTGAAAGCCACGAATTCAACGCAAGAGAAATTCAACAAACCTGATTGAGTAGTGAAGAGTTCATGATTGGAGTTTGAAGTGTGATTAGTATGAAGAATCGTACTAGAAAATCATAAAGAGATACAAATAAAGAATAAAAGTTATGATATGAAATAGAAAATCAAAGAATAAAAGAAGAAAAATATTAATAATAAATTTGTATTATTTAATGAATTATATTTTTATGTATATTATAACTGTACATAGGCTTACTAAGAAACCGATGTGAAATATACTAATTGTATTTTGTATATTCCAACACTCTTCCTCAAGTTGGACTGAGATTTTCGCAAGTCCAACTTAAAACTGGAAACAAAATCACCTCTGAACATATCATAATGTATCTTGCCACTTGACATGTATCACACTACCGAACAAATTGATAGCCACGTACTACGGATAATTCGAAAAATACTGATGCTAAGATACTGATTTCGAGAACTTGGGAAAACCACCGAGAAGAGAACACTGAAGTTTCCAAACAAATCAAAAAATAATTGAGAAGCAGGGTTCAACCTGTACTAATAGCATAAGAGATCACAACTCCACTTGTACCGACAAAATCGATAGCATAAGGGATCTGTTGAAAGATATAAAATATTTAAGTTACACCCTCTATAACAGCTTAAGCTTTTAGAACAATTGATAGTTAATATAGTATCAGAATCAAATATATCGTGTTCAAACCTCATCAGTACCCTTTATTGATAATGTTATTCCGCTTAAGCACTTATGGTGGGAATAATGCGAAGCTTGATGAGAGAGAGAAGAGAGGGTTGGAAACCAAATACAAAGGAAAGAACACGAGGTGTCAATTTAAATGCCCCTTTTACTTTCACTAATTTTCCAAAATGCCATCGGTTGGGAATATTTCCTCATGACCTTTTTTCTTAATAATTCTAGAGGTTTCATCAATTTCTTTTCTCTCATCGCTTATGATTTGCTCATGATTTTTCGAATCATATTGATTTTCTTTTTATTATATATATTTGAAATGATTAGCAAGATTAACATGTTTAGAACACGAGATTTTTGAATTTCTTATATTATTTTCAAAATTTTATATTTTTTAAATTTTATATATTTTTCATACTTCATATATTTTTTGAATTTTATATATTATTTTTTTATTTTTTGTATTATTTTCCAAACATAAGACCAAACAGCTTGAATAAGACCATAAGACCAGACAACTTTACCAAACAGACTTTCAGAACACTACTCAGATAAGACCAGACCAAACCAGATAAGACCAGACCGGACCGCCTACCAAACGGGCCCTTAGAGTTTTAGATGAGTGAGGGCATAATTATTATTATTCTTAATTCAGTGGGGGTTTTAGAGTTATTTAAAAAAAATCAGTGGTGGCATAAATGTTATTCTTAAATATTTAAGGGTAGATAATGTAAAAAAAAAAAATTCCGGTGGCCCCACTCGCCCCAAGGCTGGTCCGTGCCTGAGTACTTTCATCCCATATTAGTTTTGATCATATTTCTACTTCTTTTCTTCTATGCAAATCAGCTTTTATTTCTATCTATTTTATTTTTAATTTCTCAGACAATGCAAATTAAACTTCATTTAGATATATTATTTATTTTCCCCCTTATTCAACATCTTTTTAGTCAATAGTCATCTCAGTTACTACTAAACTTGTAATCGGAACGGATTCAGATATGATCAATCCGATCCAAATTTGAATTTGATAAGCAAAATCTCACTTCGATCCGATTCGATAATCTGACGGATTTTTACTTAGTAATCCATATCCAATTTTTCTGATAATCAGATATCTGATTCGATAATCTGATCCGATTATGTAATTTATAAAAAATAAAAATTAATAAATAAAATTAATTTTTTGTTGCTATTGTATGAACATTAAAAATTAAATTATTTATTTATACTTATAATACATGTACATGACAAATACGAAAGTCAAATAATAAATAAAAATTTGAAATAGAATTAAAAAATACTACTTAACATATACAACTAATACATAATTTATATATACGTGTATGTATATATATATACTAGTAAAAATGACATAATCGAATTAGATTATTATCGGATCGGATCACCTAAATCTATATCAAATTTATTAATGAAATAGGATTGTTGGATTTGAATCGTATTCAGATTATTGAATTTTTTTCTTAATTTATATTTGACTAAATTGACTGGATTCAGATTAAAATTCAATCCATTGACAGATCTAATTACCACCTAAGACCTTTTTGCCCTTAGACATAGTCTAATTTTCCAAAACTCTAACAAGCCAAAATTGACCGTGATATAAGACAAGAACCAGTAAAAGGGAAAGATGAAAGTCCAAATTGCAAGAATTTCAAAAACCCAAATCATTTTCAGTGGACATATTGAAATTGTTGATATCAATCCAACTACTCATGAGATTCACTCTAAAGTATACTACTGAAGACACATCACTAGGAGGGTCTTGGCTTTCAATTTCAAAAGTTTGAAATAATTGCTACTCTCTACTTTTCAATTTCATGGGAAAATTTTTTTGAACTGGAAAGATAAAAGTTAATTGACTATATATAGCTATGCATGCAGATAATACCAGTCAATTTGTATACTTTCAATTGCAGTGGCAATTAATGAAGAATAGGTGAAATAAATTCCATAATGAAGAGAAGGATATTTTGGTAACTTACGCCCATGCTAGAAAACCTTGTTTCGGTTTGCCAACTGCGTGCCCCACTTGCTTGCCCGTTTACTATTGCAATTAGTAGTTCATATTATTAGGATTAATTTTTAAGAAATCTCCCTAAACTATCCAGTTTAATTAACTAATCTCCATTTTATCATTTTTGTTCTCTATACTATTCAATTTCATCATTATGTCCCATCACCTTAAATTTTGAATCAAAATACATAAACTACTTTCAATAATATAAGGGAATTTAGTGAAATCAATCATGTCATCCGAAATAAATAAATAAATAAAATAATCATTATTTAAATATGGGTATTACAACACTACGCATATTAATTTTGGGATTCTTCTTTTTCTGTTATACATTCTCTCTTTCATTTTTGTATTTTTTTCTTTATCGCCTTTTTGGCAATTTAATAGGTTATATATTACATATAATCAAAATTTTGGATTACAAAAGTTAGATGCGGAATCTATTATCAACATTCCTAGAACTAGATCTAATTTTATAAATATGTTGCTTTTCATGAACATAGAGGTACTGAAATGTAGAGACTAAGAAACACTTTTTATTCATCAATGTGGGAATCAATTGTAAAGTTCATCTCACGTATTAGATACAATCAATAATTTCCCACTACAGTTAATTTTACAAAGTTATTTAATGTTTTTTTGAGTAAAAGGTCAATAGCAATAATTTTTTAATTAGATGGTTTAAGTAGCTTTCATCGTGGAAAGAAATTGATTCAGATTTGAGATGATAGATACCATGATTTACCATATCGTTCAAGATATTATGTATTGATTAGTTCACAATAATTTTTTAAAGTTGTCTTATGCAATATTGGTATTCGCCGGATGCTCACGGCTAAAGCGTGTTTAAGTTTATTATACATTTATCGCGATGAGTTGATTGCAAATAGAAATAGTTAGTGTTTAGAGTAATATTAGAAATATATATATACTATTAAAAATTAAATGGAACAAAGTAGGCAAGGTAAAGTAATTAAGGCTTCGTTTGGTAGGAAGAATTTGAAGTGATATGGAAAGAAAATAAAAGAAATGATAGAGAGTTGTGTGTTTGAGTTGCTACTTATAAAAGAAAAGAAAGGATTTAAAGGGATATAGTTATAACTACAAAGCTCTTGGGTACTATCTCTTAAAAAATAAGAAGATTCGGAGAGAAAAAAAAGGATAACAAATTTAAATATTAAAATGACAAAACTATCATCCATAATTAAAAAAAGGGAAAATTACACAAATTATCTCTGAACTATGACCTAATTGCACGCGGTACCCCTTACGTTTCAATAATATCATAAACTACCCTCAAAACCATCTCTTTTGTAACACTTAACCCCTTCTGTTCAAAGTCAACGCCAAAATTGGTCAATAAAGGCTGTTTTTGTAGTGAACTTCCATTTTTGCCTTCATATCATTACATGTTCCAATTTTGCATACAAAATTACTTAAATACCCTAATTTTTTTGAATTTATATATAATGTTCTAAAATATGAATTTTTTTTGCAAAAAAGTATATATTATGTTCCAAAATATGATTTTTTTGCAAAAAAATACTTATTATGTTCCAAAATATGAATTTTTTTCCGAAAAATATATATTATATTCCAAAATATGAATTTTTTCAAATATATATATATTATGTTCCAAAATATGACTTTTTTGCAAAAAAGTACTTATTTTGTTCCAAAATATGAATTTTTTTCCGAAAAATACTTTTTTTGCGAAAAATATATTTTATATTCCAAAATATGATTTTTTTTGCAAAAAAATACTTATTATGTTCCAAAATATGAATTTTTTTGCGAAAAATATATATTATGTTCCAAAATATGATCTTTTCCGAAAAATATTTTTTTTGCGAAAAATATATACTATTATGTTCCAAAATATGATCTTTTCTAAAAAATATTTTTTTTTGCGAAAAATATATACTATATTCCAAAATATTTTTTTTTTCAAAAAATATATATTATTTTTTCCGAAATAATTCATATTTTGGAAAATAATATTCTCCCTCCGAAAAATAATTTTTTTGCGAAAAAAAAATATATATATATATTTGAATTTATAATTTTTGGGGCAAAGTGGACACCGTGGGGGTTAGTTGATAAAACTGGATAGTATAGGGGGTTTCTTGAAATTAACCCTAAAATATAATATAAAACAAGGGCTTTTAAGTAAATTCACGCACAAATCTGACTGGGGCTGTTCTAAGAGGTAGTAACTGATATTATTCAAACGTTAGAGGTACTCTCTGCAATTAGGTCATAGTTCAGGAATAATTTGTATAATTTTCCCTTAAAAAAATAACTTTATTAATTAAAGTATATATTAGTTATTTAATTATTATTCTTCCTTTCATTTTCTCTTATTGGACTTATCCAACCAAAAATAATATCATTTCTTTTCCATTTTTTCGTAATCTATCCAATCATAAATTTGTTCCATTCTTTTCTCCGAAGTAAATCCAAACAAGCCTAAAGGTAAATTGTGGCTAGCTTGTAGTGTCTTGGTCAAATAATGAGGCGTGACTGCTTTTCTTGGCTAAGTTGTTAACTGAATTGACTCATCATGACTTTCCTTTTTGTTACGATGTCTACTCGTAATGTTCAATGGCGACCTTAACGTCATCGCCATTGAGTCCAAAATGAAATCCTGATGCTCCATGGAGCCATTCCGGAGCGATTCGAGCCCTAATCTGTTGAACGAAGCTGAAGGTACCATTTTTGTGCAATAATTTCTGAATATGTATATCCGTATATATACACACACACATACACATACCTACATATGTATATATCACCTTTTCTAGGTAAGCATTTCCATGTAAATCAGCTTTAAAATCGCAACTAAGACAAATTGATCCATCCAAATGATTTTAACATTTTGTGGGTAGTAGATTTTGGCGGTAAATTTGGCTCTGGTAATGCAAGTAGTGTTCTTCAAACCTTTGATAGTACACTGCTGATAGTGTTGTCTTTTGGGGGTATAATTTTATAAAGGCATCTTTCTTCAAACATGCGAGGAATAATTGTGCCTACAAACCTGTGTTGCCTTCATTGTTCGCTGGAATATTTTTTACTTCACATTTTGATATTTGATTTATTGATCTCTGATATTTGGCATAGTGGACATATTTTACTGAAAAATATGTAGACAAAATAAATAAAAACGATTATTTTAAGAAAATATCTTATAATAAAACATTTTTTTATTATCTTTTGGTGTATCAATATCGTATTTTTTTATTTTATAATTCTCTGTAATTTTTTATGTCAAGGAAATATAATTATCTCAAATTTTTAATACTAACTTGTTATATTTAAATTAATTTATATAACTTGTGTATGTGTTTAGGAAACGCCAAAGTAGTAAAATTTAACCCTGTATTCCGAGTGTAAAATTTTTTATATAAAGAAATGAAACAAGTAAGTTTTATTATTTTTTATATAATTATAATTAAAATACAATAATGTACTAAAATTTCAAATCAGTTCAACCTAGATACTCTGTCCACCCACCCTATTATTTTGTTATCAGCTCTAAGCAAATAAGTGAATAAGAGTGAGCTGTTCCCATACCTTGAATCTGGGGTGTAAAGTTAAGTTTTCTAGAAATTGTTTCCGAAAATTTTGGTTTAAAAATTGCATGTTTTCAGAAAATTCTAATTTTTTTTTATTTTCATAAAATAATTTTCTATTCTCAGAATTTTTGAAAACAATTTTCAGATTTCGATACAAGTGGTCCCTTGCTTTCTCTAATGTTACTTCACAACATCTTTAGTAGAACAACTCAATAATGGAAAAAAAAACAAGTGAAGTGAGAAAGAAGGCATATCATGTGGTTGCCAATAAAAACTCTACTTTAATTTGTGATAATGCTTTTGCTGCTACTTTTTGACAAAAAGAGAATCGTCTCCTACAACATCAAGGATCACCCACACTTTTAAGGAGCTTGCTTGTTCCTGCTCGGCATGACCTCTCGGTCTTTCAACAACCCCAGGCCCATTCACACATCGACACACTCTTTCCTGTTTAATTCATTACTATGTTGCTCACTATTTTGTTGTTTTAAGCTATACATTTCACTAATGTTATTCTACTGTTCTGTAGCCATCAATATAATTTGAAGCGTGTTTCTCACCAATTGGTACGGCACTGTATGCTACTCATTCACCACTTGGGTCTCGCTATTTCAAATTGTTCTAATTTCAGTTTCGATCTTAATATGTTGACTCGATTGATTGTTTGATTTACCAAATGTGCATCACTCATTAGTTTGAAGCTACATTTTTCTTTCTGGTGAGTTGCAGGATATTGTACAAACTTGGTCAAGCTGATAGAACACACTAATGAAGAATGTAGAATTTTCCCTTCTACTAACACTTAAACTTTCATAAACACATGGGTTTGGAAATTTACAAAGGAAATGATGGTGTATTTGAAACACATCAACTAAAATGCTAAATGTTTTGTGCAAGCTGAGTCTAGTGCCACAAACGTGTCAATTCTGAATGTTGCACTCGATTTGAAATTAAAATAGAGAATTTTATGTATGAATCAATTTTTTTGCCTAGGATTCTGCTGGTATGTATGTTGTGCTCGAGATGTGAGTCCGTGAACTCTGCATGTGATTTTATCATACATATGTTGTACATAGAATGCGAGATTGTAAACATTGTTACGGATATATATGTGTATGTACACATAGGACTATGCTTTTAGGATTACTAGTGGTACTTTTATGCAGAGAGAGCCAGATGAATCAATAGCATTCAATTTCATAGAAAATACAACAGAAACAACTAAATGAATCATACCAAAAAATGTATGCAAGAGATTATTAAGTTACTGGTGTGTATACATATAATATCATCAGACTGTTCTCTCAATTCGATTAAAAAATTCTAAAAAAATAATAATTGCTCTAGATATTCTACAAATTTGTAGATTACCAATCTGATCGCTGGAAGAACATGAAACATTCTAGACTGTACCAAAAAATAAGGGTCTGTTTGGATAGGCGGTTTTGAGCCTGGTTTTGGTTTTGGTCTTTGATTTCAAGACCAAACCATGTTTGGTTGGTGGGTTTTGACTTGGTTTTGGGTTTTTTAAAACCAACCACTAAAACCATGGTTTTGGCCTACCAATTTTGACTTTTCTCTCTATATATATATATATATATATTGCCGAAAAAATGAATTATTTTGAAAAAAATAATATATAATATTTGGAAAAAAATAATTTTATTCCTAAAAAAATTAATTTTCAGGAAAAAATTAATTTTCCGAAAACAAAATTATTTTTTCGGGAAAAAAATTATTTTTCCCCATTTTATATCCTTTTTTTTCTAAATTTTTTAATTTTTTTCAGTATATAATAAAATTATTCAAAATTTTATATATTTTTTTAATTATATATATTTTTTCGAATTTAAGATATATTATTTGAATTTTATATATAATTTTCACATTTTAAAATATTTTTTTCAATTATATATATATTTTTTGGAATAAAAAAAATAAAAATGTCAAATGTTTTCAGGAATTTTAAATATTTTTTAATTATATATATTTTTTCATTTTAATATTTTTTTCCAATTTTATATATATATTTTTCATATTTATATATTTTTAATACATATTAGTATATATATATAATTATACCAAGACCAAGATCAACTCCTTACCAAACATTATATATAGATTTTAGATTTATCTAAAACCACCCAAGACCACCAAAACCAAGTTCCCAAACGGGCCCTAATAAGGGTAATTTGCACTGATACCCCTGAATTTTAGGTCAATTAAAGGTAAAAAGTGGTCAACGCTTTTTTGGTCCATCAGCCAAAAAATTAAACTAAGAACCGGCCGATATATCGGTGAAACGGCCGATATGGACACGAACCGGTTCCTAAAAATAAAATAAAAATAAAAAATGTCATGTTTTGATTTCGACCATTGATTTGCTCATTGACTTTATGAATGGAGATTAGGGCCCACTTGTGTGTGTGTGTGAGTGGGATGGTGGAGATTGGATTAAGCACATTGTATTAAACAGAAAGTAAAAAAAAAAAGATACAAGAAAACAAAATGTCATATATATATATATATATATAATATTTTTATTTTCGTACTCTTTTGACCAAAATATATGTATATATGTTATATGTATAATATTATATATATTTTTGCTTTCGTACTTTAGGCACTTAAATATTGAATTCTATTTTTATAAATAAATAAATTAAATAAATATGCAAATTAAATAAAATAGAATTTAATGAATTAAATAAAGATGCAAATTTATGTATAAGTTATAACTTTTTATTATTGCTATTTCTATTACAAAATAGAATAATGTCAGAAGCTGGAAAAAATGAAAGTGGAAATGTCATGCCTTCCGGCAGACGCAGTGAGAAAGTAAGTGCCGATATTTGTAAATATATCAATGTTTGCAGCTTATTCTATTTCGAGATAAAGAAGAGATATTTGGTAGCCATATTGCACAGCGTGCTTATAATTTCACATCTCCTGGTATATATTATTTACATTCTAAATATTTTGTATTCTTCATATTTGAATTCTTATTTTTAAAACAATGATTAATTCATTAGTAAATTATTTTGGGTACTAAATATCTTTAAAAAATATATAAAATTTACTTAAAATGATCAAAAAATCATCAAAGTTTAGTTATGTCGTCAAAAGTACTATATCAGTACATTTTTACCACCATGTGCGAGTTTTTAAAAAATTCACGCTTGCGATAACCGAAACCGTTACGTAACCCCGATACTGACCCGATTCCGTTACACCAATACCGAAACCGTTTTTGCGAACCATGTTAAGCATTGACAATATTATATGAATAATTTTTAAAAATTCTTTAGAATACGGCGGTTTGACCAGCTTATGACCCGATCCGCTTACATGTTGTCATAATGGGTTGAGTATGGGCCACATACCCCAAATCCGCATATGAACTTTGTTTTTTGTAGGTAGATTGGTAATCTAGATAATTTCATAACAAACTATCCGGACTTTATTTTACATTTCTTCTATTTAGAGAATCTAGAATTTTAATCTTATTCAATTTTAAACTGTAGTAAACTTTTTATTCCATTTAAAACAATTGTAATCTTTTTATTTATTTATTTATAGAATATTGAGAACTTCATATTTTTTATTTATTTTTGAGATTTTATGTTTTATAAATAGATTATCTGACTCTATTTATATAATATTAGGTATTACTCATTTCACTTTGTTTACATATTTTTAACATACGTTATAAATTTCAATTACTTATGCTGCAAATATATTCTTGTCAAAACTCCTTAACTTTATAAAATTGTGCTAGGATCTTTATGGGTCACTTTTGGATTTTCAAGCAACATTGTTTTTGTAAATTTTGGATTGATATTTAAGGTATTGTACTTATTTGCATGTTTTTTTTATCGTATTGTGTATAGTTGGTGATTGATCATTGTTTTGGACCTAATTGAAGGCTTGTAGGCTTGTAGAACAATATGCCTCCTCAGTCCTCAGGTAATTATTTTTTCATACTGTATATCTGTATAAAATAAAAATTCTTTAGCGATCAATATCTACGCCTCAAATATTATTTCTTTTTTCTTAATTTTTAGGTTTGCTTGTTGGGAAGAGGAAAAAACTTGCGAGAAAGAGTTGTCACGGAAAACAAAATATTGGTATATTTTTTGGGCAATTATCTTTGGTTAGTTATCAATATATGTGACATTTTCATGGATTTAAAACTATGTCTTAGGTTCATAAAGATGTTAAATTACGATCCTTGGTTGATTTTTTATTTATTTATTCAAACTGTTTAATGAATCTCAATATCAATCTGTATATGTTTTGTTTTTGCCATAACGATTAAGAAAATATAAGATAGTGATATACTTAGATATGTGATTTGTGTTATTGCTTCTTGACCACAAGAAGATATTAAAAATGTATACAACTATTTCATAAGCACATCAACTTGTCTTGGACTATTCTCACCCTCCTTATCAGACTCAATAGAATCCTCCATAGTGATTTTAAAAGCTACAATTCTCTCTTTTTTACTGCTAGACTTCTTAGAAGGACCATTGAACATCTCCATCTCATAAGATTTTAGATTCCCGACCAATTCTTCAAGTTTAATTTCTTTAAGACTCGCTAATTCCGAAATGATAGTAACCTTAGACCGAAAACATTCAGGAAGAGACCTAAGAATCTTTTTCACTATAGTAGTCTCAGGAATGGGTTTCCCTAGATTGTGACAATCAGTTACTATGTCAGTTAGTCTATCTTCAAAATCAGCATAGATTTCATCATCTTCCATATTAAGCTGTTCAAATTGGGAATTTAACATTTGAAGCTTTGGTTGCTTAACTTTTGAAGTCCCTTCATTAGTTACTTAGAGAATATCCTAAGCTTCTTTGGTAATTTCGCATGTAGCAATTCTCTTAAACACACTCGGGGTAACAGAATTATATAAAACATTTAAAGCTTTAGAGTTCCATTAGGAGTCCACTTACTAGACGGATTTAATTTAGATTTATTAGTAGTCTCGTCTATCATAGTGGGAGGTGAGTACCTTATCTTTATAGCAAGCCACGCTTTCTCAACTAGATATTTTAATAAAGTTCTCATCCTAGCTTTCCAATAAGTATAATTAGAGTCATCAAACAAATGGGATTTAGTAACGGAACCTCCTTCATGAGGTACGTCCATCTTCTAAGTTCAAGATCTAACCCTAGGTCATTAACCTAAATCAGGGCAAACCTTACTTTAATACCAATTGTAACAGGTGGATGCATCGCGGTTCGACCCAAAAGCTTAAGCTAATGGGTTAGGCTAACATCCACCAATTCAAAACTCTTTTCACTTCCCATCTTTATCTGAAGTGGGACACAAATGGGCACCCTGTGACATTCCCCCCATCCGAACCCGAGTAACGCCCTCGTTACGGTCAGACCATCCTGCCTACTCGACCTTGGACTTGGATTCCGACCCGGGTGTGGGGGACCTTAGCAGGCGTTTGGCATGACACCGGATAAAAGACTGGGTCTGGCTCCGATACCAATTGAAATTACCTAGAAGACGGTGAAATAAGCCTAGAGGGGGGTGAATAGGTTTTTAATAAATTTAATGACCAATTAAAATTATTTGTGGAATATTTAATTTTAATCAGAATAAATAGATCATTAAAAAAACTTTTCTTAAACTAATAATATTTATCAGAGATAAATTAGTTTTTAATTAAAAATATATCTTTAATAAAAATAAGGAATTATTAATTAAAATATTTAATTTTTATTAAAGATATTTTTCTTTTAATAAAAATATTTAATTTTTATTAAAAAGATTTTTCTATAAAAAAAAACTATTGATGTCCTAGAAACAATATTATGATACGTAGGATATGATAATTACCCAAAAGTGTGGAGTCAAATTATTATTGCAAGATATAATAAAACACATTGTTAACACACCGATCGATCGCATATTACCACTGATTGATTGCTAGTGAGCCAATTAGGGTTCGCTTACGTTTATTTTTCATTTTATCAGAGATAAAATAATTTCTTATTGAAAAATATATTTTAATAAAAATAATAATTTTTTAATTAAAATATTTTTATCTTAATAAAAATAATAAAATATTATTAAATATATTTTTAATGAATATAATAAAGGTTTTTTATTTTAATAAAAATAATAATCTGGTGGATAACCACTTGTGATGTCCTAAAATCACTATTGTGATACGTAGAGTATGATTAATGTGTATTCAGGTTATTATAGCATGGTTGAAACAAATACACTGATAACCTAAAATCGATCGATCAAAACACCACCGATCGATCGAACCAGCAAATGATCGTTCAAAACACCACCAAACGATCGAATTACCACCGATTGTTCACTTAATACGAATCCGCTACCACCGATCGATCAATTAACCCTTTGATCGTTCAAAAAAATCTAAACGCAAATTCTGGGAATAGTGTGCAAAATGTTCTCGTTAAATATTTCCCAATATCTTTTTCTACACAAATTATATCAAATTATATTAACCACACACTAATATATTTAACGTGGAAAACCTTGAAAAATGTTCAAAGTAAAAATCACAGAGACCCTTTGATAGGTGTTATATTTTAGACATTTAACTCACTATAGTTACGTCCTTTCATTCCATTATTTGGTTTTTTTATGCTATTTATGTGTTTAAGCATGTTTCAAGAGTTTAACGAAGAAATATAGCTAACTTTGGTAAATTAACCAAAGACGTGTTCGTTTCTATCCAAGAGGAGAGTCAAAGAGGCGTTTTCGAGACAAAATTGGCTCCTGGAGGGCAAAAACGGCATTTTCAAAAGCCGTCATCTAAAGGAAAAAGTCTTGTGAAATCAAGACGATCATTTTGGCACAGTTGTGGAGAAAATTGGTTTTCATGAAGAATCTACACCTAAGCCTATGCCTACAAAAACAAAAGGTGGCCAGAAAGTGAAGATCCACGCCTGACCCTACGCTTGGACCTACGCCTAGGTCGTAGCTAGGGTACTCCTAAGGCGTAGGTTCATCGGAGCCAAATACCATATATTTAAGGCTCTTAATTATACATTGTTATGTCTATGACTATCATTATATTTATGCTTTTATACGATTTTCATGTTTTAAGATATTTCAGGCAATGCTATGTAAAACGAGTTTAATCTGGTGAATTAACTGGATCTGTTACTCAAGATTATTTGAGAGCCGAAATTATGAATAAAAGACCTATAAAATACCAAAAACAAGTCAAGGATACAAAAGAACTGAAAAAGAATGAAGTTGAGAAGAGAAACGGAACAAAGAAGATGAAGTGCAAAATTCAAGGTGAAGAACTATTGAGTAGTCGGTAGATCCTTCACCAAGTACTCAGTAGAGTGCAAAAGACCGCGCGGAGGAAGGAAAATTTTCCCGAGAGTTTAGCGCACTTGCGCTCGTTTTCGCGAGACCTAAAGTCTACTGAGTACTCAGTAGAAACTTCACCGAGTACTCGGTAAACCCTAATGCGGCCAATAAATTTAGCAATCTGTATACACATCTATGGGACATGTTTTGACCCAAATCAACATGGAATGATCTCTAGACTATTTTAGATGTAATATTAACCATATATGAAGAGATTATATATCATTCTTCAATATACATCAC
This sequence comes from Cornus suecica, assembly GCA_963922005.1. Taxonomy (NCBI): domain Eukaryota; kingdom Viridiplantae; phylum Streptophyta; class Magnoliopsida; order Cornales; family Cornaceae; genus Cornus; species Cornus suecica. The sequence goes on along the minus strand of OY998244.1, from coordinate 65,561,734 downwards.
AAGATACATTTCTGACTTAACCGTGAAACAATCAAATTACCAAATAAATACGCCTCTTTTTCTATAAAAGAGAGGGGTCTCTCCTACAGCAAAATGAGGATTATTGGATCTTTGTCTTGGTGTTATATTATAGTTTGGAGCATTATATCAACCATGGAGGGCGTGTCTACATCAACAATGCAAACAACCACTACCATGAACAACTAAATCAGTATCTAGGATTTTTAATGAAACCCTAGCCAAGTAATGTAGACTCTTTCTTATTTTTATTGTATAAAATCAAATAGTGATATGTTGTTAAATCAATTCACTTCCTACACTTTTGACATTGGAGATCAAATAACCAAATAGAGGTAGTTAGTCAATGCATACCCAATGTGACCAGAAGATTAATAATGCTTTGTTACATACCCAAGATGACAGGAAGATTAATAATGTTTTGTTACGCACCCATGGTGACAAGAAGGGGTAGTTATTGTGCAATTTGGTTACACAATAACAATATACAAATTGCGGAAATAAATAAGAAAGATCAGAAAATCAGAAACTTACACAATAATAATACTGCCAATCTTTATTCCAATAAGTCACACTTATATCTTACAGACTCAATAGAAAGAAGAGAAACAAAGATAAGTCAAAGAAAGACTTAAGAGAGAAATTCCAAAATCTGAGTAAATAACTAACAAAACCTTCCCTTATATAGAGAGGAAAGGGAAAAGAAAAGAGATAAGAGATAAGAGGGAATCTCTCGGGTACACTACTGGGCCCCATCGACAAAGACTATTTTCTTACTTTACCTGACCAGATCCAGAATTCATGCAACTTTTCCCAAAGTAATTGGGTAGTGAATGGAGGTGAATCCTGACCTAACATAAAAAGACATTCCACCTACAAAATTGACAGGTGGCCAACCAGATTATAATTATCTGAAATAGATACAATTATCTTACAAGTGACATAAGCAATGACATCAAGAAGGACAAATAATTGATCCTCAATACGTCATGGATAACATCATGGTTTACTGCCCATAATTGGGCCCTTGGATGCTGAGGTGGAAACTGATGTGATCATGGCGTCCCAATAGTCCCCCATGGTGGCTTCACCTTCATCATCAAGGTCATCATCTGGATTCTGACCTTTGCCAGCAAGGCAAGAAAAATCATTATTCTCATCCTGACTAGCCATTGACTGGTCATCTGGAATTGCAGTTGATTCTTCATAAAATCCATACATTTAACCATCAATTCTAATTCCCCTAAATTGGGAAATTGATTTCGAAAAGAGGACTTAATTTCCTCAAAAGGATTAGATACGGGTTTAATTACCAGCTGCTGAGACTGATTAACATTCTCCATATAAAACATTGTTTTTTCAAAGATTAATTTATTCAGTTCCTCAATTGAAACTGAAGTCCACCATCTATAATAAAAAAACTCTATTAAGAGTAGGAACCTTCAAATGGTCAAAGTTACATTGTAACTCCCACTTAGAAATCCATGGGATGCCAAATTAGGCGAAAAACAACAATTTAGAGAAACCCTCTGGAAGATTCTCTTTTCCTCTCAATTGAGGATGGTGATTAGACCAAGAACTAAAATGTCCCCGAATGACTTCAGGAAGAACATCAAGATCAGGTCCATACAATTTCCACCAATAAAAAATCCAATTTGGATAAGAATTTTTTAAGGATTCTGGGCAAAACTTGAAAAACCAAGTATGCTTGAATTTGACATTTTGGTATAAAAATACATGTTTCCATGCCTCTTTATAATCCCAGTAATTAAAAGAGAAATTCTTGCCAGACCTTGAAAAGGATCTGGGTTTAGAATGGTCAAGACCCCAATCAGTGGGTTTAATTACCTTTTTAATGACAACCTTAGAATAGGAAATTGGGCTTCTGAGTTTATCATTAGATTTTTCATAAGTATGAGTGATAATTACAGAATTAGTTTCCTGTAAGATAACGCTCTTTATTAAGTTGTGCACCATAATTCTGCACATCGTCGAGATAACGACGCTTGATTTCCCTAGGATCAGGCATTCATTGGATGTCTTGAGGCTCCAAGGTTAAAACATATTGATTTATCCTATTATTAGGAATAAAAGGATGAGGTTCTTTAAGAAGAGCTTCATTTGCAGATTTAGGGACATTATTTCCCTTTTTGGATTGTAGGTGAGGGAAAATTTCCTCATCAGCAAGATTCACTTTATTTGAATCCCTATTTTTCTTACCCTTGTCTTTATTGGCTTGGGAACCCTTAGAAGGGACACTCATTGAATTCTCTGCAAAAATTCACGAGTTAAAAAATCAGGCAAAGAGTTTGATTCACCCTTGATGTATTCTATATCAAAATCAAAAGCAGATAAGTCTGCCTGCCATCCTGCAAAAATTTGTTTAGAGGCAAGATTTTTTATATCTTTTTTCAAAACTTGTATGGCAGCACTACAATCAACTCTTATCAAAAAATGTTGGTTAAGTAAATCATCATGAAATTTATAAACACATTTTACTATGGCTAAAACTTCCTGCTTGATTGTAGCATAATTAAGCTGAATATTTTTCCAAGTACCAGAAGTAAATCTTACGAGATCCTCTTTACTTGTTGAGGGATTTAATTATTTTAAAATACCCCCGTATCCTTTATTGGATGCATCAGTTTCAACAATTTTAAACCATAAAGGATTAGCTAAAGATAAACAAGGTAATTGTTTAGCTTTAAGCTTGATCTTCTTTACGGCCTCAATATGCTCATTGGACCAAGGAAGATGATGTTTTCCTAATCTTTGGTACAAAATAGCACTATCCTGAGCAAAATTCTGATAATAATCAGAGATATAATTCAAACTTCCAAGAAATCTTTGAAGTTGAGTTTTATCTGTGATTTCATCAGGAAATTTAGAAGCAAATTCAATACTTCTATCAATTGGAACAATTTTTCCTTGATTAATATTATGTCCTAAAAATTGAACTTTATCTTGAAAAAGCTTCATTTTAGGAGCAGAAATAACTAAACCACTGCGTTTTAAAACATCTTTAAGAATTTTCAAATGTTTGAAATGTTGTTCAATAGATTTAGAGAAGATAAAAATGTCATCAATATATACAATCACAAAATCATAATAAGGATTGAATATATCATTCATGACATGTTGAAATTCAGAAGGAACATTCTTTAATCCAAATGGCATTACATTCCATTCATAATGGCCAAAAGGAACAACAAAAGCAGTTTTATATCTGTCTTTGGGATCAACCTGTATTTGCCAAAAGCCAGATTTCAAATCAAAATTTGAAAATAAAACAGTTGAATTAAGTCTATCCAGTAAATCCTTTTTATTTGGAATTGGATAACGAATCCATTTTAAAACATCATTTAACGGTTTATAGTTAATAACCAATCTGGGAACACCTTGTTCCTTCTCAGAATGTTTATTAACATAAAACGCAGTATAACTCCAAGGAGAATTGTTTAGAACAATTAAATTCTTATCAAGAAGGTTTTGGATTTCTTTCTTACATTAATCCATGTAATCTTTTTTCATTTGACCTGCCCGGGCTTTTGTAGGAATAAATCTTTCATCAAAACTTTCTTTATAAGGAAGTGAAACAATATGTTTCTTTCGATCCCAAAAAGCATTAGGGATATCACTACAAACTTCAGAAAGAAATTGATTATGAATTGTTTGTATTTCAGTATGGATGTCATGATTTGACAACCTTTGATTAATATTCAAGGACATAATTTCCTTTTGCAAATAATTTATTTGCTTCTCTTTAAAGAATATATTTTCTCTAAGAAAATTGATATTTTTATTAAGGGGTTGTGTTATAAATTTAAACATAACAGAATGCCTTTGTGTAAAAATACCTGTAGAATCAATTTTATCTATATGCATTAAAGATGTGAGAAAAGGAGTGTCCAGTATTACTGGTAAACTCATATTTTTAATTAACAAGAAAGTAGTTTGTAAGCAAAAACATTCATTACAAATATAAACCTTATGAAGTTTATAATTGATTTGCATTTTACTACCATTAGCACTTAAAAGACCTTGGGTAGTTTTTTCAAAATACTGTATAGAAATTAATCCTTCCTAGATGCAATTTAAATCAACACCACTGTCAACAAGAGCCATTAACTCTGGTAAGACATACTCTTCATTAATGACAATCTTAACATTGATATACTAATTTTGAAAAGTAACCTGGTCAAGAAAACATAAATAATCATTTTTGACAGGTTCATCCTCAGGGGAAACGTCAGACTCAATCCTAGGTGAATTAAGTGAATCCTGGGCTAATTGTAGTTGAGTTATCATTAACTCACTCTTGATTTGGTAAGCTTTTAATTGTTGAACATCAGTTTTCAAAATATTAACTTCCTGTCGTAGGTCATTAATATTAACAGGTCTTTGGGAAGTGGATCCTTCTAACCTATTGAAAACTTCTTTCATGGTAAAAGGTTGATTAGGAACCTTAATTGTTTCCTTATCATCCTTAATCTGATTCTGGTAACAAAACTCAATCATTTTAAGTTTAATTTGAGGATTACTAATTTGATCTAACAATTCAACAAATGATTGTTGTTGACTAGTTAAGACATTAAGACTTAAACCATTCATCTCAACAATAGTTTTCCAATAGTTGGAAGAGCCCTCATTAGTACCACAGTTGCAAGAACTGGTAGTACAAAGGGGAACATCTTCAGATGAAGATGTGGAGGTTGACAATAACATAATTACATTGTCATATTCAGAATCAGAAGAACTCTGGTCAGAATCACTGGAATTAAGAAATAACTTACTTAATTGGAGCTTCAAACCAAGGTCAATCTCAAGACTATCTAATTTAGCATTAGTTTTACATTTATTGGCATAATGACCAATCCTACCACATTTATAACACTTGGCATTGGTTTTAGAACTACATTTATTCTTATTCTTAGAGCTAGAGCTAGAGCTAGTTCTAGGCTTGTACTCCTTATTAGTACTCTTGTTTTTTCCATTGTGGTAACGCTTTCTACGATAAGGTTTGCTATCTTTAGAAACCTTATGCTTCCTTTTATTAGGATACTCATTTGGGACATTGTAAACAAATTGGTCACAAAACTCTCCCAACTCCTTTCTACCAGAAAGTCGTTGAGACTTCAATTGGTGTCTTAATTTCAAATTATTACATAGAGAAAGACCTTCATGTATAACAATACTAATTAAATCACCATAGTTATAATCATTGTAAGGGATAGACATTCCATTATGTTTATCCTTTAACTTCTTCCGAACTTTTTCTGCAAAGAAAGTTGGAAGACCATCTATGAACTTAGCTTTCCAATGCTCACTATTAACATCAGTTCTCTGAGTAACTCTAGCTAAGAAAACATCCTTATACCACCTAAAATGGGTAAGTGTAGGACATTTAAGATTCTGTAACATCTCTCGGCCACGCTCATGGTTAATACCCTCACGACCGATAAAATGATGTATGATGGTCAAGACTAATGTATAAACAACATCAGTAACCGGAACATCCTCATTAATCTCATTTTTGATAACTTTGAAAGCATTTTGAATTTCATTTTTTTGGGTTTGAGAGAGGATATTATCCCATCATCCTTTCAAAACACTAGTAAAACCACATGTAATAAACCCGATAATTTGTTGTTCATTATTATCAGCAGTTTTACAAACAGTATACATCATCATTTGATGTACCATCTCATAAATAGAATATTCAGATTTACCATCAATATTCCATTCATAGATAGTTTTTGAATTAAAAGAGACCTGACCATGAAGATATGTTTCTTCAAAAAGAATATCTTGAGGAGTAGGTCTTTGGTAATAGTTACGACTTCCACCAATATCAGCATTTTGATTCTTATTTTTAGAAAAGTTGACTTTGTTCAAATTCATACTATTTGAAGAAATCAAAGATTGTTCAAAATCATTTATTTGATTTAGAGAAAGATCTAAGTTTTCATCTTCTAAATCAGAATCATTCTGAGATAAAACATTCAACTTAAGGTCCTTTAATTTTCCCAAAATAATAAAATAAAATTCTTCATTAATTGGGGGAGATGAAAAAAGAGCTTTAAGTTTAAAATCGTTTACCTCCATTGGAGGCTTAACAGAAGGATTAGTTAAAACAACCTTTTCTTATATTTTGGTTTTAGACAAAATCATAGAATCGATATTTGATTCAATTCTTGATAACTGTTTTCCAAACGTTTGAAAACACAAATTAGTGTAATTGTTTTGTTTGAAAATATTATGAAAATCAATTGTGACTGGATCCTTATTAGAATTAGTTCCAAGCTTAACATAAGCAACAACTTCTATAGGCTTGGGAGCAACTGACTAAGGGGTTTCCTTACAAGAACCAGAGGACTCAATTTTCAATGATTCAGTAACAACTGAAGGATTTTGAATATTATAAAAGTAACAAAACCATTTTGCAAAAGGTACAATTTCTTTTGTCAAATCAATATAGTTATAAAATCGAGTTTTATAAAATTCAAGTTGTTCTTTATTGAACATTCCAAAGTACCAACTTCTAAAAGCTTTATACTCTGGTTTTTGAAAATCATTATTAATTGCATTTCTATCAACGATAAAAACCATTAAAAATTCATTTCAGAAGCTGTAGGAGTAGAGGATTCCCTACGACTATAAATACCATGCGGAATTTGCTGGTCAGAAATATGAACACCTTCCAAAGACACATTTTCTTCAGAAGATACTTCCTTATGTAAATCTACATCAGACATTCGAGAACTATAGGGAATTGAGACCTTATAAGGAGGAATAGAACTCCTAAGGGAAGACTCTCTAGTAGAATGACTACGAGATAAAATTCTTGGTTGTCTAAAATTCAGAACAACCTCACCATCCACATGTTGAATGATAGAATTCATATCATGATTTATTAACAGTCTTGGAGGTACAGCGTTTTGTATAGTCCAAGAATCAGGAAAAACAACTTCATCCCAGGGGATCATCCTAGGGGTAACAACCTTAGAAGTCATTAAATTTGTGTCAATTAACACAGTTTGACCTGAAGTAGACAATGTTCTAACTTTAGGACACAGGTATTTAGAACCTTGTACTTGATTCTATAGTCAACACATATTAATTCAGTTTCAGGCATATAATTATACCCATGAATTTGAATACGAAGATTAAATGCTTCATACAAATTAGGTTATGTCAAGGATAGAGACAAATTGGGGAAAACATTGAAGTAAACTGGTCCATGACTTAGACTAGTTTCTACAACACCCATTAATGATGGTCTAAAATCTAGACACCTACCATCTCTTAGGGTAGCCTGAAGAGCGGTATTCATACCAAGTAAGGTTAATGGTCTAAATGCAACATGTATTAATCCTATATGGATAAATTTATAATTGGAACCATAATTTTCCAAATCTTTAGGACTTAACAACTTAAGTGTAGTGTCCTGATCATCTAGACCTATTGTCTGTTCCATGATTTTTATGGCCATGGTATTTATCATTTTGAAAATACCATACTTATATATGGTTTTGGGTTTAACCCTAGGATTTGTCCAGTCATTCATTAACTGGTTCTGTTTTTCAAAAAAAATCAATTCATTGTTCTTAGTAAAAGAACTTGAGCTACTCATAAAGAATATGTTTGATGATATATGAAAAATAATATATCCAAATTGATTTCTTTTGAAAAACAAGGAAGACCTTGTGTCCAAATTGATGATATATTGTAAAAATTATATAATTCAAATTATTAATGTTTGTTCTTTTGAAACAAGTTGCGAAGTTTTAAAACAATTTTATTGCATTTTTATTAGGTGGTATGTCCACCTCGTTTCTAAATGATGGTTCATGCTTTTTAGCAATATACATATTGACAATAGATATGATGAAGTTTTTATTTATTTTTATATGATGAAGTTGCATTATTGGAATATTAAAGGGTTGGTTAAAACAAGATTAAAAACGTGACCCAAATTTTAAAATATGTAAAAATGACTTTTCTTTATTTTCAATCATATTTATACCTTTTTAAAACTAAGTGAAAATCACATATTAATAACATTGTAATCTACATCATGATAAATATTTGCAGACTTGAGAGAGAACCTGAACAAGCAAGGTTTGAGTCGCGAGGTAGAGAGAGTGAACAAACAAGGTTCGAGTGCGAGGTTGAGAGAGAGATCGAATCGCGCGCAATTTCTCAGGTAATATCTCTACTCGTATAGATCATCATCTCCGTGTGTACATCTCGATTTCTTTCAATTGCCGGTGTGTAATTGCATCAAATTGTTAGAAATTTGTGTTTTGTGTTGTTTGATTGTTTGGATTTCGTTTTTTGGATCGAGTTCATAGACATAACACACATGCGTATATGTATATTTCTAAGAAATCGTATCTCTACTCGTACAGATCATCATCTCCGTGTGTAAATCTCGATTTCTTTCAATTGCCGATGTGTAATTGCATAAAATTGTTAGAAATTTGTGTATAATTTTGTGTTTTGTGCTGTTTGATTGTTTGGATTTCGTTTATTGGATCAGTTCTTGAACTTGATTTCTCATCTTCCAGTGACCTTTTGAATGTTGTGAATTACTCATTCTTTCTCAATTTCATATACAGAATACACACATGCGTATATATGTGTATTTCTGCGAAATATATATGTATATATATATATATATATAAGTCTTTTCAATTTCCTAGATCATTGAACACACACAAACACACATGTATATCTGTATTCATGCACTTTATATGTAGATATATAGTTTATTTGATTTCTTTCAATCATTCTTCTTAATTTCATATACAGAACACAGGCACATATGCACATCTTTATTTTTACACTATATACATATATATATATATATATGTATATATTCTTTTCGATTTTTCTCTTTGTGTCTCTATATCGTGAATTGATACTCGATTGAATAAGCTTGAAATTAGGGGGGGAATTCAAACTTCAAATTGCCAAACAAAACAAGATCGAAATTATCAGCCGAATTCACATGGCTTTCTTTCTTATACGATCAATATGTGTTGAATTTAGATAGACATCTCCTTTTCTAGATTACTGTTTGACCATTTTTTAACTTTTTTCCTTTCCTAGGGTTAGGGTTTGAGTTATGGTCTCTTTTCCCCTTCTACATTTATGATATTCTAATCCTCTTCTTTTTTGCTTTAATTATTTACTAGTCAGTCAAATTTATTTACTGTTTTTAAAACCAGCATTTCTATATTTAGTATAAATTAGACCATTTCGTTACGTTTCCAATCTACATTTATGGTATTTCCATTATGGTTACTTCTGAGTTTTATATTTTCCCTTCTAGATATATACTATTTGCATATTTTCTTTAGGTCTTTTCCTTTGTATGTTAGCTTTTGCTTTGTATTTCTGAATATACAACAACTATTTTTTGTTGATTTTTCCCAGTATAAAATAGATCATGGAAGCGAATAGGTATATCTGGTGGGCGTCAGCGGGGAGTGTTACAGAATTACCACCCTTTGGTTCAATAGTATATTACTATCCCTGAGGTCATAGGGAAAATGCGAATGTGGAAATCCTACAAGTTGGAGAAGAAGTAGGCAAAGGAAGTATCCTACAAGTTGGAGAAGAAGTAGGCAAAGGAAGTATCCTAAACCTGATGATGATGGAGTGCTTTGTACTGTTTCAGATGTTAAATTACTAGCAGACTCGACTACAAACGAGGTGTATGCTAGGATTCGTTTAAGTCCCATAGAAAGTACTTCCGTAGACTTCTCAGTTCAGGTAGTGGAAGCTGTTGGAAATGAACCATCAGTCCTCGACGGTATTCTTTTATCGGGTAAAGTTTTATCTACACACGATTTGAGGGAGTTTAGCATTCTGAAGGGTTGTTGGAGTCAAATTTTCCCACAAATGGAAATTCTCAAAGGCAGGGAAAAGGAGATCCGCTCCCAAATGATTGAAATGGTTGACGTGCATGAGAATACTTTGAGTTTAAAGACATGTGCACAGACCAAGACAGGGGCACAATGTATTCGGTGAAGGCTGGACTGGGCTAATTAAGGGCAAGAAGATTTAGTCTGGTGATACATTGGTGTTTAAAGTTAGAAGATGGTCGGATTGGTCTTGGAATTGCAAAGAAAAAGGGTGACAAGGTGAAGGAAGGATCTAAAGAAGAGCTGATGAATTTCCGAAGCAGTATACCTTTTGATGTTCACTTTTATCCACGGTCGCACAATGCCTCACAGTTTTGTGTGAGAAGATCAGTGGTCTTTGCTGCATGCGCTATTGATTGGGTTGAGAATATGAAAGTTTGGAAGCACTGTGAAATGTTGGACACAGTCCGCAAGTGCTTCCAAACTTTCATATTTTCAACCCAATCAATAGCGCATGCAGCAAAGACCACTGATCTTCTCACACAAAACTGTGACGCATTGTGCGACCGTGGATAAAAGTGAACATCAAAAGGTATACTGCTTCGGAAATTCGTCAGCTCTTCTTTGGATCCTTCATTCACCTTGTCACCCTTTTTCTTTGCAATTCCAAGACCAATCCGACCATCTTCTAACTTTAAGAACACCAATGTACCAATGTATCACCAGACTCAATCTTCTTGCCCTTAATTAGCCCAGTCCAGCCTTCACCAAATACATTGTGCCCCTGTCTCGGTCTGTGCACATGTCTTAAACTCAATGTATTCTCATGCATGTCAATCATTTGGGAGCGGATCTCCTTTTCCCGGCCTTTGGGAATTAGAGGCCACCAATTGAAAAACTTCTAGGTAAGTTCTTCTTCAATCACAGTTCATTTACTTATCCTTGAATTTTTTTAATTTGCTTCTATTTTTTAAGTCCTGGAATGCGATTTTCTACGGTGATTTCTATATTTCAATTGGTCCTTTGACCTTAAGAATGATAATTACATATTGTAAAAATTATATAATTCAAATTATTAATGTTTGTTCTTTTGAAACAAGTTGCGAAGTTTTAAAACAATTTTATTAAGTGTTATGTCCACCTTGTTTCTAAATGATGGTTCATGCTTTTTAGCAATATACATTTTGACAATAGATATGATGAATTTTTTATTTATTTTTATATGATGAAGTTGCATTATTGGAATATTAACGAAAATAGTGTCAGAGCTTTTGACCTTGGCAGACTATAACATTAAAAAAAAGTCAACCCTTCACTTGGTGCTACGTCTGCGTGGTGGGCTGCAGATCTTTGTGAAGACCTTGACTGGAAAGACCATCACTTTGGAGGTGGAGAGTTCGGATTGCATCGATAGTGTCAAGGAAAAAATTCAGGACAAGGAGGGGATTCCACCTGACCAGCAGAGGTAAATTTTCGCTGGGAAGATGCCCATATTTTCAATTCTTTCATCAAATTTGAAGCCCCAAATCCCCAATTTTATAACTGATTACCATCATGCCTCGTGTTTCTGATTTTTTTTTGTGTGTTTAAGTGTTCGAGTTTGTTTATAGATATGGAGCGTTAATTGATGTTTATTTCATAAATTTCTTGAAATTGGCAATTAAAGGGACCAATTATTTATAATTTTTTAATCAAAGGTGAAACCCTCTTACCTGAAACCCGAAATTTAGCACTGATTATCATGTTTCATGGTTATGAAAAAGTTTTGTTTAAAGGTTTTTGAATTTTATGTATATAGATATTGGCATTTGATAAATGTTTATTTCTAGAAGAAACTGGGTGTTAGCTTCATACTATGTCTTGTTCAGTATCAAGAAAATTGAAGGCTCAATTACCAGTCTTATATGATTTACTAATTTTATAAATGTTTAACTAAGAGACCCATTATTTCCAATTTCGTAATTAAGGTGAACCGTAAAAGCCCAAATTTTGCAGTGATTATCATGCATCATGTTTCTAAAAAGTTTTGTGCTAAAGGTTTTGAGTTTCATGTGAAGATATGGACATTTCATCGTGTTTGTATCAGGAAACCAAAGATGCAGTTTTATTTTTGTATTTTTATGTTTCTTCGATTTTTGAGAATAAAAGATTTTCTGAGTTTATGTTTTAGATCAGGATTGGTGTTTCCATGTTTTGCAGTCGCAAAGATGCATGTGAAGTTGATTATTGCCATCATCAAAATGAGGATACTGCTTCGATATTTTCAAGAGAGGTAAAGCCTTTGGTAGGGGTTTTTGATGATCACAATGCATCAATTCTTGCCTATGGAGCTAGAGGTAGTGGGAAAACGTACCTAATGATTAAATGTTGAAACATATCTTGAGAGCAAAGTTTTGGGTTTTTCAAACTTCATAATGTTTCCAATTTTAGGGTTCTGAGGAAGCACCGGGTTTGGCTGTTCTGGCAGTAGCGGAGATCCTCTCAATGGCAGAGGGAAGAGGAAAGTCAGTTGCAATATCTTCTTATGAAATCTTCCAGGACCATGCTTATGACCTCTTGGACCCCAAATGGCCGGAGGTTTTTAAAGGGCTTTCTCGGGTGAGTTAATAAGATCATTATGATGGTTGGGTTTCGTGAAAATTTAAGTTTATACATGTTTTGTGTGACATTTTCAATTTTCTCTTACAGGTTTCTGTGAAATCCATTTCAGAATTCAACAAAATATACTTCAGCTGGTGTAATTCACAAAAGTTAGCACAGAAGATGGCACCTGAAATGCCAAAAAGAAGCCATAGAGGTTTAATAGTTAACATTGCTTCTTATGATGGAAATTCAGCGCGCAAGATGAACTTTGTTGACTTAGAAGGTTTTAAACTCTTAAACTTAGAATATTAATTTTGTTGATTTAGCAGGTTTTAAACTCTTAAACTTAGAATATTAATTTTGAAGAAATTTTATCAGTAACTCCAGAAGTAATTCTTCTTCTGTTTCCTGTTTAATGACTATTCACTAGGCTATGAGGATCCCAGGAGAAAGAGTATTGATGACCTTACTCTTGTTGAGAGCACTAGAATAAATAAGTTTTTGTATGCCCTACTGAATGTTGTTTATGCCTTTAAATTCACATTACAGAAAGAAATGAGTTATTGAACTTCTGCATCCTAACTCTCTTGAAATATTTTCTGCAGTTGGTCCTCAATTTTATATTGCAAACTTGTTGAGTTTGTGTCCATTTTTTAAAATTATATCTATGTTCTTTTCTCCTATTTATATTAATTATACTGTTTAGCTTAATTTCATTTGATAAATATATAGTCAAATAGAAAAATGGTTCCTAAGTTTAAACTCTAAGACTTGTAAGAAAACTCATTTTCATAAGATATAATCATAAGAACCTTTCAAATTACTAAAATAATAAAAAGCTTCTTTCTTATGTTATATATAACACATATTGGATAACTAGTTATATTATTTTAGAAATTTTCTATTAAATTTTTATAAACAACTTAAAAATTATTACTATTTAATCAATTAATTTTAGAACTTCTTTGAAAACTTAATTCTTTTCATATTTTTAGCTAGAGGATGGAAGGACTGTTGCTGACACAACATTCAGAAGGAGCAGATGAATCAATAGCACTTAGAGTTTAGACTTCCTTGTGTTATTTATGTGTCCTATATGCGAATATTTTTATTTTATTTTACTATTTTTTAAGCACTTTAGTTTTTAGTAATATTACTATGGGAAGTATTTTTTATTTTTATATTTTTACCCTTATATGCGTCGATGAATTTTTTCCCTGCTAGTAAATAGGAGATCATACTGTGGGGCGTTTTGATGATTTGATTGCGCTGTGTTTTTTGCGTTATATGTTTTACTCAGAAGTAAGTAATAGTTTTTATTGAAAAAAGAGAAAGAGGCATGTTTGATAGTATAGCACCAACACCAAACACCAAACATGTTTATGCGATTAAATAGTGGTACGGTAACATTTTGGAGTGGAAACAACCCAAGCACATGCCCCAATACAAGGTAGACAAAAAAGAAAAAGAAAAGGGTTGGGCATTAAATCAGAATAATTTGTTTGGGACCCAAGCATTTTCTCATACATAAACTGTTATTTTGAATAGATAATGATTTCTTCCTAAATATTCTTCGACATGCAGGTTTGTTTGGTTAGACGGAAATGAAATAGAAATTGAAAGTAAAGAAATGAAAAGGAAAAGAAAAGAAAATTAACTTTCTTCCATACACTTGGTTGACTGGAAAAAAATTCAAGAAACTAGCAAGAAAGTGTTGTTTTGTTAATTTGGTTACCTAGAAACGGAAAAGAAAATAATTTGATTACCAATAATACTCTTTCAATTATAACTCTTTTAAAACTTATTGATTTTTTTTTATAAAGTTTAATATAAGTTCAATCAAGAAATAATTTTTAATTGACAAAATAAAAATATACAATTGCTAATACTTATAATGAAAAAATTAATATATATCTTTTAGTCATATATATGTATATAGACATAATATGTAAAAGAGTTTTAATTAAATAAAATATCTATCACTAAAAGTAAATACAAAAATCCTAATAGAAGTCTATATAACATATACTTATACTAATTTTATGATTTCAAAAATTCTACAAAGCCAAGAAATCTATAAATTATATACGTATAATACATGTTTTTATATTTACATCTATCTATATGCATATGAAGTATGTAAGAAAATATACGATACAAACTTAATTTTCATACAATTATAGAATTTAAATAGTTAGATATGTATACAATTTTTTCTCAAAAAGTGAAGAAGCTTGAATTCAGACAAAGGGTATAATAGGATAAAAAAATTTAAAAGACACAATTTTCATGAGAAAGTAAAATTTTCTTGTGTTTTATGATGGAAACGTTTTGGAGAATTTAACCATTGCGAGAATTCTACTTTCCCCAAAATTTTCTCTTTCATGCTAACAACTCTCAAAAATTTAAATTATTTTCTGTTTCTTTCCTTTCTTGCTAACCAACGTACCGTAGAATTTGAATATGAGAAATATAACTATCAGAAACAGTAAAAAAAGATATCAAGTGCATTTAACTACTTGTTATGGATAAACTGCATATTTACATATGAGCAAAGACATTATTACTGTAATAATTCCCAAAATAACAGAATTAAAAAACTAAAAACTATGTGTTTACTTGAGTTTACAAAATTCAATTAGAACATAAACAATAGATTTTTTTTTTCTAAAATAGACATTGGTACACATGAGAATCGGCTAATACTCTGTTAAACCTATTTCTTACAAAAACGATTATGTTAGTAAGAATATGGCGGTTCGGCTAATTTTTTATTAAAAAGTAAAGTGCTAATATATATTTTTTTGTTTTGTTTTGTTAATTAATGAAGCGGTAGAGGAAGATTTGAATCTTTTGTGCCATCGAATTCACATTGCAAAATACTACTTTTAGGTTTGGTTCACACTTTATTTTTTATTTTGTATTTTTTTTATTAATTTTCAGAGTAAAAGTATGTTTGACGCTTAATATTTTATTTTCTATAATAGAAAAATATATAGCAAATAGTGTCATTTTTACCAAATACAAAAAAATATTTTTTTTTATATTTTGGTCACTGTTCACTAAATTTACTAAAAAAAAATTACTTTTTCATTTTCTGATTTTATAAATTATACAACAAAAATATTCAAAAATATCAATACCAAACACGCCAACCACAACAAATACATATATTTTTATGAGAAAATATCACTTACCTCCCTTGAGGTTTGATCATATTGCACGCGGTACTCCTTAGTTTTCAAATGTATTAGTTACCTCTCTCCGGGTTAGCTTTTTCTATCACTTTCACCCCCTCCATCCAAAGTCAATGCGGTCAAAGGGGTAAAGTACCATAAATACCCCTCAAATTTATATTACAGTTTCACCCCTTAAATTATTGAATTTCACATTGCCCCCATTCCAATGGGTAAATTACAATTTCATCCCCTAAAATTCGAAAAAATATTTAAAATTTTAAAATATATATATAATTTGAATATATATAAATTTTGAAAAAAATAAAAAAATATATATAAATTTTGAAAAACATATATAAATTTTGAAATATATATATATATAAAATTTGAAATAAATATATAAAATAAAAAAATAAACAAAATTCGGAAACAATATATAAAATTCTGAAAAATGTATAAAATTTGAAAAACATATATAAATTTCAAATATATATATATAATTCGAAACAAATATATAAAATTCGAAATATATATATAAAATTAAAATATATATTTGAAAAATATATATAAATTTCGCAAAACATATAAAATTTAGAAAAATATATATATAATTTGAAATTTTGATGGTTCAATCTTCCAAGCAAAAAACTGCATAATAGCTAGCAGAACCCATCAGATCTATTAGAAAAATAAGTGCTTAGGATTTGATAGACTTCTCACCCTCTGCACAACAAACATTGGAACACCTTCCTGTAATATAGCATCTTCAAATATATGCATGTTTGAATTTGCAAATTAACCAATTTCGAATTTATATTTTTTTTCCGAATTTTATATATTTTTTCTAATTTTAAATATATAATTTTGAATTTATATATTTGTTTCAAATTTTATATATATTTCAAATTTTATATATCTTTTTCGAAATTTATATATTTATTTCGAATTAGATATATATATTTCGAAATTTATACATGTTTTCCAAAATTTATATGTTTTTTTGGAATATTATATATATATTTCGAATTTTATATATATTTCAAAATTTATATATGTGTTTCAAAATTTATATATTTTTTTTTTTTTTATAATTTTTTTTCAAATTTTATATATTTTTTTCAAATTTTTTATATATTTTTTGAATTATATATATATTTAAATTATATATTTTTTAAATTTTTAAATTGTTTTTAAAATTTTAGAGGGTGAGACTATAATTTACTCATTAGAATGAGGATAATATAAAAATTCAATAGTCTAGAGGGTTTATTAAGGGTCATTTCATAATTTTACATCTCATAATTAATATATTTAAAAATTAAGAAATTCACGTGCAATATTGCCAAACCTCCACAGAGGTAAGTGATATTTTCCCTATTTTTATTTTATAAAATTTCCACAAGTTCCCTCCATCTATGTGTGTCCAAGGAGACAATGGATAAGGTGTCCAATTATGTATCCCAAAAAAAGTCAATGGGCTTTTGAAATGTGATAAGAACAATTAGGTTATAGGCTGCCCCTGAAATAAGAGATTCTTAAGTAGGGCGGCACGCGTTTGTTACTATTTTTTAAAAATTTGGAATCAAATTATTATTAATGATTTTTTAAAAACAAAAATCAAAATCAAAATTATTAGTTAAGGAACCAAATCATAAAATAACGATTCGGTTTGATTTTGAATCACGGTTCCGTAAGCATGTTCTTTAAAAAAATATATAACATACATCAAAACAAAATATGAAAAATAATTCTGTCAATTTCAAAACTAAGAACAAGATTCTTAAACCGTCGATGAAAGTGAATGTGATAGATGAGATGAGCTATAAAATATATGATTTTTATTTATATGCGTGTAATATTTGTTTGGATGGTAAAAAATATTATTAGGGTAAACTTATAATTTTATTTAATATATTAATTTGTATTTATTTAGTGTTATATGTTTATATGAATTTATAATTTTATTAAATATAATTGAATTGTATAAGTAAGTTATACATATATACATACATATATTTAATTTATATCGGTTCGATTTGGTTTCAGAAAATCTGAAATTGGAACTAAACCAAATTAAAACAGTTTTATTTTTTGAGAATCGGAACTAAACCAAACCAATTCAAAACCGGAATAAAAATATCGATTCAGTTTGGTTTGGACAATTCTATAATTCCACAATTTTTTTGTGAACCCTTGGTCGTAAGGTACTTAAATGTCACATCCCAAACATTATCGTAATTAATAACAATATTGCCCAAATTTCACTATCATATATTCAATTATTAGCATAAAAAAATTAAATTAATAGCACTCGGTTTGCTTCTGATTTCGTCCAATAAATTCGACACTGTAATTCTTATATACTCTAATAGTTAAAAATATCTGGCCCAACCAAGATGGATCGCAAGACTGATGGGCCGACGACGGATGAGCCGAAGGCCGATGGACCGGGAAAACGGATGGGCTGAAAACAAGTGGGCCAAAGCAATAATGGGCCTATGGAAAATTTTAGAAATTAAAGTGATCTACAAGACAAGGAGTAATACAATTATAGAATAAAGAGTCCAAAAAAGGGTAGAGTTTATCAAATCCCTTGATTTAAGGGATTAATAGACTTAGACACATGGGCTTGACCCATCTTCCATAATGGTGTATAAATACATGGATTTGATGAATGAAAGAGGAGGAAAATTTTTACGTAATTATTATTGTGTAATTTTTCTGCATTTACACAATTGGCGTCATCTATGGGAAACCCTATTATTGAAATCTTTTTCAATAAGCTTCCTACCCTCTACAAAAAAAAAAAAACTAAGATTCGTACCATCAATGGCGATCACACGTTCACAACAGACCGATTTACCTCCAAACGGAGGCCAGCAACCAGAAGATCCGATCAGACGTGCCCTAGAGGAAAGGACTGCCGAGTTAGAGAGGCAGAACGCTGAACTGGCGGCAAAATTGGCTCAACTGCATAACCCACAGGAGGTCCATGACAACGAGCAGTCCGGCCAGCGTGAACGGTCTATAGGCCGCCAGACAGACAGAGCCGACCTCTCCGCTAGAGCCCGCAACGATCGTGAAGAACATGCAGAGTCATCTCTACAGGTTCTTAGGGTACGTAACCCCGAGGAGGTCCTGACCATGAGAAAACTAGAGGAGATCATGTCCAGATTCCAGAGGGAAGTGCTAAAAGATCTGAAGGTGCAGACCCCCATCGATCTGGCATCCGAGGCATCCATCGATGCCGTTCAGACACCGTTCACCATCTCGATCACCAGTGTACCCTATCCGGAGAGGTTCATACTACCAAAGTTCACCCTATTTGATGGTACAAAAGATCCAACAGAGCACATTTATCACGTTCATACCAAGATGAATGTTTACAATGAGAACGAGGCCTTACTCTGCAAAGTTTTCCCCACCAACTTGAACGAAGCAGCCCTCATGTGGTTCAGAAAGCAACCACCCCGATCGATTGGAAGCTGGCTCAGACTCTGCGAGTTATTTATTGCCCAGTACTTCGGCAACAAAAGGCAGAGGAAGACTATCTCCAGTCTGTTCACCATGATGCAAGAGAAAGGCGAATCCCTGAAAATTTTTGTCTCACGATTCAATGTGGAGATGTCTTCAATTGACAACTGCGATCAACATTCAGTTGTCGAAGCCTTCAGAATGGCCCTGATCCCTGAAACCAAGTTCCATCAGTCCCTAGTCAAGAGGCCACCAACCAATATTGGAGAGCTCAATTATAGGGCACAGGGGCACCTCCGAATAGAAGATGAGTTGGCCATACGACAAAGAAGGACCTCCTTTGCAACAGTAGAGGCCAGGGCATCCGAACCTTCCAGGGTAAAGGATCGGTCACCAGACCGAAAGAGACCGAGTGCTCCTCCCGCTCCTTCCCCAGTCCCATAGAAACGCCTAAGGTTTGAGGAGAAGGTCACCCCCTTGAAAGTGACCTTGGCAAAGCTGTACCAGGAGACAAAGGGCAAGGGAATCTACCGGTCACCACCACCCATCAGATAGCCGATGGACCAAAGAGATATGTCGAGGCACTGTGCCTTCCATGGCGAATACGGGCACCATGCCAACGAGTGTAGAAGCCTCAGGAGGCTGGTGGAAACCATGATAACAAAAGGAGAACTGACCGAGTATGTTGCTAAGGAAAGAGCCCGATCAGATCAAGCGTCGCATGCTCCTACCAATGGAGCTATGGGACAACCCGTACGGGTCATTCACATGGTCCATGGAGGACCAAGTCGGTCAGAAGTGGAGGAAGCCCGTAGATCCCAGATACGACAAGCCCAGAAGCTGCGAAGGGTTGGGGAAGTCAACGAGTTCCGAAGCCCAAAAGAGGATGCCCGGATTATTTTCACCTCTGCGGATATGCGGAACATTCAGACACCCCATGACGACCCTTTGGTTATCTCCCTCATGGTCTCCAACTGCTTGATTAAGAGAGTAATGGTTGATCCAAGAAGCAATGCCAACATTATCACCAAGTGGGCCTTTGAGAAATTGGAAATCAACCCCTAGGAGATAGTCCCTTCCAGAAGTCCGATAGCAGGATTCGATGGCAGAAGAGTGGAACCAGTGGGAGAAATCCAACTACCAGTAACGGCAGCAAGGGGCACGCTCTGAGAGACTTTTGTGGTGGTAGATGTCAAACCTTCCTATAATCTCCTCATGGGAATGGGATGGATCCATCGTATGCACGGAGTCCCTTCTACCATGCATCAGGTCATGTGATGTATCAACCCGAACGGAGTTGACGTGATTGACATCAGGGGCGATCAGGTAGCAGCAAAGGAGTGTTATGTTGTCACCTTGAAAATTCTAAAAAGAAGGGAGGAACCAGAACGAGGGGCACGGTCCGAGGCAGCACCAGAGGACAAATAGCAATTACAGAAGGGCGGTTCAGGGTCACTAATAGCAGTTGAACCTCTACTAGAAGTTCAAATTTGCCCCGATCGCCCCGAAAGGTTTACCTATGTTGGTTCAGGCCTTAGTCCACAAGAAAAAAAGGAAATGGAGTCCCTTCTTCGATCCAATGCTGACATATTTGTGTGGAGCCATATGGACATGACCGGTATTGATCTGTCAATAGCTCTGCATTCTCTTAATGTCGATCCCAACGCAAGGCCCGTTAGACAGAAGCAGAGGCGAATGGGGGCCCATCGAAACCAGATCATAGATGAGGAGGTTGATCGACTTCTTCAATTAGGATTCATAAAGGAGGTCCAGTATCCTTCATAGTTGGAAAACGTAGTGGTGGTGCAGAAGAAAAATGGCAAATGGAGGGTATGTGTAGACTTCACATATTTGAATAAAGCCTGCCCGAAAGATTGTTTCCCTTTACCAAAGATCGATCAGATGATAGATGTCACCGCAGGTTTCGAGCGCTTGAGATTTCTTGATGCATACTCTGGGTATAACTAGATACGAATGAACCCAGAGGACCAGGAAAAGACTGCCTTCATCACTGAGTCAGGTATATTTTGTTACACAGTTATGCCTTTCGGACTAAAGAATGCAGGTGCTACCTATTAAAGATTGGTCAGAAGGGTGTTCCAAGGAATGATGGGATCCACCATAGAAGCCTACATCGATGACACGGTGGTCAAAAGCAAAGCGAAAGGAGACCACCTTGCCGATCTACAGCAGGTATTCAACACCCTCCGGAAGTACCATATGAAGCTAAACCCAGCCAAATGTTCTTTCGGAGTGTCCTCAGGCCAGTTTTTGGGGCACATAGTTGATCGGATGGGAATACAAGCTAGCTCGGCGCAAGTCAAAGCTCTCATAGAGACAACAGAGCCAAAGTCCCAGAAGGAGATCCAGGTACTAACCGGATGAATAGCGGCCCTCAGTCGTTTCATCTCTCGGTTAACCGATCGGTGTAGGCCGTTCTTTCAAGCAATAAAGGCGGCAAAAAGAGAAGTCTGGGGGCCAGAGCAAGCGGAGGCCCTGAAAAAACTCAAAAGTTACATGGCGAAGCCCCCAATACTGACAACCCCAGAAGCCGATGAGCCGTTGCACCTGTATCTGGCTATTTCAGCAACATCTACCAGCGCCGCTCTGGTCAAGGAGGGCAAAGGGTACCAGACACCAGTCTTCTACACCAGCAAAGTCCTTGCTGATGCAGAAACCTGTTATTCAAACCAGGAGAAGCTGGTACTATCATTGATCAATTCTAAGCGACGTCTTCGACACTATTTTGAAGCACACCCGATCATAGTTCCTACTTTAACTCTGATCAGATCCATAATGGCGAAGCCTGAGTTATCCGGGAGAGTATCAAAATGGGTAATTGAACTCGGGATTTTTGACATAACCTATATCCCCCGAACGACCATCAAAGGACAAGCAGTAGTTGACTTCCTGTTGGAAATAGAAACTACTGACTCCGTAGAAGAAGGTGAGCCTGGATTATGGGTCGTGTTCGTGGACGGATCATCCAACATCAACGGACCATGGATCGGAGTAGTACTCATAACACCCAATGGTACTAAAATCCAGTAATCCGTTAGACTGGAATTTCCAGCCTCTAACAATGAAGCAGAGTATGAGGCCCTTCTTGCAGGAATTCGGTTGGCCCGAAGCCTTCAAGTCCAAAAATCAGAAGTACGAAGTGATTCCCAGCTAGTCGTACGACAGTTAAATAGGGAGTATGAAACCCGAGAGCCGAAGATGGAAGCATACAAGAATTTGGTTCTAAGGGAGGCTGAAGGGTTCCAGCAAATAAACTTTGAACAGATTCCCAGAGGAGATAACTCCGTAGCAGATCATCTGGCTAACCAAGCCTCCGCGGCAGGAGAAAGTATGACTCACACTATACCAATAGACTTCATCGTCCGATCCATCTTGGAACCCCCCGAAGAAGTAATGGTTATCCCATGGGAACAGAGTTGGATGGATCCGATAGCAGATTATTTGAGATTTGGTACATTGCCTGAGTTAAAATCAGAAGCCTGGAAGATAAGAATGAAGGCAACCAGATATGCCCTTTACAACGACCAACTATACCGAAAGTCTTTCTCCGAACCATACTTGAGATGTCTCACCCCCTCCGAGGCCTCGGCGGTCATGGAAGAGATTCATGCAGGAGCTTGTGGCAATCACTCCGGAGGAAGGTCCCTAGCCCATAAAGTTCTCACCCAGGGGTACTTCTGGCCCTACCTATCAAGGGACGCTGAGATCTACACCCGACATTGCAAAAAGTGTCAGTTTCATGGAGATGTCATTCATCTACCGCCGGAGCTCCTGAACCTAACAATTGTTCCTCACCCCTTTGCCCGATGGGGTATGGATATTGTGGGTCCTCTCCCGCAGGCAATACGATGTATCACACATGTTCTCTTAGCTACCGATTATTTTACCAAATGGGTGGAAGCCGAGGCATATCCCACCATAACAGGCAACCATGTCATAAAGTTCATCTGGAGCCACATCATCTGTAGATTCGGTCTACCCCGAACCATAATGATGGAAAATGGCACCAACCTGGATAACAAAAAGGTTCAAGCATTCCTGGCAAAACATGGGATCAATCAAAACACTTCTTATGTCAGCTATCCACAAGGGAATGGAAAAGTCGAAAGGACAAACAGAACCATTTTTGACACACTGAGAAAAAAACTTGAAGACGCAAAAGGGGCATGGTTGGAAAAATTGCCTGAGGTTTTATGGTCCTATCGAACTACTCCAAGGAAGCCTACTGGAGAAACCCCTTTTGCCATGGCTTATGGGGCTGAAGCAGTTATACCGATCGAGCTAAGGGTACCTACTTTAAGGAGTCAAGTATGGGAAGAAGGTCCAAACAATCAGCACCTAGCCCATGATCTGAACCTCCTGGAAGAGAGAAGGGAAGCCGCCGGGATAAGACTAGCTGCCTATCAACAACAAGTCAGGGCACGATTCAATCAGAAAGTCAAAAGAAGAGAATTCCAAGTGGGCGATATGGTACTTAGAAGAAAGATTGGGATTGTGGGAAAATTACGAGAGACATGGGAAGGACCTTATACAATTGTTGAAGTTATCGGGCACGGGGCTTATCGGGTTTGGAAGAACGAGACAGGCCGCCTCGAGTCCAACTCTCAGAATGCTTATCGGCTAAAGAGGTATTATCCCTAGATAGTTACTTTTCCAGTTAAGAAATAAAATTGTGTCTTACTATGACACCCTTTTTACAAAGCATCTATGCTCGATGTCCGGCACCTATGCTTCATGATTTTCAAGTTCATCTCAATAAAGATAGATTCTACTTTTATACAAGTGTTTCATGTTTATGAAAAAAAATTTCCTAAGTGTTTGAGTTCAAACCCGATTTGAACTAACCAGAGGATGAAATCAAGCCGCAGGGGCCAAATGTCCGAAGGCTTCATGTTTATGAAAAAAATTTCCTAAGTGTTTGAGTTCAAACCTGATTGGAACTAACCAGGGGATGAAATCAAGCCTCAGGGGCCAAATGCCCGAAGGCTTCATGTTTATGAAAAAAAAATTCCTAAGTGTTTGAGTTCAAACCTGATTTGAACTAACCAGAGGATGAAATCAAGCCTCAGGGGCCAAATGCCCGAAGGCTTCATGTTTATGAAAAAAAATTTCCTAAGTATTTGAGTTCAAACCTGATTTGAACTAACCAGATGATGAAATCAAGCCTTAGGGGCCAAAATGCCCGAAGGCTTCATGTTTATGAAAAAAAAAAATCCTGAAGTGTTGACTTCAAAACATGATTTGAATTGAGCAGAGGATAATGGCAAAGCCTCAGGGGCCAGATGCCCGAAGGCTCAATTGTTTCATAAAACGTTAAGTGCAAACACTACAGATGTAATAAGAACAAAATAAATACTAAAGATGAGGAAAAAAAATTTCATTAATAAACGAGTTGAAATACATAAGTACCCTTTCAGAAGGGGCAAGTACAGATAAACTTAAAACCTATTCTATTGTTCGGGATGGTGATATTTTATCCCCTTCAGGATTGCTGCAAACTTCTTCTCATTTTCAGAGGCAGGAGGGTTCTTATAGGGCATGGGCACTCCCATATAGGCGTCAAATTCCTCTGCGGTCTTGAACTCCCGAGATTCTAGAGGGATGTGCTCCATTTCATGCCTCTGTCGCCAGGCTCTGGCCAATCAGAGATCACAGATAACACAGTATCTGTTATACATGTCAAGTCCTCCTAGCCGGCACACTTCTACTTTGGCCCGTTCAAGAGCCAACAAGTTCTCTGATTCCGCCAGCAGCTTCTCTGACTCTGCTTTTTTAGCTGCCAGCCTTTTATTAGCTACCCTCACTTCTTCTAGTTCAACAGCCATGACCAGCTTTTCGGCAGTCAGAGCCCGTTTTTCCGCCTCACCGGTTTCCAAAAGAACAATCTGCTCTGAGACGGTCTGGCGAAGGCCATTTGCCTCTTTTACCAAAACAGTCTGATGGGTATCATTTTGTTTAACCTGAGCTTTCAGGCTGGCCATTTCTTTGACATCAGTCTCCAGGAGGTTGTTGTAGGCCTGAACGTCGTAGAAAAGCTGCATAGTAAAGAAATGATTATCGCACGAAAGGGTGAGCAACAAATAAGCTAAGTACAAAAGAATGAACAAAGTTTTTACCTCCATGATTTTGGTCTGGGCGACCCTATCAGCTGGTGTCCAGATCCCTTTGGCCATAGCCCGAAGAGCTTCTGGCTGATTAAGGGTGATTTGGTCAGTACAGATCGGAGTCCCATCTGGCAGTAGGAATTTCGGCTCCCAGGGAATCAAAGTTTGGGATGATTCAGGAACAACGGGAGTTTTGCTTAAAGAAGCATTATCAACTTGTGTCCTGGCCATTTTAGTAGCCACTCCACTAGTTGTACTGGATCGGGTCCTGATAGTCGGAGGATTTACAGGAGGCGGGGGTGGAGCTACTAGGGTTTGTGCTGGTGTCGCTTCCGGGCTTTAAGCAGGTGGAGGTACCGAAGCCGTAGACGGTGTTGTTGATAATGGCACAACATCAATAGTCCCCCCGATGGAGGTCACATTGTTCGCAAAGGCAAAAAACTTTATGGAAGGGGCGATAGATAGGCAGACGAATGGGACCGAACTTGTTGGGGATCGGGAATATACGAGAAAAAGGGTATGACCAGTTGCCACTCACAACTACCATCCTTTCTTTCTATCCCTTGTCAGATTTCTCGGTATCCGTACATATGTTCCGGCCTTGAAATGGAAAGAGATTGTATCTACCCCTACTCGCTCTAGCATTTTGGAAAAAATAACAAAGGAGGAGGTCGGTTAAACCTAAGTTCAAATCCATATCCTTGTTGTACAACAGGAGCATAGACATGATCCTAAGACTGTTCGGGTTCAGTTGGAGAGAATGCAACCCTAGCATGAAAAACACGTAGTGAAAGAAGGGGTGAAAGGGAAACCTTAGAACCCTAAGATGAGACGCCGATAACAGAATGCTACCGGGGGTTAGTCCCTGACTACTGATGAAATCAAGGTAACCAGGGTAAGGGGCCACATTAACATCCTTGGGGACTTGGGTCTCAGTCCGAAGGTGTTTTACATCCACTTCAGGTCGGACTCTCTTAAGTGGGGCCACTACAAACGGTTCAGAAGGCTTGGGATTTACAGGTTCGGTCGTTGATGAACCCGGAAGGTCAGTGCTTTGAGGAGTTGTCTTTTTAGCTCTTTTACGAGTGGACTAGGGACTGTCACTACTAGTGGGGTCAGTGCCCGAAGTGGAAGACAAAACAACTTCCTCTACTGACCGGGTATCGTCGCTGTCAGATATGGTGTCAAGAAAGGTAGAAGAGACAGAAGGGGGTAAAGATGAAAATTAAAGAAAGAAAGGAGAAGAAAAGACCGGTCGACTTACTCAGTTGGTGAACGAAGAGTCATAGAAGCTTCGGGTAGCAACATGTTTCTGTCCTATTAATAAATCTGGGACGACTGATAGAAAGGATTGCGGCAAGGATGAAGAAATAAATTCCAGAGATGAAGAGCTAAAGGAAGAGAGAGGCTAGAGCAGAAATTGCAAAGTATAAAATGAGGAATGAAATGAAGAAATGTGGGGTTTTATAGAAGGGGAGAAAGAGGCCAAAGGGTTGCACGAAGATCGAATGTCGCAACCCACGATGAGCCGTCATGGAGCTACAATCAAGGGAGTAATGGCCACTCATTTTTTAATGCCAATAAATGCTCATAATTGATTGGCAACTCACTAACTCTCATTTCCCATAAAGTGCATGTATGTATATATGTGTATAAAGGTGTTTAAATTTTCGGTCATGGGCTTTGAGAAAGGAAATACCACAAAAGCCCATAACCTCAGGGGCCTGTGTAATAGTTAAAAATATTTGGCCCAACCAAGATGGGTCGCAAGACTGATGGGCCGACGACGGATGAGCCGAAGGGCGATGGGCTGGGAAAACGGATGGGCTGAAAACAAGTGGGCCAAAGCAATAATGGGCCTATGGAAAATTCTAGAAATTAAAGTGATCCACAAGACAAGGAGTAATACAATTATAGAATAAAAAGTCCAAAAAAGGGTAGAGTTTATCAAATCCCTTGATTTAAGGGATTGATAAACTTAGATACATGGGCTTGACCCATCCTCCATAATGATGTATAAATACATGGCTTTGATGAATAAAAGAGGAGGAAATTTTTTATCTAATTATTATTGTGTAATTTTTCTGCATTTACATATACTTACACCTATATTATATATACTTAATAGTTATATACACACATTTCATAATTTTTTTTTTTTACCTTGATTAGTTGGACTATGTTTTAGATTTTGATTAGTGTAATCATTCTATTACCATACAACAAAACACAGTACCATGAGATCATCTTTTATTTAAAGAAAATTCCTCAATTAATCACACACAAAAAAATATATATGAAAAAATAAAATAAATTATTGGTACATAAGTGGAAAGGATGTGTTCCAGATTCCAATACGAGTCAGACATCTAGTTAATTTTATTTTATTTTTATAAAAAGAACACATTAAGGCCATGTTTGGTAGGCGGTCTTTCTGGTCCGGTCCGGTCTGGTCTAATCTGATCTGGAAAAGTCTGTTTGGTAAGCGGTCTGGTCTTACTATTTATTTATTATTTATTATAATATTTATTAATGTTTTATTTATTTATTTATTATTTCTTCACTTTATAATATATTTTATTATTTATATTATTAAATTATTATTTATTAATTTATATATTAATTTATAAATATATTCTATTTATTTATTATTATTTCATTATTTAATTCATTTTATTTATAAATTATTTATTAATTTTTAATTATTTAAAAATATATTTTATTAATTTATTATTATTATACTCATTTTTATTATTATTATGAAGTATTTATTCATTATTATATTTACTTATTATTTATTATTATATCTATTTATTATTATTTATTTCATTTTGTTTACTATTTATTATTTTTATTATATTTTTAAATATGTTTTATGTAATTTATTATTATTATTTATTATTTAGTCCATTTTTTATTATTATTATATTTATTTATTATTATTGTATTCATTATTTATTATTATTATGTTTTATTTAATTTATTATTTATATTATTAATTATTAATTTTTAATTATTTATAAATATATTTTGTTATTTATTAATTAATTTATTATTATTATATTAATTTTTTTATTATTATTAGGTATTATTTATTTCATTTTGTTTATTATTTGTTATTTATATTTTATTTTTAAAATATGTTTAATTTAATTTATTATTATTATTTATTCATTTTTAATTATTTATAAATATATTTTATTAATAAGGCCAGACTGGACCACCAAGAACCACCTTTTTTTTTGTCTGAAATGAGGTCATTTCGGTCTGATTTGGTCTTACTTGGTGTAACAAAAAAATTGGGACCAATGCTACCAAACACGATCTGGTCCCATAAAACGCAAGACCAGACCAGACCACCTACCAAACATGGCCTAAATCCAAAAAAATTGGTCTCAATTTCTTTTTTGAACCCATCAATGGGACCCAACATTTTTTTTATATAAATTATTGTTTTAAATAGATAATTATCTCTTCGTGAAAATAAAATCCTCCACACTGATAAGTTGGATTGGAATATGAAAGATAATTATCAAATATTAAAAATGAGATAGCAATCATATTTAAGTAATTGGTCTCGATGAATTTCACCGTATTAAAAAACTAAGGTGGTGTTTACTAAGGTGGTGTTTACTAACAGGAAATATTTCCTGTTTCTTGTTTTTACTTTCTGAAATGAAGAAGTAAAAGTAAAATCTTGTTTACTAATTTATTTTTACTTTTGCCCTTAAGGAAACGTTTCCTCTAATTGTAAAGAAAAGAGGAAACAAGAAAAATGGTACTTCCTCTTTTTGTTTCCTCTTGCCTTCAAAGTAGTAAAATTGGGACTTTCATGTCTTTTGTACTAATAAATTTAAATATTATATATAAATAATAAATAATAATAAATAAATTAAATATTTTTATAAATTTAAAAAAATATAATAAATAAAAAATATTTATAAATAAAATAAAAATAAATGAATAAATAATAATAAACAAAATAAAAATAATAAAATAGATTAAATAATACATAATAATAATAAATAAATAATAATTTTGATAAATAAAAAATAAAATAATAAGAAATACAAATAATAAATAAATTAAATATTTGTATAAATTAAATAAAAATATAATAAATAATAAATTAAACAAAATATATTTATAAATTAAATAAAAATAATGAATTAATAATAATAAAAATAATAAATTAAATATTAAATAATTAAATAATTAATAATAAATTAAATAATATACAAAATTAATAATAAATGAATAAAACTTATGATAAATAATAAATATAAATACAAAATAATAAGAAATACAAATAATAAATAAATTAAATATTTTTATAAATTAAATAAAAATATAATAAATAATAAATTAAACAAAATATATTTATAAATTAAATAAAAATAATGAATTAATAATAATAAAAATAATAAATTAAATATATTTATAAATTAAATAAAAATAATTAAATAATATACAAAATTAATAATAAATAAATAAAACTTATGATAAATAATAAATATAAATAAAAAATAATAAGAAATACATATAATAAATAAATAAAAAGTAAGAACAAAATTTTTTTAGTAAACATAATTTCTGTTTTTTATTTTTGTTTCTGAAAAAAATCAAAATTTAGTAAACAAGATTTTACTTTCTGTTTTTCTTAAGGAATCAAAAATATAATTCTACTTCTTCAGGAAACGGAAACAGGAAATATTTCCTGTTAGTAAACAGGCCTGAACATAAAATATTTCTTGTTTCCTGTTTTTACTTCCTAAAATAAAGAAGTAAAAGTAAAATTTTGTTTATCAATTTATTTTTACTTTTACCCTTAAGCAAACATTTCCTCTAATTGTAAAGAAAATAGGAAACAAGAAAAATAGTACTTCTTCTTTTTGTTTTCTCTCGCCTTCAAAATGACCAAATTTCAAAGTTGTAAAATTGAGACTTTCATGTCTTTTGCAGTAATAAATTTAAATATTATATATAAATAATAAATAAATTAAATATTTTTATAAATTAAAAAATATATAATAAATAAAAAATATTTATAAATAAAATAAAAATAAATGAATAAATAATAATAAAAAAATAAACAATAATAAAATAGATTAAATAATACATAATAATAATAAATAAATAATAAATAATTATGATAAATAAAAAATAAAAATAATTAGAAATACAAATAATAAATAAATTAAATATTTTTATAAATTAAATAAAAATATAATAAATAATAAATTAAACAAAATATATTTATAAATTAAATAAAAATAATGAATTAATAATAATAAAAATAATAAATTAAATAATAAATAATTAAATAATATACAAAATTAATAATAAATAAATAAAACTTATAATAAATATAAACAATTAATAATAAGAAATACAAATAATAAATAAATTAAATATTTTTATAAATTAAATAAAAATATAATAAATAATAAATTAAACAAAATATATTTATAAATGAAATAAAAATAATGAATTAATAATAATAAAAATAATAATTTAAATAATAAATAATTAAATAATATACAAAATTAATAATAAATAAATAAAACTTATGATAAATAATAAATATAAATAAATAATAATAAGAAATACAAATAATAAATAAATTAAATATTTTTATAAATTAAATAAAAATATCATAAATAATAAATTATACAAAATATATTTATAAATTAAATAAAAAGAATGAATTAATAATAATAAAAATAATATATTTATAAATTAAATAAAAATAATAAATAATAAATTAAATAATATACAAAATTAATAATAAATAAATAAAACTTATGATAAATAATAAATATAAATAAAAAATAATAAGAGATACATATAATAAATAAATAAATAGTAAGAACAAATTTTTTTTAATAAACATAATTTCTGTTTTTTATTTTTATTTCTGAAAAAAATCAAAATTTAGTAAACAAGATTTTACTTTCTGTTTTTCTTAAGGAATCAAAAATATAATTTTACTTCTTCAGGAAACGGAAACAGGAAATATTTCTTACTAGTAAACAGACCCTAAATCTCATTGTTTGCTTGAATTCACAATTAAAAAATAAAAACAAAACAAACAAACAAACATAATGACATATTCTAAAATTTTCAGCAAAACAATTTTTTATTTATTTTTTCTCTCTCCTTTCCTTTCTATTCTCTTTTCCTTTGCCTTCCCAAACAAAGCACAACGTTTGAATTGGTACCTAAGAAGAATAAGATCCCGTAACACCACTTATGTTTGTGTTCTGAAAAATGTTAAATAAAAGTATTTTTGCAAATTGCAATCATTCGCTTTCATTAACTTATCTCCACTTTTATCACTTTCTCTCTCTAAATCTATATCTTTCTCTCTCTACAACTACATATTACATATATACATACATATATCTCTCTCTCTTTGTATTGATCGTGACAAACCCTAATTCTCCTCGGATCAACTGAACTCTCTTCCGGCGATCTCTTGCCGATGGTCACCTTCGGATTCATCCACTGTCAGCTTTCTCCAACGGGTCGCCAATTCAAATCACAATCGGTATACTTTCTCTCCGATTACTACTCTAGATCCATTGATCACTAATTTGGATTTACACCCACTTTTTTCTGTATAATCGACAAAACTTGTGGAAATATACAGTATATTATTGTGGTTGATCGGTTCAAAATTGCTATTAAGGCTCAATTTTGATGATTTGATTGAAATTTTGGGAGAAGAATTAGGGTTAGAGTTAGGGTTTATTAGATAGAGATGTTTAATAAATTAATGAAACGTGGACACCGTAAGGGGTCCAAATCTGAGAGTAATGATTCCGGGGCGTTTGGGTATGCTGCTGCTTCACCGTGGCATCGGAATTCTGGGCCAGTTTCCACGTCGAATGTAGTGGTAAATCATGCCTCTAGGGGCGGCCCGGGAGCTGAGGCAGCCAATATGCTGCCACAGCAGCCCGGCGGAACTGTGATTTTAGCTGTTCCGCCTACTGGGACAATTGAGGCCCTCCCTCCATTCAAGGAGGTGCCGGTTTCCGAACGCCAACACTTGTTTCTGCGTAAATTGCAGATATGTTGCTTCCAATTAGATTTCACGGATACCCTCAAAATGGTTAGGGAGAAAGAGATTAAGAGGATGACCCTTGTGGAGCTTGTGGATTTCGTACAATCGGGTTCTGGGAAAATTACAGAGAGCAATCAAGAGGAAATGATTCGGATGATTTCAGTAAATTTGTTCCGGAGTTTGCCACCGGCATCGCATGAAAATACTGGTTCAGAGAATATGGAAGCTGATGAGGATGATCCTTATTTAGATCCTTCGTGGCCCCATTTACAGCTAGTGTATGAGCTGCTTATGCGATATATTGTGTCTTCGGATACTGACACCAAGGTTGCCAAGCGGTACATTGATCATTCCTTTGTGTTAAATCTACTCGACTTGTTTGATTCTGAGGACCCTCGTGAGCGTGAATATCTGAAAACTATTCTCCATCGCATATATGGGAAGTTTATGGTGCACCGCCCATATATCAGGAGAGCAATAAATAATATATTTTATCGGTTCATATATGAGACAGAGAGACATAGTGGAATTGGTGAGCTTTTGGAGATTCTTGGCAGTATAATAAATGGTTTCGCGTTGCCGATGAAAGAGGAGCATAAGTTGTTCCTTGTTCGGGCACTTATACCACTCCACAAGCCGAAGTCACTTGGTTTGTATCATCAGCAGTTGTCCTACTGCATAACTCAGTTTGTTGAAAAAGATTACAAGCTGGCTGATACTGTTATAAGAGGTTTATTAAAATACTGGCCGGTTACCAATTGTCAGAAGGAGGTTCTCTTTATTGGGGAGCTAGAAGAAGTTCTGGACATAACACAAGCTGCAGAATTTCAACGCTGCATGGTACCTCTTTTCAGACAGATAGCCCGCTGCCTAAATAGCGCCCATTTCCAGGTTTGTACTTCCTTTTATAAAGTGTTTCATATTCCAGATGTCCCAATTTTCTGACATGTTGTTTCTGCCTGAGTTTTTTGGGAATGACCAATGACCAATTGTCATTTCCCATGTTTTGTTCATATGTGGTTCTCTCTCTCTCTCTCTGCGGCTGCTGATTATTGAGTTGTGTTTTAGGCCTTGACATGATGGTTATAAAATCTCTTTTCTGGTGATGGCATCTGTGATAACGGATAGTTTGTTGGTATCTTATATGTTTTTTTTCAAGTTCACCTAAGCTCTTCTGGATCTGTGGCATTGATTTTTCTATTCAAGCAATTCTTTCTTTTGATTTAGTGTAGTGTGTTTATGCGTGAAGAGACAGTTTTTCCCTTTTTCTTTTTTGGCAACAAGCACACACGGCCATGGGAGAGTATTGGAAAGGTGTAGAGAGGAGAAGAAAGATATTTGTAAACTTTATTTAGATTTGGATAAGATTAGGATAGGGTACTTGAAGATACTTAATGTTGGATTTTTGGAAAGAGAGGGCATGATAAGGGCCAGAGAGCCACTGTAGAACAAAAAGTGAATTTAAAAGAACTATGTGCTTACAGTCTTGAGGTCAACATTATGTCCTCATTTTTCTTCTTTATAATTCACAAAAACTGACATATTCAGGGTGAAGTTACATGGCGCCTGCTATCAACAAATGATATTGTTTTGATTCATGAAATTAAAGAAAGGATAAGACTTAATTGAATGGACTTGAAAAGAAGTTGCAGAATTGTAAGCTTTTGGCATAAGTGGAACAAACATTTATATGGACTCTTTAATTTTTTAATTTTGGTAAATATAGATGGTAACTTGAGTAGAACAGAAATTCCCGTGGATATATTCTAAATAGTGAGCGTTAAAAGATACGAAAAGGTGTTATGAAAAAGAAGAAAATATATGAAAAAATGATAAATGTTTTGCTTCATAACCTCAATTATTGATACTGAGGAAGATATTAAATATGATGCTCAACATTAAACTATGTTGGGTTAAATGGAGGAGTTTTCACAAAACACATAAACAAACCAATAATTATTTAAAATAGTTATTAGATGAGAGAAAAGCAATCAAGATGGTGATGGAGATGAGGATATGAGTCGTCTGCACGAACTATGGATGATTCCCGCCTATGCTGAGATAAAGTGTAGGAAGGATAGATTTAAGGTTTTCTTATAGTTTTGGCAATACTTAGTTTAGAACAATCTGTAATTAGGGTTACCTTAGGGTTGTCTATTATTTGCATATGAATAAGAATGTTTGTCATTGGGGGTTGACATTTTCTGATGATACATTATTGAAGGATTTAAATATTCAAGTTTACACCCTCTCTAACAACTTAAGCTTTTAGAGTAGTTGAGTGGTTAACCTACCTAATATTCTCTCTTGTTCTACATCCATCTGGTATTACCGTATTAGAGTACCGTTTCAGGTAATTTGCCATGTGGAACAGATATTAATTTATCAGCGAGAGTGTTGTGGTTGATATTGAGGATAGTGATTAACAAAGAGAATGGTTGTAATTACTCTCAGTTAGGATGATAAAGCGAGATGTAATAGCATGTTCTGAGTTTATATAGCTAGGATTTTCAATTTGGTAAAACTGTCAAATGAGTTCATTGAGTCTCTCTCTCTCTCTTAATTTCTTTTGTTAGGTAAATTCAGTTTTATTAATCGAAAAAGGAAGAGCACAAAAGATTCAAGTGAAGCTTAGAAGGTGCTCTCTCGAATTATAATACACCTCACAGAGTTAGAAAAACAAACCTAACCAACAAACAGATACAAGTTTCACAACCTGACAGGTTAGGCTGCAGAAATGAAGCAAATAAAGACGGCCACAACATATATATTATGTGAAATAATCTCACTTAATGGTTGCCAAACACATCATATAGACGGATAACACAGTTTTTCTTAAATACTACCTTTGTTGACTGATAGGGTGTAATGATCACAGCGTGCTGGATAAAGGTACTATTCTATCTTGCTTGAGTTGAGCCTCAGGGCCTTTCTTCCTTTAGCCTCACCCTTTGCACCTTGCGTGGCGTCTTCCAGTCCACCACGAGCTTGTACTCACCTTCTCTTGATCCAACCAACTCATGCCGTTTGCCAATCCAATGACCAAGGAACTAGATCTTGGGTGAAAAAGCAAAAACCTTCTGGGCTATAAGTTTTCTGTCCAGAGGTAGGTGGAGACATGTTGAAGTTCAAATTTCTGTGGCAGATAAAATCTGGCCATGGAAGCATAAAATGTGTGATGGGGATAATTTGTCTCACTTGTCAGCAGAAGGCCACAATGACCTAAAGTAGCATATGAACTACATCTTCCTTACAAGCTAACCACTATCAAAGTTTCCACAGAGAGACCGTGAGTGAAGAAATCCCAAATGTAGTTGAAGAGGCTTAAATATGAATCTTTGGAGCACTGCCTCGTTTCTGTGAACCCAGTCCACATGCCCATCACTGAGCTAAGCTAACAACTCACCAACCTGCCAGAATGAATCTTGTGGTCTCTTAAACAAGGCCTCTACAACAATCAAACCTCCAGGTATGTTTTCTGTTGGAGATCTCCAATAGTAAGGTGGGTAAAGAAGAAGAACAGAGGAGATGCACGGCCTGGACCTCACTTGAATGGTCACCTCAGACAAGGTGTTTTATGACGACCTTTGATCAGATGATGGAATCTTTAACTTGAAGCACAAGTATTCCCTTGCTGATTATTGAGGGAGAGGTGCGAGAGTCAGACATAGTGGAAGCAAAGCAAAGCCCAGCCATTAACCATCTTACTTTACCGCTGTCAAATCCACTGTTCCAGCTCACAAGGCTATGTATTCAGCAACAGAAGCAACACATATATTCCCACCACCTGTCAACTGATAGGATTATCTATGTCTGCAGTAGTGGACAAACCATGCCACAGGACCAAATCAGTACAAATGGTTTGCCACAACAAATAACCGATCACGCAACGCTGTGTTAGCTAGTCATCTCTTTGACATCAAATCCCTTCCAAAATATTGAGATTGATTAACCCAGAGGGATGGCAGATCAATTGGTGCAGCAAAGAGTAACGCATGGAGGAAAAAAAAAGGGGTGTCAGGGGCAGGGAGGGTGGATTTTTAGTATGAAATTCAATGGGAGACGTCTGTAGAGTACCCTATCTTGGATATTGGGCTGCCTTGAAGATTCACGGGGGGACCAAATTGTGCAACAACCTGTTAAATTTCTAATGCAAAATGTGTTTGTTGGTTGCTCAGAATTTTCTTCCAAGCCTTTGAATTATTTTCATTTAGGGCCTTACATGATGACCAAATGGTGAAATTCAATTGAAAGCTTCCCTTTTGTGATATTTACTTCAGAGTTTATGAATATTATATACATGTGTGTGCGTGCGCGCTGAAAAGTCTAGTTTGGTTTGAGCTATTTGAAAATGATAGATTGGGACTGAGGGGTTGTTGAAGGGGTTTGGGTCCAAAGAATTGCTTATATTGGTTTAGGTTTCCTGTTTCAGAACGTTCTTATACACACTAATGCTTTGTTTGGTAGGAAGGAAGGGAGAGAATTAAGGGATGGATGGGACATCATGAGTTAAGGGTTAATGTCCTTGTTTGGTTGGATGAAAAAGATGGGACGAAGTGAACACCTCACTTTATTTGTTAGAAGAGGAGAGAAACTGCTAATGTTGGCTTTATCTAATAATTATGAAGGGTAGTTTTGTAATCAGATTTTATTGTTTATTATTATTTTTTTATAAGTCTTGTTTTCCTTATTTCATCTCTTCCAATCATTATTGTAAGTGAACCAGGACGGATGACTCATCCATCATCCTTATATTTTCCTCCTCTTCTCCTCTCTACCAAATAAATAAACTTCGTTTCTTCCTTTCTATCTTCCTTCCACTCTTCTTCATTATATTGTTTAAATTCTTTTTATTATTATGAAACCGACCATAATTTCTTGGGAGGATCAATTATTTCTGTGAAGTCAAAATATTTTAGTAACTTGACTAAATTTGGATGAAAACCTTTCAAATATCTTGGTTCATAATCACCTAAGATCAAGTTTCAACTACAAGCTTCATGTGTGTCATATACAGTGAAGTTTGTGGTCCAATTCTGTTTCAGCTCGAACCCAGTTTTGCTCCGAAAGCAGGCTTTGTGTGGGTCATGAACCCAGGTCTAGGATTTTGTTGTAGCCCAGTATACAATGGCATATAGGCTCTGTTTGTACGTGTGTATAATAACATTATTTTCAACAGGTTTGATCTTTTTTCAGTGTTGGGTCATCTTAAATGCAAGGTCTATACATAAGTGAACTTCTCAAAACATTTGTAAGACATTTGTTGAACACCCGATGAAAAAAATGTTTTCAGAATAAATTGCTAAAAATAAAAGGCAACCGGAAAATAAAAATATATATGTTTTACATGACTTGGAGACTGTTTTACAAGGATAATATTTTACGCCCAAACAAACAGAGCAGTGTTTGTAAATTGCCAAGAGAGGGTTGAAACTGTAATGCACGTAAATCTGTTTATTTATCTTTTTATGCGTGGTGTGTTTTACATTTTTATCGTCATTCGTGATTCTGTTCTTGGTTCATAGTATTTGTCATATATATACCATTTTATGCTTATTTGAACAGATGTCTTCTGTGCTTTGATAATTAGACATGTTGACATAAAGTGAATTTCTAATTGCATTTGTAGCAATTACAAGGGGCTAGCATTAGCATAGCAATGTAATACACTTTGATCGAATTAGCTTGTGCTTGTGTGTCTGTTTTCCAGCTAGTATACTCAATATTATTTTCATGCTCACACAAGTAACTTGACATGTTATTGTGATTTCTGGAACTTCTTTGAGAGGCAAGAGATTGCCATTTTCATATCATAAATGGATACGTGAACTTTCCTTGATGCATTTTTAAATTTTGTTTATCTGCAGTTGGTTTTTCAGTGTGAGGAATTAATTGTTTTTGTTAAGCTTGATTCTTAATTTGAAGTTTGATTCTAAGTTTTTCATTTTTATAGACGATGGGACATAAAATGGTTGGGAATTTATTTATGTATTTATTTATTGGATTAGTAAAAAATGTTCGGGAATCTGATCTGTCGTTAGCTCACTTTTATTATTTTATCATTTGTAAAGCGGTTGCATTCCTTTTAAAGTTTTTTGCTTAGCCCAAGCTATATTGCAGGTTGCTGAACGAGCTTTGTTTTTGTGGAACAACGAGCACATTGTGAGCTTGATTGCACAGAACCGGAGTGTTGTTTTACCAATTATTTTCGAGGCATTGGAGAAGAATGTCGGGTCTCACTGGAATCAGGCAGTCCA
Organism: Cornus suecica; assembly: GCA_963922005.1. NCBI lineage: Eukaryota > Viridiplantae > Streptophyta > Magnoliopsida > Cornales > Cornaceae > Cornus > Cornus suecica. Next base: position 65,523,160 of record OY998244.1, on the reverse strand, counting down.
CGGTCTGACAGTAAATGTTCGAAAAATGTTCTTGGATATGGACGTTGAGTTGTTTGAAGAGTGCGAGAAGCAGTATGCAGAGAAAGAGGCCAGGGCCAGAGAGTTGGAAGAGCAGCGGGAATTGACATGGCAAAGATTGGCTGCTGCGGCAACACAAGGAGGGTGAGGGATAGCAAACAAGTTAGTGAATTACTGGGATGAGATGCGTCGCAAATTCAGAATCCAAAATGATGGATAGATAGATGGATGGGTATGCTTGTCTGTCCATCTTGCTCATATTCTTCGTTTTCTTTTTTGTTTTCATTCATAGAGCTCAATCCAACCATTGAAGATACCTGGAAAAACAGCATGCAAATGTAATTTTAACGTATCGAACCTGGCGGGTATTATGCTGCAGTTTAAGAATGGTTTGTGAAGTCTTGTATTTTTTTCCAAGTATGAAGATAAAAGTACTCTCTCTTGGTTCATTCCTGCACAATGTGACTTGTGTTTCTGTATATAAAATAGTGAATTTAGGTGTGAGATATAGATGTACAGAAGAAAAACCAGGAATGTATCTCAATTACTGAGGCTCTTTTTGACTTTTGCAACTACCCAATTTGTCTCCTGGAAGAAAGTTGGGTTGACTGACAGTATATGGTTTAAACGATGTCGTGTGACAAACTCAAGGTTAAGCTATTGGCTCATTGCCTTTTATATGTGTGTGTATAATGCATATATTGGATTTGTGGGCATATTTTGATCTACCTAATATTAAATAATAGGTTGGCATCAGTTATACAGTCTATACCAAACAAATGAGGATAGAGATTTTCTCGTCTTTTCGTAATTAAATAATGCAATTTGGAACGTTAAGTTTGTGTCATTTTTGTCCCATTGGCCGTAGATAGCTAAATAGCTTAAATTTGGCAGAACACAAACTCTCTAAAATCCCCCATACAGTATTATGTCTTTTATGCTTTTCAATGAAAAATACTGCATCATACAGGTTGTTCAATTTGGACTTTTCAATATTTTTTATGGATATGGGATTTAGTGTGTGCAATTTTCATTTATGTCCTTAAAAATAAAATAATATGATGGATCCGGTGCTTGTTTGAAATCAGTGGAAGAAGGGTAGTTGAAGAAAAGTGAAAAGTTATATTATATTGAGATTTAAAACTAAACAAGTATGTGCAACTAACATGGGACGGAGGGAGTATATAACATCCCGTTGGCGATAATAAGTCTTTTTCACATTAGTTCATATAATATTATCTCTTCTTGTTGGAAGCCACAGTGCCATTTCGGAGGGTATGAAGGAAAGTGAATGGATTGAAGTTCACAAGGGAAAAAATGGAAGCAGTCCTATGTGTACCATTGTTCAAACTCATGACAAGTTAACTGAAGGAAATTCCCTTGCTGAATCTGGGGTGCATACCCCATGTGAAAACTCAAAGGGGAAAGGGAAACTTGATCCTGATGCAAACAATAGCTTCAATGTGTTGCTTGAGCTTGATGAGCAAAAGGACCAGGAGGACATTTCTTGCAATGGAACTGATGAGAAAGACTCCCACGAGGACTCTGCTGGATCTTCCACTCCTTCCATGCCTTGTAACTTTTCATCTCCAACTGTTTCTGTCTGTCATGTAGTCAAAGGAAAAATTAAAAAGAACAAGAAAAAGAAGAAATGGGGAATTAAAGCCATGGGTTCCATATTGGGAAAGATTGGTTTGCTAGCTCAAACCCTTGCCCAATGATCATTGGAGCATGGAACATCAGGGGTCTAAATTCTCCTGAAAAACAAAGGGAAATAAGTAAGCTTATTGTTGAGCACCATTGTTAGATGTTTGCCATTCTTGAAACAAAAGTTCAGAGGGAGAGAGTGGATGATATTCACCATGCCATTGCTCCAAATTGGCATATTCTCCATAACTATAATCACTCTAGTATGGGGAGAATATGGATTATGTTTAATCCTGAGGTTTTGAAAGTTGTGAGAGTTAGGCCCCGTTTGGAAACTGTGTTTTTGTTCTGTTTTTTGTTTTTTGGCACTGTTCAGGAGAACAGAACATGTTTGGCAGCCCTTTTTACTGTTTGTTCTGTTCTCAAATTAGAAACTGTTTTCGTGAATAGTAGAAAAAACAAGGGAACAACAAAAACTTGTTTTTTTGTTCTTTTTGGGATTTTCCAAAAAAAATGAATTGTGGTAGAGAGGAAACATTGTGTGAGAATATGTGTGTTTTTTTACCCCAAACATGTTTTTTGTTCTTGTTCTTTTGGGTGAAAAAATAAGAACAAGAACAAGAATTGTTCTTGTTTTTTGGTTCTCAAAACAAAAACAAAAACAATGGTTCCCAAACGGGCCCTTAGTGATTCTGCACAAGCCTTGCATGTGATTGTTACTAAGGTATGCTCTCAATGTCAAATCAATGGATGCGTTTGGATAGGGGTGTTTCCGTTTTTGTTCTTGTTTTTTTCACTGTTCACGGGAACAAAAATGCGTTTGGGAGCCTTTGATGGTTTTTGTTTTCGTGAACAGTAAAAAAAGCGTTTTCTCACCCTTAGTTCAAAATTTGAGAACACCAAAATGGTATTTTTTTTGTTTTCGGCACTGTTTGTTCTTAGCAAAAAATAAATATTGTTGTAGATTCCCTAACCTTCATCTTCAACCTCTAAACCCTAATTTCCATCTTCAACCTTCAAACCCTAACCTCCAAATTTTTATTTTTTTTTCCCCGAAAATTTTTGAGACAAAATTTCCAACCAAACGTGTTTTTGTTTTCGGATTACCCTTAGGACAAGAACAAGAAATTTTTTTGTTCTCAAGAGATAAAAAACGAAAACGAAAACACTAGTTTCCAAACGCACCCAATGTGTCTGGTATTTATGCTTTTAACTCTGCTCAACAGAGAAAGAACCTTTTGAATGACATTGTTGCCATGGCTTCTGTGGTCTCAAATCCATGGATTACTATGGGAGATTTTAATGTCATCATGCATCTTGATGAAAGTTATGGAGGGACTAGTGTATGGAACAATGGTATTATGGATTTCAGAGATTGTGTCCATGATGCAGAGCTGGTTGATCTAAGATTCAAAGGAATTTTTCATACCTAGACCAACAAGAGAGGGGGCATTGCTAATATTTCAAGGAAAATTGATAGGGCTCTCATGAATGATTGTTGGTTGAGCTCTTTTCCATTTTCTGACTGTATTTTCCTTCCCTATAGAAGATCTGATCATGCCCCTCTAATTGTGAAGTGTGGTAACCCTAAGCCTAAAAGAAATGTCCCTTTTAAGTTCTTTAATTGCTTTGTTGAGCATGATGACTTTCTAACAATTGTTGACAGTGTTTGGAAGATGAATATCCCAAGTGTCACCATGTACCAAATTGTTCAGAAGCTAAATTTTTTGAAAACCAAGCTTAAAGTTCTCAATAAGAAAGCTTTCAGTGACATCTCTTCTAAAGTCATTGGAGCCAAAGAAGCTTTGAACTAGTGTCAGATCAAGCTAGACAGAAATCCTACTGATGAAGCCACTAGATTGGAGGAGATGCATCTTCTTAGTTGTCATGCAATGCTTGCAAAGGCTGAGGAGAGTTTGTTCAAGCAAAAATATAGAATTAACTGGTTGAATGAGGGGGGACAAAAACACAAACTTTTTCATGAAGGTTTTCAATGCTAGATGCAATAGAAAGAAGATAGGGTCTCTAGTCCTCAGAGATGGATCCACCATTAAGTCCATCTCTCTCATCAAATCTGAGGTTGTGAGACACTTCCAAAATTTGTTGGGGAATGTTGATAGCAACTACCATGGCATTGAAACTATCAAAGCTATGTATAGTAAGTCTTTATCTCATGATCAAATTGATAGCCTCCTTGAAATTCCGACTCAAGAAGATATTCAGAGATGTGTGTTTGAGTTTAATTCTTCCAAGGCTCCTAGCCCTGATGGCTATAATGCTTTTTTCTTTTAAAAAGGCTTGGCCTGTGGTTGGGAAGGATGTGGTTAAAGTTGTGCAAGAGCTCTTTCAGAATGGACACTTACTCAAGGAGATCAACACCATTTCTCTTTCTCTTGTCCCTAAGAATCCTAACCCTTCTACCATGAATGAGTTTAGGCCTATTGCAATACCCTTTACAAAATTATTTCCAAACTGTTAGCTAGGAAATTGCAAGTGTTACTTCCATCCCTTATTGATAAGAGTCACACAGCTTTCATCAAGGGAAGGAGATTGGGGGACAATTTTCTGTTAGCTCAAGAGTTGTTTTTGGGGTATCACCTTGATTCTGGTACTCCTAAATGTACTATGAAAATTGATTTACACAAAGCTTAGGACTCTGTTAGGTGGGATTTTTTTATCGATACTCTAAAAGTCCTCAACTTCCCTACTTTATTCATCAGATGGATCACAAAATGCATTTCTACTCCTACTTTTTCTGTTTCTGTTAATGGTGAAATGAAGGGTTTCTTCAAGGGTGCTAAAGGTCTCAGACATGGTGATTCTATTTCACCATTTCTATTTGTGATTGTTATGGATGTGTTTTTTGCTGCACTCCATAAAGCTTGTGTAAATGAGCCCAGGTTCAAAACTCATTGGAGGTGCAATATGAACAACATCAACCACTTATGTTTTGCAGATGACCTTATGGTATTTTGCAATGGTGATTTGTTGTCTCTTCAAGTGATCAACAAGGGTTTCAAGGAGTTCTGTGATGTGTCTGATCTTTCCCCAAACATTGCAAAGAGCCAGATCTTCTTTTTTGGAGTGCCTAATGATACTCAATTATCCATGAGAAGTGAGGTTGGGTTTGAGCAAGGGAGTTTTCCTTTTAGGTACATGGGATTACCCTTGTCCTCTTCTAGACTAAAATCTAATGACTTCAAGAGCATGGTTGAGAGAATTACAGGAATGATTTCTTCTTGGACCACTAAGTATCTTTCTTATACTGGGAGACTCTAGCTCTTGAAAGACATCATTTTCAGCTATCCATTTGTTCTGGAATTCCCATATTGTTCTTCTTCTACAAGTTCTTAAGGATGTAAATTATGTCCTAAGGAGGTTCTTGTGGTCTGGAAAGGAGCTATGTTTCCATGGTGCAAAGGTGAGATGGGATGTAGTGTGTAAACCAAAGGAATTTGGGGGGTTGGGGTTGTCAAATCTCCTAAGTCTCAATATAGTGACATCTTTAAAGCACATATGGCATATTATTAAGCATGATGACCAATCTCTTTGGGTGGATTAGGTTCAATCAAATCTGATTAGAGATAAGTGTTTATGGATCATCAAACCTTCAGCTTCTAACTCTTGGAACTGGAGAAGTATTTTGAAGATCAGAGGTTTAGCTAAGTGTTTCATTCAAGCTAAGGTGGTCAATGGCCTTAATACTTTCTTGTGGCATGATCTATGGTTGCCTAAAGGCATTCTTGACACTTTTATTGATGATCGTGTCTATGGAAGTACTATATGGGGGCATGACACTAAGGTGGCTTGTATCATTAGAAGGGGAAATTAGAGAGTTCCTCCTGATCTCCTTCATTATGTTCCTAATGGTTTGTTTGATGAGATGTCAAACAGTCATAATGGGTGTAAGGACTGGCTTGTATTATACTTTTTTTCTTCGAGGATATGGCAGTGGTGTCAGTCTAGATGTGGAGTGTTGGCTGGTGATACACTGGCTCAACTCATTGCTTGGGCTTCTAACAAATGGAATCAAGATTCTACTTCTTTGTCTGCAACAACTTTCAGATTATGTGTTGCAAGTGCAGTTTATTTCATTTGGAGAGAGAGGAACAATAGACTTTTTGCTAGAGTTTACTCTTCTTCTCGAAGCATTATTCAGAGGATTGAAAAGTGTGTTAGATCAAGGTTGTTGTCCATCAGTTTCAGGAACACTAGACAAGGAAGAGAGATTGATGGTGCTTGGTCTCTCCCTAGTTTTGTAATGGAAGAAGTTTGAGCTTTGCTTTTCCGGGTGTGGAGTTCAATGGCCTATTTCCTCTGTTCTGTATTGTTTTGAGTTTGCTCTTGGTAGTCTGCTTGGTAGGTTGTGTTCTGTATAGTTTTTGAGCTTTCCTCTTTGTGGCCTTTGGCCTCTGGCTTTTGTTATCTGTGGTTGGTTTTTGAATAAATTTTGAAATTATCGAAAATAATAATAATATTATATCTTCTCTTTAAAGATGAGATTGAACATTTATTCACAATAGTTTATATAGTATAATCTATTTGGTATAAAAATGAGGTTGAATGTTTGATAATAGAAACATACGACAATAAATTTCATTATATAAATTAAAAAAAAGTAAATTTAAATTAATAATAGCTATGTATTTCCTTGAATTGCAGTGGGTTGGTAGTAGAATTAGGTGTAGTGTGGAAGCACGTAGGGATGACAACGGGTCGGGTTTGGAACGGGTATGGCTAATATCATTACCATCTCATTTAAAAATTACTAATATCAAACTCACCCCAAACCCGCGACGGTTGTAATTGATAATACCATTACCACCCCATCAGCATAAACGGGTTCCATCGGTTCTACTAAATTATAATTTTATTAATTAACATGTCAAGTTAATACCTTAGTAATTTTTCATTTTTTTTAAAAAAAATTTCTATACATTTATATGTTTGTGTCCGTTACTATAAAAATCTTAATATATTTTGTCATATGAGTCGATGCTATTTATGTCAGCTATAGTTGCTCCTAATGTTATTTAACATTCTTAAATAAAAATCAATGGATGAAAATATATAAAGTAGGATCATATAAATAATTGGATTATAGGTTATTAAAGTTCAATAGTTATGTACACAATTAATTGATTGAATATGTGTACGTCTGTGTTATTCCTTAATTGATTGAATGTCTAAGTAAGTATTTTTTTTAATTGATCGAATAGTAATTAAAATTTACACAATTAAAATATTTAATTGATTGAATATATCTGAGTATGTATTTTTTCTTGAAAAGAGTAAAAAAAAATCATTATCAGTAATTGAAGTTCAATAATTAAATTATTTTGTTACTTTATTTGATTATTAAGAAAAAATGATCACTATAACACCTTTAGTGAATATTTATTTTCATTAGATGCTTTTAATGTACTTAATAAATTTTATTTTTTATTTTTAAAAAAATAAAAATAAAAAATTAAATGGGTCGGGGTCGGGTTTGGGGCGGGTTTTGCAGAAAAACCAAAGGGCCTGTTTGGATAGGTGATTTTGGGCCTGGTTTTGATTTTGGTCTTTGATTTCAAGACCAAACCATGTTTGGTTGGTGGGTTTTGGGCTTTTTAAAACCAACCACTAAAACCATGGTTTTGGCCTACCAAATTTGACTTTTTTTTTTCTCTCTCTATATATATATATATGGCCGAAAATATGAATTATTTTGAAAAAAATAATATATAATATTTGGAAAAAAATTATTTTTCGGAAAAAATTATTTTTCCCCATTTTATATCCTTTTTTTCTAAATTTTTAAATTTTTTCAGTATATAATAAAATTATTCAGAATTTTATATTTTTTTTGAATTATATATATTTTTTCGAATTTAAGATATATTATTTGAATTTTATATATAATTTTCACATTTTAAAATATTTTTTTCGATTATATATATATTTTTTGGAATAAAAAAAAATAAAAATGTCAAATGTTTTCGGGAATTTTAAATATTTTTTAATTATATATATTTTCATTTTAATATTTTTTTCCAATTTTATATATATATTTTTCATATTTATATATTTTTAATACATATTAGTATATATATATAATTATACCAAGACCAAGACCAACTCCTTACCAAACATTATATATAGGTTTTAGATTTACCTAAAACCACTCAAGACCACCAAAACCAAAATCACAAGACCAAGACCAAAACCAAGTTCCCAAACGGGCCCAAACCAAACCCGACCCAAACCCACTTCGGATTTTGAATTTCAATACCAAATCCGCCCCATTTGGATTGGAGCGGGTCGGAATTCGGCGGGTCGGATTAAATTGTCATTCTTGGAAGCACGGTGGTGTTTGCTGCGCAGCTCTGATTTTTTTATTTTTGGGTTTCGTCACTGATTTTCAATACATCAGAAATTTAACCAATTTCTCACCAGAAAAAAAAAAAAAACAACTCGGGTCATTTTTTGTGGATAGAATATTAATTTATATATATATATATATACACAAAATATGTTAAGAGATGAGCCCTGTATTGTGCAAAGGCAAGTAGCAAAACCGAGCCAAGTATATAGGGTATCGAAGCAAGTCGAGCCAAGCTTGGCATCTTCCTCGCTCTCCCTACAATCCATTCATCTTCTTCATATCTATCTCACCTCTGCACTGTATATGCCTCATCTACACACTCGCAGTTGACTACCATATATATATATATATAGGCAGAATTACACAAGAGCGACCCCTTTGAGTGTGTATTCAGGCACGCATGTCCAAGAGAGGAGGAGGAGCTGTGCTGCAAAAGGATGTCCCCTGGAGGGCATCTTCCGAAATACCCATCCCCAAAATTCACCACTCCCCTGTTCTTCGTCTCTCCCAAAACCCCTATTCCAATTACGCCCTTTCTGTCATGAAGGTGCCATCTCTCTCTCTATATATATAATATAGAGTTTGTTAATTTATGGTTTCTATGCTCTGGGTTTTGGATGATATATTCAATTTCTGTCCATATGTACATATAGGTTTCCTTTTGTGTGTATTTAGAATTGTGGGGTTAATTTTTTCAATTGATGGGTTTTCGGTCACATGTTCTGGGTTTTCGATGATAAGTTCAATCTTTACCATTATACATGTTTTATTGTATGTTTAGAATTGTGGGTCTTAATTTATTTCTGCAATCAATGAGTTTTGGATGGTAATTGTGCAGCACCCAAACCCAGTAGGAAATGGGTTAGGAACTGAAGCCATAGTGGAAGCAGCGGGGCCGGAATGCATTGTACCAGGACAGACTCCACCCATTAAATTGCTTGGTGTAAAGGTGTCCTTTTCTGTTTCTACCATTTGAAAATAGAATTTTTTGTTCTGTATTTTGTTTGTTATTTTTCAAAACATTTGGAGAGTATGTGATGGGCTTTTCCATATTCTTGTATTTTAACTATGGAACATATTGATGATTGGTGTCTTATGTGAAATTAACTATTTGAAATTTGGGCTCATTTATCTGGTAAAAGAATCATACAGCATAAATAAAATACATGACCAAAACATGCTATATCTATCTATCAATCTATAGATACATAAATATTTGGTGTCACTCAATATCATTTGTGTTATTTTACATTGGTGGAATGTCTGTTGTAGTGTTGCTAGACTGAGTTTGTGAGATGTTGTGGACATGAGTGGTTTTGGGTTCTCTAATAATTCAAAGTTTCTAAATGATCTTGTACAATCCTCACAACTACTATACAGTTCTTTACAAGTTCCAGCTGATTTAGATGAAGAGCAGTAACTTCCTTTTATTCTTTTTACAATTGCTGGTTCTTTATTACTTGAGACTATTTGAGAGAAAAAGAGATTATTTTCTTTTGATAGTTGGATAAATTGAAGATAACGGATGATTTATTCATTGGCATGGTAGATAAGCCAAGTAGTTGAATGAATGCTTGATGTCTATATATAGGTATATATAGACTTTTCTTGTAGTTATCAAACACGGTTTCTCTTTTTGGCCTCAAAAAATTCCACAACGGATGTAGGTCACCATGCGTCTTATGCTTCTGATAGAAATGACAGAACAACTTATCACAGTTTTCAAATTTCACAGAAATGAAAGCACAGGAAAAATATAAAAGCACAACATTACCAAACTGGGCACTAAGAAGTGATTTCTCCCTTCTAGGATGGGATCGGGATAGCCAATCCATCTTCGGAGCCTTCACCCCTGCCAATTCCTTTTTTTTTTTTGTTTCTCTCGATATCCTGTCTGATGTATTTCTTAAGAGTATTCTCTGAGTAACATTGTAACAATTCTTAGAATATGAAAACAGAACTATAACCTGTATAGGTACTTTTTGTGAATGTTATGTAAACTATAGAAGTTGGCAGAGCTGTATTTTCATAATTCACACTAATTGTTGTTTTTGCAAATTTTGTATCATGCATATTTCCGGCACTAGTCACTACACGTTCTGTTTGTTATAGTATGTTGGGAGCATGATGCTCAACTTTGGTTTTGCATAAATTTCTGTTGTGGATTCTTACTGTTCATTCCTGCCCTTCATATGGACAGGTATGGCCCATCAATGTTGACTTGAAGTTTATGGAACCCATCGGACGGGAACTTAAATCAATTGGGAAGGTAAAACTACGTTTTTAGACTTCCACATTAGTTTTACATTATTATTCTTTACATAAGCGTCTTTCTACTGGTAAAAGTAAGTCCCCTGTAGTGTGTTTTCTGGAACATTAACCAATATCTTTTCACGTATCATCATACCAGGTGTTGATCCTACTTTTTATTGTTGGATTGGAAGCTAATCTTTTTCAAGCTTCAATCCCACAAACCCAAGTATGGCAACCAGAGTCAACTATTACTGAAAAAAGTCTGTTGTTCTTTTATGCCCTTTGTCTCAGTGTGTCACCCTTTAAATGTGAATACTTTTTTCACGAGTTGTGAGACATTCATCACTTGAGGGAAGAACGGAATTTCTATAATAAATTAATTTAAGAGAATCTTTAGTTCCGTCGATTTGCTCTTTTTGTCTTGGAAATCTTAAAAGTTCAATTTAAACTACTGCAGATGCAGGAAGTCAAATTGAATAGACAATTACCTCATTTCTCTCTTTGTCCTGAATTTTGTTTTGAATATACTTGTATGCCATACACTTGCATATTTAATGCTGTCATACATGTTGTAGTGTATATACTTATTTTGCGATCGATGTATTATAAGTTTGTATTTGATCTTGGGGTGTTTTTAAACTTTGTGTGACTCTGTAACTGCCAGTTGTTTGTTATATCTTATCATTATTAGGTAAGATTTGGACACTATGTGCCGACACTTTTGGTTGGACATGTATTTAAAAATCCTATCCAGTCATTCTGTTTTATTATATTGTCTCTTTAGAATGAGTTTAATGCCTATATTGAACACTATGTTACATAAAAATATTGTTTACTCTACAAAATAAAACAAAATAGTTAAATCGAAGAAATATTTAGCCGTGTTCATATGTCCTTTACTCCTTTTAAATAAAAATTTGACACATCAGACTGATGTATATATACCCATTCCCGACGCACGTAACCAAGCCCATGTCGCATAGATTGGAACAGAAAACTCTCACGTCACGAACATTAGAAAGTATTATGAGAAAAGGCACCCCAAATTGGCAAATCCTTCCACAAATTACTTGTAGGCATTTGTAAAGACTCCAATTAAATAATGCAGCAGTCGTCAGCAAACTCTTCTCTATTTGTTAGAAAATGAAAAAATAACAATTTTGCATTTACAGTTTCTCCAATTTCGTTAGTAATGTTATTCTATGAAATGTAGTAGTTAGTACGTTTGTTCAATTGTAGGACTTGATGGTCATGTATGTTGAGAAGTAGGACTTTTCTTATCCGTGTTTAACATCACCGTTTAGGTGGTTGAACTGCGTGGTTGAACTACATGGTCAAACAAGTGGACAAGAAAATATATCTGTTTCAATTCCATGGCCTGCTCATTATAGAAACCACAGGATGAGCCTCATCTATTCTATTGAAATCCAAAGGAATTGTGATCATGTACTATTGACACGCAAAGGTGTGCTTGGAATGGCATATATGATGATCTATTTTGTCATTGGTTACTATATTATGTTTAGCATCTATCTAATACGCAACTTAGCCTGATGTTTTACTTTTCAAAGAAAGTAATTTCTAATTGCTCCTGCTTTCAAACGAGAATGATATGTTTATGAAGGTAGGCTTTGCTGGGCAACAGATCTGAATTATCTTCTTTCACTTCTATTTCCGTACCTTCTCTCTATATATATATAGATACATCGGTATTTTTTACATATCCATGTTTATGTATATATTAGTTTTCTCTATGCACCCTGATGTGTAGGTTGTATTGTTGTCTGTCAATTTTGGTGGCTATTGCTTCATGACATGGGTAAAACCCAGGTAGTCAGTATGGCCATATGAGTTTAGGACACTCCATTTTTTCACTTTTCTTTTACAAGTGCGTACCAACAATTTTACGTGCCTGTTTTACTGTTGCTCTTATACTCTGGTAAGGTCTATGATTGTAGACATATATTGATACCGTACATTAAAATGTGCGTGCAAACATGCGCTTAGCACCCCGTCCTGATCTTGATTGCTAATTGTCATTTGTATGCAGTTCATGGACTCGGCTGTTGATCTTATGAACAAATCATTTGTTGATCGTTAGCTATTGGGGTTTTGTGTCTACGAAGTTGCCAAGCAGCGGCAGTTTGGAGTTGCTAGTGGTGTGCTCCAGCTACATTGTTGGAGCAGAGCCTAGCTGAGTGAAATGATTGTAGAGGGTTCTCTCTTTGTGTAATCCTTTTGTAATGCAGCTTTCGTTGTCTAAATTCTCGGTGACAAATTGAAGAGGGCGTTTAAATGAATTTTCTTCTTCTTCTTTTTCCCAATTTTCTTAGGCTCCAAAGTTGTTATGTCCAACTTATATCAGAGGTAAACAATCCATGACCTATGTTTTACCAGTTATGTTCTTGTTTTGTTTGGCAATCAAGTGAATCATATGTAGTCTTTACAGATAATGTTTTTTTTTCCCCTTCAGATAATGTTTGTTGAAATGTGGAAAAAAGAAAAGCTCTGAGATACGTTGATGGCAAGAACATATATTTGAAGTTTGCTGAAGGAATAGTTAATGGATATTTCTATGACACTCACACACAGTTCTTATTGGGAAATGCATTATGATGTGCTTTATTATCTGGTAAGGTTAAATAACTAAGGCATTACAGAGTCAAATGTAACATTTGAGAAAGATTGTGATAGTGGCTGGTGGGTCCATTAAATATAGAATTAGTGGTAAAGGCGCATGAAACCAAATGTATGTGTCGGAGATGTGAGAGATTTGGGAAGTTCAATACCAGTACCACAAAGGGCTTTATTTGGCTGAAGAGAAGTTGTGAAAAATACATCATAAAATCGCATGCACTTGAGCCACCTAAGGTTTATTGCATGTTTGAAAAGTTTTCGAAGTCTCTCATAAGCAAATTTTCCTAATATATAAAAGATATTTAATTATATAAGCATATTTCTTTTGGGGCATATGGTTTCGAGATTTACCTTGTTTGAATTGATTTTCAAACGTTGCTTTTAGCTTCCTAAAGCTAAAAGTTGTTTTGGACCGTGTTTGACAAAAATTTTAGAAGAGCTTCTAGACCTTGAAAAAACGTTTTATAGACTCATGTTTTCTTGTCTTTTTCTATCTTAATCATATGCTAATAAATATCACTGAAGTTCATTGTGGGCAAAACAAAAACTGCAGTGTTAGTATAACTTGAAGAAGTGAAGGACAACCTCTTCCTCTGTACCACACCCTTGTGCAGCTTCAAGTTACATTCAACACTTTGCTTTGTTTTCGTAAAACCGAACCGGTTGAACCAGTTGAAAAGGACTTAAAATTTAGTGTTTCAAGAACAGTCAGGTCTCATTTCCAATTCTTATTGAAGGTAAACAATTTGTTAGGGTCATAATTGCGGACATAATCGGTCTCTTATCCGATTCTTGTGCTGACATAATCGGTCTCTTATCCGATTCTTGTGGGAGTCGCATTGTACAAGTCCCCTGGATTAGTCACCCCGGTTATCGAAAAAAAAGAAGTTACATTCAAACACATGAGAAGAAGAGAAGAAAAAAGGACTTGGCACATAACCTTAAAACATGTTACATAAACCACAGGCCATCTGAACTTCCCTCTGAACTACCCATACATATATGCAAGTTCATACACAAGTTTACAACTTGTTATCATACAATTTCAATATAGGTACTATCCACAAACACAACATGGTAACAATAGGAAGAGACTAGCTATCCATGGGAATTAGAAGAGTCCTTGGATTGAGTCTCAGTGTCTGGTCCAGGGTTAGAACTATCCCATTCTTGCCTTGGAATAGCATGGTGATTATTTATGCTAGCCTGCTCATCTCCGGCTGAGTTCATCGCGACCATGTTCGCCTTTTCCTTGCTTTGTCGCGAGTTAGAATTATCGTCTGCAATCATCGCCATCCTCCTATTAGTAGCAAAAGCCAAATCTCCCATCAAAAGTAGCACAAGCAATGAAAATAATAGTACAATCTTCATAACCTTGATTTTCCTTAGTTCCTCAATATATATGTATATGTATATATATCAATGTTGTTGATTTTTTAAGCCATAAGATGGATAGATGCAGCTATTTATAGATGAAGGAAGAGTTGGGACTAGGGAGGGAGAGAGAGATGGTGGTAGTGGGTGAAAAGGTTAGAAAAATCTATGTGGGCTTTCCACCAAAAATAAGAGGTGGTTAATTGAGTGAGTGATATAGAGTGAGTGCTACACATAGTTAATGCTCCATTTTTGTGGCTTCCTGTTGATATTTTTCTATTGGAATTTAGGAGGGCATAAGGTAGTGCACAAATCCTATTCTCAAATGGGTAAGTGGCACCTTAAATATGCCACTTGCATTTACCATCAATGTGCTTGTTGAAATATGCAATTTTTAGGAGGATGAGGTAGTAACCATGATATGAAAGTGGAAAACATTAGCTCCTTTAAGATGGTGGAAAATGAAGTGAATTAGTTATTTTGATTTGAAAGAGTTGACATAGTCTGTATAGTCACTACAAAACTAAATAAATAAATGGGTCTATAGTGACAAATTCAGTGGCACATAAAATTTTATGTCACCATATAACAAAAAGTTGATTTTTTCAACTCACCTTCTCGTACCAAATCCCGGGCCGTGGAGATAAGAATCCCATGGCAGGAGAGTGAAGATCTGAGGTTTTGAAGGTAGTCAGGAGCGGAGCCATGTACACCCGGGCTATGACCCCTCCCAAACTTTATTTATTTATTTTTTAATAATATTCCAAAATATTGCATATGGCCCCTGTTAAGATTTCAAAATTTTCTTCAATAACGCATAAAAATATATATTTGGCAAATAAATTCATACAAAATTACAGATGCCCTACTAAAAATTTCAAAACATATATTTTATAAATGAATTCATACAGAATTGCATACGGCTTCCCCAAAAAAAATTTAAAAATCCCTTCAACAGTTTATTAAAAATATATATTTTAAAAATAAATTTATACAAAATTACATATGGCCCCACCTAAAACTATTTCTTGGCTCTGCCCCTGAAGGTAGTATGAGATCTAAGATATAACCCGTGACGGAACTAGAAATTTAAGTGAGTGGGTAGAATTTCAATATCAAAATTTTAGCAGGTCAGAATTGCAAAAATCTAAAATTTAAACGGAATCAAGGTAAAAAATTATTGGGGGCTGTCCCTAGTAACTTAGTAAGCCAATGCTGCCTTTATGTAACAACAATTTTTACTACTAGTTTAAAATCTTTTTATGTCACTAACTTTAAATGACAATTTACAATTCATGGTTAAATGTTACAATTGAAATTTTTATCACTTTTAGTGACTATCACTAAAATTATTATGTCCTGTAGTGAGTCTTTAGTTTCGTGTCTTAGATTTATTATTTTGGGTTTGATTTATCATTTGAAGGCAAATAATTTATTAAAATTACATAGTTTTACTTTACGCAATATTTGCGTGAATAAAATTTCGAGAGAGAGAGAGGTAAAAAATTGCAACACAATTTGGCATGAGCCTAAAGATAATACTTTTATATAAAGATGAGTTTAAATAGTTGACGATCATAGAATAACAAGATTGCCAGTTGATTTTACCGGGAAAAAGGAAGATTAGGAGTGTGTATTTTGGAAAAGATCGTAACAGTATGACGTGACACTGGATATGCCACCTGTACACAGCAGTTCATTTTCATATCCTACCTATATTAATTTTCCTGTTCTGTTGGAGAGACCAGAAGGTTCCATAATGGTGGGCAACATGTCTTTGCTTTCTTGCCCAGAAAACGGATCAATAGAAGAAAATAAAAACACGAGGAAAATTAGTATTTCAGGGCTGTGGGATTAGGTGAGTTGCGCGTAAGCTGGTCAGGATATTACGATTATTTAAAAATAAAACATAACAAGGAAAGTGATAGAATTATGAAGGAAAAGTATAATGTGTTTTTTTTCAAATATTTAGTGGAAGTATATTTTATTTTCGTAACATATATGCTAGAAGAAAGAGAAAGAAAAAGATAAGGATAAAGAGAAAAAGAGAGAGAAATAATAATCTCCTAAGCTACTAAAAAAATATCATTGTTAAAATTATCATCGTGCTACATATGCAACCTCGTGACTGACTGAGTTAACTTTTTTGTACATAAATTGTACCTTAAATTTCTCATGAGATGTCAAGAAGATATACATGTCCATAATTCAATTACCACAATAACTAATAGTAATGGAGTTGAAACAAGAATGAGAACTTGAATTTGAACACCATCTTACATAACAATAATTTAAATGAATAACGCTAAGATATATATATATATATATATATAAATAAGCTTATGCATAAATTTATATATATTAATAATAACTAACACATTTAGCAAGGTTATCAGAATCGGAATTATAGGTAAAATCGTTTTGGGATTCATAGAATCGAAATCGTAAGATTCTAGCAACTCGTATTAATTTTTTTAAAAAATATTAATAATTAAATATTTAATTTATAAATCTAAATCATATTGGAATTTTCAAAATTTTCTAATATATTGTCTCTTTAAATGTTTTCTCATAAATCTAGGCCATATATTGGGATATTAGACTAAATCATAAAGTTTTGGGCATTTCCTATGAAGGACGAAACCGTCAAATCATTATAAAAACATAGTAGAATCATAAAATCGTATATAATCTTAGCAGAATCGGGATTTTACCAGGTAAAATCGGGATTCTGACAACTTTGACATTTAGTGAAAGTTAACAATGAATAATTACTATATTTACTGGCAAAAAAAAAAAGAAAGATTTTTGTAACAATTGAAGGGATAAATAAATGTGTATATTTTAAATTAATAAATAATGATAATTACTTAAATGAATTACAAGAGTAACTACTACAGCAAAAAAAAAAAAAAAATGATATAACTTGCTTAGACTTTTATAAATAGTACATACAACTATTTATAATCACATATGGTATTGGCGAGTTAGGCTAGTTTTATATTATTTCAGCTAATACAGAATAATATTTGTGTTATAATACGGAGAATTCCAATAGTTTTCTATATGAAACTATTTTTTTTTTCATACAATATATATATATATATATATATACCTAAATTAATAAATACCTACTGTAATGTTGGTGAAGAGTGAGTGTGGGAGCACTCCAGTTGGTTTAGAGGTGGCTATGGCCTTTTTGTTGGACTTGCACTTTGTCAACACCTGGAAAAACGTGTCCCATCGTTGATTTAATTTTCAACCCAAATGACCATAAAATATTTCATCTGACTCAATCCTGTGGCATAAAAAATTTGATGGCGAAATTATTTGTTATAATGGTAATATCAAGTTATTAGGCTGATATGATACCACAATTTAATAAAATTAATTTTTTTTACATATGTGACATATAAGTTGTCAGTTCAGTAATATAATATATAAGAGAAAAAAAGGTGCAATCCCATATTTATTACAACCATAAGGATTAATATAGATTATCCAAAATTTAATCCATCAGATTTTTTTTAACTATTCTCACTTCTTCTCTTTCAATATTTCATATATGTCTTAATTTCATCTTAAAATTATCCCTTCCTTTTCGTTCTACAAATAAAAAAACCCCACCTTATTCTTTATTTTATTTTTTACATTTTAATTAGTTTCTTTGGATAATAAGTTATATAAAAGATTCGCAACATATATATATATAAATATATAAACTATTTTAACATATATATATATATATATATATAAAGAAAATTGTGTATTGAAGGAGAGAGATAATTAGATTGAAAACGAAAATATTAGATATATAAGAGTTATATTATATATTAAATACTAATGTATATGTATAAAGAGAAAGAGAGAGAGAGAGAGACGTGAGTGATTTTTCTTTTTTCCTTTTTATTTGTGTTTTCATATATATCATAGTGCTGAATTGAATAATACATATGCAAAAAGATTTAATTTTATTAGATGATGATACCATGTTAGTCTAATGACTTGCTATTACCGTTGTAACCAATAATTGAAATGGAAAAGGACCGTTTTATTTGAAAATTATATATATACAGACACAACATATATTGACCCCATATGCTGATATGATATAGTAAAGATTAACACCTTTAATTTCAATTTCTGTTTTGAATTTTTCATATTTTCCCATCATTAATATTGACCGTACAAGAAACCCACAATCTTGCAGAACTGAAATTTAAGAAGTATTATTAGTTTTGGTGTTGAAATTGAAAATGTTGGTTGAAGTCTTCAAGTGAAACATAAATTATTCAAGAGAACAAATATTATATTCAAATGAGCTTCAGATGTTGCAGTCCAATTTCACATGTCACCAATTACGCACTAATTTGTCTGCTATATATACTATAGTACGTTTAAACCCAGACAATTCTCATACCATATATATACTGTATTACGTATGACCTAAACAATTCCTAGTCAGAATTCGCCACCCACATAAATACATGAGGCACCGCTATTCGTACATCCCTCCAAGATAGTTAACATAGGTAGTTCGTAGTCCATGACATCACCCATAGATCGGATATGTATATATGTATATATATATATATATTTTGTCCGAATTTAGTTATCCACTTTACTTATTTTACTTGTTCCAAATTAGTTGTCGAATTTCGAATCCTAATATAATATTATTATACTTTCTCAAATTATCAAAAAGCAAAATAGAAAACACAAAAAATCAAAAACATTGATGAAAAATCAAATATGGATAACTAAATTGGGACGGAGGGAGTATATATTTTTATTCAAACAGTATAAACGTTGAGAAATTATATGCTTAAATTAGGATTAATAAATCAATGTTGGTCATCTAATGAATCCTTATTGGTGATATTTAATTCTTTCAATTTCTTGATTGATACTTAATAAAATATTTCATCCATTCTAAATTAAGTGTCCATTTTTTCTCTTTTAACCGTCCCAAAATAAGTATTCAAAAATCATCTTAAAAAGTTGAAATTCCCAAAAAAAAACTTATAATTCGGAACGGAGAAAGTTCAAAATAAGTACAGAAAATAAACCGAAACATCTAAGTATATAATAAGTCATTAAAAAATTAAGATCGTCATTTCCCATTATGTGGTACAATGCAACGCAGACACGTGGTTTCTTATTAAAAAAAACATGCATGAATGTATAAGAGAGAGCGAGAGCGGAAAAGTAATTGTAGCCAGATGTCAATATTGTGTTAGACTATATCATAAGAGAGAATCAACAAACCTTTCCTTTCTGATAAGGAACCGAATATTAGTCGATTAGAAAAGCTAATCGGTGAATCAACATATTATAAGCAAAAAAATAGCAAAGCCAATTAAAACAGAAACAGTTAATAAGGTGCATTAAATTAGAGTAAAAACAATCCTCTAAAAACTTCCCATATAAGTTTGCATTATATTGGAGTAAGCACTACTATATAATGCCTAGCAAGCTAGAAATACACTCCATCAATGAGGAATGACAAATTGTTTAAGAGGTCTCTAGTGTAAAATGAATAGTAGAACTTAATATAATTATATATATATATATATATATATATATATATGTAGAATGAAATTTCACTGAAATTTCACTGAGTACTAATATTGTGTACATAACTATTGGAATTATTTAAAATTAAATGAAAGTAACAAACGAATAGAAGTGGATCAAAAATTGTTTAATGGATCTCAAAAAAAGATTGCATTTTACTTGATGAGTGATGTGAATAAAGAAATAAATAGAATGGTGAAAAAGAAGACTTTGTTTGAATTAGTTGGGAAATGTGAAACCGTGTTGACAAGCTGTACGTTTTCTATATAATAAAAATGAAAATAATCATATTGCCCTTTTTTTTTGTATAGAGTCGGTACTCACAAGCTCTCTCTTTACTTTATATTTTAATTTAGGGTAAATAGCTTAAAACCCCCTTGAATTTTACTCTCTTTCCCTACTATACCCCCTCAACTAAGAAATGAGCTTAGAACCCCTAAAGTTTCATAAAATGTTGCACCATGGGTTTGCCCTCAATTTTTTTTACCCTTTTACCCTCCAAACTTTTTGTATTTCCACCTTACCTTTAATTCTATCCTTACTATTATATTTCTTAATTCTTTAAATTACAAAAATATTATTTCTTTTAGTTAAAATATTAATTATGTCATTTACCTTTAATGTATTAGACTAAATATATTCTCAAATGTTAATTTTTTTATTTGTAAATCAATTAACTTGTTATTAAATTTTAGTTTGATTTAAATCATAAAACTCAATCCTAATTAATATATTCATAGATAAATCACAATTTATGAATATATTTTTATGAAAAGAAAGTTTCATTTGGCAAAAAAAAATAATAAATAGGATAATGAGTTTTATGATTTAAATGAAATTAAGTTTTATTGGAAAATGATATATATTTTGGAATATATATAGATATATATAATTCGTCAAAAATATATATTTTTTGAATTGTTTAAAAAAATATGATTTTTTTCCAAAAAATAAAATTTTTGGGAAAAATATATATTATGTTCCAAAATATGATTTTTTCCCAAAAATAATTTTTTTGAGAAAGATATATATTATTTTCCAAAATATGATTTTTTTTCCTAAAATAATATAATTTTTTTCCGAAATATATATTTTTTATATTTTAGAAAATAATGTATATTTTTCATAAAAAAATTCATATTTTTTAAAACAATTCAAAAAATATATACTTTTGACGAATCATATATATATATATATTCCGAAATATATATCATTTTCCAATATATATATATATATTCCAAAATATACATATTTTTTCGAAAAATAATTTTTTTGAAGGTTTGATTTCACTAAACCCTCTTATATTATTAATGGTAGTTTAGGTATTCTGACCCAAAATCATATTTTGGAACATAATATATATTTTTCCCAAAAAAATTATTTTTCGGAAAAAAATCATATTTTTTAAAAGAATTCGGAAAATATATATTTTTAACGAATTATATATATATTCCGAAATATATATCATTTTCCAATATATATATATTTTTTCCGAAATATATATATTGTTTTCATAAATTGTGATTTATTTATGAATATATTAATTAGGATTGAGTTTTATGATTTAAATTAAACTAAAATTTAATACCAAGTTAATTGATTTACAAATAAAATAATTAGAACTTATAAAAAAAAATTAACATTTGAGAGTATATTTAGTCTAATACATTAAAGGTAAATGACATAATTAATATTCTAACTAAAAGAAATAATATTTTTATAATTTAAAGAATTAAGAAATATAATAGTAAGTATATGATTAAAGGTAAGGTGGAAATACAAAAAGTTTGGAGGGTAAAAGGGTAAAACAATTTGAGGGCAAGCCCATGGTGCAAGAAAATGAAAGTTGAGGGGGGTATAATTAATTGAGGGGGTATAGTAGAGAAAGAGAGTAAAATTGAGGGGGGTCTTAAGCTATTTACCCTTTAATTTATTGTGTTCATACTTGACATGTTCATTCCAAGAACCTTACACGAAACTACCCCATTTTTCACCCCACACATCACACACACAAAAACACACACACATATATGTATATATATATGCATCAGAGAAGCCTCTGATGCATATCACACACTTCTCTTTCGAGAGCCTCACTTTCACCTACCATTGTTTTCTAGATCTCCTCTGCAACAAAAGATGAAGAGCCAAAGCAAATGCTTTACCATTTCTTTCTCTTTTCTCTTCATACTATTTGTCACGCATGCAACATCAACCTTAGCCCAAGAAGTTGGTAATTCCCTAAACTTACACATATATATACTCTTCAAAAAATATATACATATAGTTCACGTTTGTACATACATGTATTCAATAACATGTTTTCTTTTTACCAAAGTGTAAATTAGTATATGTAACTCATGAGTACCATACATATATATATATATATATATATATATATATGATGCAGAGAATGAGAGGGAGTTCGATTATACGGAAGGGAGCGAAAAGGGTCCGAGGCGGTGGGGAGAGATGAAGGAAGAATGGGCTGCATGCAAGAATGGAGAAATGCAGTCTCCGATCGATATGTCGAACCAGAGGGTGAAGATTATCAGAAAGTCAAGAGAGCTTAACATCAACTACAAACCTTATAATGCAACTGTGAGGAATAGAGGCCATGACATTATGGTAAGAAACTGAAACTCCTCATATTTAAGATAATTTACAATTCTTGTAAATTATCTTAAGCCAACGAGTGAGCATGATCTCATTGTGATTGAGTTAAAACTTTCATATAGATAACATTTTGCTCTTTTCTATCTGTCTCTGTGCAAGTCCAGCTAATTTAATTTAAATATTGTACACGCATAGGGTTGGTACCAAAATCCTAATATTTATAAATTAATTATATCGAAATCATATCATCATGTATGTATGTATGCAGCTTCAATGGGCTAGTGAAACCGAAGCTGGATCAATTAAGATTAATGGCACTGAATATTTTCTCCAGCAAGCCCACTGGCACTCACCCTCTGAGCATACCATCAATGGCAGGAGGTATATATATATATATATTCATAATGTTCAAATATATTCATATATATTTTTATAGTTGAGCAACTTCATATCTACCATGCTTCTTTTAATAGGTACGACGTAGAGCTCCACATGGTCCACGTAAGCTCGGACCCCAATGTGAAAAACAAGATTGCTGTAACTGGGCTTCTCTACAAATTTGGTAAAGCTGATGTGTTTCTTTCTAAGGTAAAGCCTTGAGTTAATTTCAAGCCTAGCTAGTGTCAAATTAATGTTGTGTGTTCAATTATGATCCTTTGGACTTCTTAGTACTCATTGTTTGTGTATGTTTTTCACATGTGAAAAGGTTACAGACTGTAATGTGTGGTATTTACCTAACCTTGTCATATCATCACCAAATTAATTCTAATAAACATTTTATAAATAGTTAAAAGCTGGAAATTAGCATGTACTCAATTATAATACAAGACATCAAACCTAAACCTGCTGCAAATTTCCAGAGATTTGGGAAGCGGTCTGGTCTGGTCTGGTCTGTCTGGTTTGATTTGGTTTGGTCTGATCTGGTCTGGTCGCTTATCTGAAACTCTGTTTGGTAAGTGGCTTAATCTGTCTGGTTTGGTCTGTTTCGGAATACGATAAATTATATTTTTTCTGAATTATATATATATATATATATATTATTTTCGAATTTTATATATTGTTTTCGAATTTTATATATATTTTCAAAATTTATATATATTTTTAAATTTTATATTATTTTCGAATTTTATATATATTTTTTGAAATTTTTTTTTTTCAAATTTATATATTTGTTTTGAATTTTATATATTTTTTCGAATTTCATATATTTATTTCAAATTTTATAAATATTTTTTCAAAATTTTTGTAAAAAATGAGGGGGTATAAAAAGTAAAAAATGACAGCACAAAACCTGTCAAAAACATCATTTTGATGGTCTTGTAAACACATATTTTGGGTCGGTTGATTTTCTTTGGTCTTGTTTCAATATTTAGAAACCAAGCCCACCAAACATGGACTGGTCTTGAAAATAAAGACAAATTCAGACCAAATCAGTCCAAAACTAGTAAACAAACAAGCCCAAACAAGCCCTTGGTGTTTTAGAAAGTATCAGGTTTGCAAATAATGCGTTAGGACAAAGAGGGAAACCGTGAATTAGTGGAGATAAGCCCCCGACACTCCAATTATCAAAAATAATAATGCTTTAATCAGATTATTGGTAGCTAAGTGATATGATATCTCGTGTTTTAAGTCTTCAATTTTAACCTAGCAGTGAGGTTTGATTTCAAGACCTTCTACTATATTTAACTAACTCTTTATTTATTTTAATATTTAAGTGTTTAAGGTGTTAAAAATGGAATTTAATTTACTTTGATCTCTAATTTTTTTCCAATTAAAATTTGATTTCAGTTGACTAGCCATATGGCATCAATGATTGATAGAATGGAAGAGAAAAACTTCGGAGTGATTGATCCAAAAGAGATCAAAATGGGTGGTAAAAATTATTACAGATACATGGGTTCACTCACTGTTCCTCCATGTACAGAAGGCGTTATTTGGACAATGAATAAGAAGGTACGAGTCTCATCAACAACCTACCTTATTCACTACTTCTATATATATATATATATATGTGTTTAACTAGCTTTAGGGACACTTGTGAGTTCTTGCCTAAATTTAATTTATCTTCAGGTTAAGACTGTTTCAAAAGATCAGGTTAAGTTGCTTCGCGAGGCTGTTCATGATGTAAGTACCTAAACTTCCTATCAAAATTTTGGTTGATTGTGTGTGTTTGTGTGTATGTATATGTATGTATGTATGTATGTATGTACATAACATGCGTTTTGTACAATTGGTTTCATTGCAGTATGCAGAGAGGAATGCAAGACCATTGCAGCCACTGAACAGTAGAGATGTCCATCTTTATGCACCCTAGTTTTGCCCAGGAATACAATAAAAAGATGAGACATGAGTTCTATATATATATATATATAGAGAGAGATAGAGAGAGAGAGAGAGACTAGAGTTGATTTTTCATTGTGAACTCTATGATGTGACATTTTTATTGTTATTGATCATATATATGGAGAGGTCAATGTTTTTTGTGTTATATGTTCCAATACATTCATCCAATTTGTGGGATTTGCAAACTTACCCTGTGATTACAGTGATATCCATAAATCACTTGACAAAGATTTCGAAAAACACTTCAGTTCAATGATAACCCCAGGGCCAAAATAAGCATGACTAGAATTGCAAAATTTTAACTTATTGAAAAATCATATATTTATATATAGAGAGAGAACTCTGAATTAAAGCATTATCAATGTCCTTTTTTTTCAGACCATTGATGTGACCTAAACAAAAATTTGTTTTGAAATGACCATCAAGCCAAATATCAAAATCCATTTCAAGACCATCAAGAAGTCAACATATTTCTGCGGGAAAAACAAATTTTCAAATTTATTCCACCATTCTAAGCTTAATACAGTTGACTTCTGCTTCTACCAGACGATAATTAACCTCTCTCTATCAATATCTACTAATATGGGAATACAGAGTTTTCAAGTTTATTCCATCCATCTAAGCACAGTACAGTTGACTTCTGTTTCTTACGGACGAGAACTAACCTATATCTATCGATATCTACTAGTAATGGGAATACAGATGCGCCCAAGAGCGAGTAACACTTCACGAGACAATCAGAACATAATGAAGTATAGCTTGCGAGAAACAAACTACCACGAAGTAGAAGTTCTTTCGGAAGTCTTGGTACAGAACCCAATCAGCGCACCATCTGTGTCTTGGTACAGAACCCAATCAGCGCACCATCTGTGTCATTCCCGATGCGCAAGAGGAGGGGCCACCTTGTATCTGCTTTGTGTTGTAGGAGTTGCATTTCAGGCACTTGTGTGCCACAATGTGAAACTTCACCTCAGATGTTTGCCCACAGTCATTACAGAGGATCCAAACCTAGTTAAAACCAAAATGTAAAACATTTAGAGGATGTCACCTAGACTTAGGAAGCTGCACATTAGCTGTATGTCTTTCTTTTCTTTACCATTTTATCTTGGTATATTGAAGGCATGGGTGTGGAAGCAACCTAAGTTCAGATTCAGAAAAGAAAAGAAAAAAAAAAAAAAAAAAATCAGTTTGGATAAAACAAGCTTTATTCAAGATATAAGCACAACGAATTTCCTTAAAATTGAGTAAATTTATACCTCCTGATCAAGTCTTTGCCACACATTTGACATATCACAGTAAGATTTTGAGCAAACAGGGCATGAATACCTGCAACCTCAACAGCTTCATACAAAAACATACAGCGCAAGAACAAACACGAGCTTTTTGATATGGAACACATCATATACTGATATAGAAAGTAATGGCGCTAATCATAATCGATACACTTACTGAAGATGTTGTTCCATCTCCTTAACACATTCCAAATGGATGGTGTGCCCACATGGCAATACAGAAATTTCCTTGGTTGTATCAAAAATAAACTGCACAGAGATATGGAAAAGCTCAGCAACGACGGAAATTAGGATTTTAGAAATTCCTTAACATATTCTACCAGTCAGCTTTACCTCAAAACAAACAGGGCAGTTATGGTGCATGGCTCTTTCCACGCAAATGTGTGATTCCTGCAACACCCTTGAATAGCAACATCCTGAAACAAAAATCAACAGATGAACAAAAAATAGGAGAAGGAGCTCGCTTACATGGACTTCAGCAGTTCATATTGTAACTTACCACATTTATTACAATGAAAAAAATTCTCCGCCCCTCCGATTCTGCCATACGGAAGAGCCATGCAAATGTTTAAATAGAATGAAATTACATGAAGAATATAGAAATATTAAAATCTAAATAATATAAGTCATCTAGTATTGTTTGACTATATCACGAAAAGGCAAACAATTGACCTCATAACATACTGTAGCTCAAGACTAGCAAATGACATACAAATTTTGATTGTAGCCATCCCCATATATTGATTCTAGTGCATGAATAATATCAAGAGAGCATGAACAATCATATATAGTGCATGAATAATCATAGAAACTGTAACAGAGATGGGAAGAAAAGAAATAACATAGAAAAGATTTGAACCTGCAAATTCCACATTTATCACAGTGATATTGATTCTTCGAAACCTGTAAAAGAAATCATCTTGTTGCTTCAGCAAGTATATAACAATCGCAGATGAATTTTCAACAAGGAATATTCAAAGAGGCTTACATCGTCATCAAACAACTTGCATTCAGAACAATAATATTTCCCCATGCATACCCCACAATTAATGCAATTTTGTTGAACCTGCAGGAAAGCAAAGAAAAAGCAAAACCCAATCATAAACATTGATCTTTTTATCAATCCAACTAAGCCAAGTTAAAAGAAAAACCTACAGTTAATTCTAATAATGGTAGTTGTTATATAAAGAGTTTCTAATGAGTAAACTCACATCTTGTTCTGTGTTGCATAAGGAGCATATGACCTGAAAGACAAGTGTAAACACAGATAATACTCGGTTAGTACAACAATCTATGTCGCATTACTTAAAGAGGACTATATGGATATAAAGTCGAGTATAAAAGGTCTGGGTGCAGTATACACATATGACCCCACATCAGCAAAAAGTTCAAATGCCAGATAATCAAGACATGCCAGCATAAATTAAACCAAAGTCAGAGTCAGGAACAAAATCTTGTGTACATTAGGGTATTAAATAGAACCTTCAAAAGATAACCGTAGAAACTTATTTTCATTATGAAGTAAAAGCCTCAACGGCCTCGCCTCAAGTCAGCAAAACCTCGATAGCCTTGCTCAGGCCACAAACCTTGACGGCCCTGCCTGCCTCAAGTCGACAAAAACCTCGATGGCTTTGCCTCGAGTCATATCCTTAACAGCCTCCCTCGAATCAATGAGTCTCGACAAAAGGTTCTGAAATTACCTAGAAGATGGTAAACTAAACCTAGAGGGGGGTGGTGCATAGGCTTTTTATGAATTAATTGACAAATCAAAATATTAATTGCGGAATAGTCAATTTTAATTCAATTCTTTAATAATCCGAACCACACAATAATAAATATTGGTGCATCAAAGAAAGTAGAGAAGACACCAATATTTTTACGTGAAAAACCTTGAAAAACGCTCCAAGTAAAAACCACGGATACCCTCTAGTATCGATGCACTATGAATCAAAAAGTACACAGACTCTATGAAGTTAGGACTTGCAATCACTTTGATTCGCCGTTTATCACTTGACGTCTGAAAGTCTTGAATCACTCGCGCTACCACAAAGCTCTTGCTCCGATCTCCGTACTCTGACGGCTCCACTTCTCACGAATCAATGTGCACACAGTGTAACAGATGGTGTGTAGATTTTTCTATATCTAAATCATCCAATTGTGCATAAAGATCTCATGTGTTGTAGCACAATTGGAAAATCCCAAAAATAAGAGAGAACTAGAAGATGAATAATCACTCAATATTTTTCTCTCTCTGTCTCTCTCTCTGCAAGAAGTTCTTTTCTGTGGAAGAATTGCAGAGTTCTAAAAACTTATCTAAAAACTTCTCAATATCTCCTCATATTTATAGAGAGATAAATCTTCAATTATGGAATAAAAATCTTTAATTATGGAAAAAAGTTTTTTAATCTCCAAGTCTTTCTCTTGGCCTCCAAGTCTTGGACTTTTGACCATAAAGTCTCCAAATATATCTCAATATACCAATAATAACTCCTAGACATGTCCTTAAGTGAATATGAGTCTTTAAGGAATCAAAATAACCCATATTTAAAAACTGAAGTCGGCAACTTCGAGTTCTCGATAAACGCACTCCGAGTACTCGAAAATCCAAAATCTCAAGTGCTCGATAGAAAATCTTCGAGTACTCAGTAATTCTCACATAGCGTGGGATGGCGCACTAAAGTCTTTGGAATGCACGTCATGGTGTGCGCCAAGACGCATAATCTCAAGTACTTGGTAATGAAAAGTTCGAGTACTCGATAAATCAAAATCTCGAGTACTCGGTAACCAAATCTCGAGTACTCGGCAGCTTCAGAAATCAAACTTTTGTTTATTTCCTTGCAATGCCGCTTCCTATCAACTTCACTTCACAACTCTTATATTCTTCATCACTTTAAACTTGATTTGACATGTTTGTTGATCTTCATTTGATTTGTCAACTTGATTAACCAAAACCACAACTCATTACACTCAACATGATTTTTTATCAAAAACATGTCATTAC
Source organism: Cornus suecica (assembly GCA_963922005.1). Lineage (NCBI taxonomy): Eukaryota > Viridiplantae > Streptophyta > Magnoliopsida > Cornales > Cornaceae > Cornus > Cornus suecica. Next base: position 65,494,035 of record OY998244.1, on the reverse strand, counting down.
AAATAAATGTTCCTACAGGTTCAAAGGCAAATGAAGGCCAAAAATATTTGCACATGAATGATATAAGTAGGACTCCTTCCCCAAATATCATTCTAGCACTCAAGTATAATGCTTAACATGATTTTGGAATGGTGGAGGAGAAGTTAAAGCACAACCAATGTGTGGGCTCAATCAAGGAACGGAGACACGCATGCCAGATATAGACCCTTAACATCACCATTAATGCCACGGCTAATACGTTAATGCTCAACCACCGCCGCCGCCCTATAGTCGAAATAAAGTAAAAGTCTGTTGTGGCCATTTACTAAGCCGTTGTTTTTCTGGAGCAAAGCAACATAACAGAATTGACACCTTAGGTGTCGATAGTACAGTAAGGCTCATTAAGACTTAAGCTTCGTTCGGATGGAGAGAATTGGAAGGATAAGGAAATAAAAAGGAGGACAAAAAGAAAGATAAGGGTAGTGATATTTATGTTTGGTTTCTTAATGAGGAAAGAGAAGAAAAGAATTTGAGGGATCCTCTCGGAAAAGAGAAGATTTGAAGAGAAATGATAGCAACTTAAGTAATACTTTTATAATACCAAAATTGATCTAATTTTTCAAAACGAGAAACTTAAAAGACACTCGGGTATTATGACATAATAGTAATTACAACGGTTTCTCTTCTTTTCTCTCATCTACCTTACCAAAACAAGAATGCTATAATTTCTTTTCTTTTTCTTCACAATTTAAATTTCAATCATTGCTATATTTCTTTTTTTCTTTTCTTTGCTCTCATAATTAATGTAACATTTATTTTCTTTCCTCTCTAGTCAATCCAAACGAAGCCTCGGTACCAGTCATTTCCAGTTAGAAATCAAACCATGGGGCATTGACCAACCGAACTTTGTATATACCTACGGACAAGTTGTAAGCATGAAGGACATAGTTGAAAGCAATTGGAAAATTCTCAACAACCTTAGTAGTAGAGGTCGGATTGTAATCCGAATCCGATCAATTATTCGGGCATGGATTGAGTAGCAAATTTGGTAATCACATAATTATCCCAATCCGATAACCCGATAACTTAACAAATCGGATTCGGACTAGCCACTAGACTTTTGACATATTTAATGTAAACCAATCACAATTTTACATGTAATTGTGTATAGAACTATAGAGTTCACACCCACACAATAATATCTCTTCTTATGTACATCTATCACCGAAGCTGAAATAACCGACAAAATGTAAGCTCCAAAACCATACACAGTACTTTTTGGTTGGAGACACATCGAAGAAGGGAAAGGGAGCTCGTCGATCAACCAGGACAAACGCCGTAACCCTTGCTTAGTGAGTACTCTGTTTGCATATTCTCTCCTCTCCTTTTCCTTCTCCACTTCCTTTTTTTCTTCTTCACTTAAGGCTCCTAATTTTTTATGCCCTAATTTTATGTCTTTCAGAACAAAGTTGTTTTAGATTTTTCCTCCTCCCCTCCTTTCCCCTCATCCTGTGTCTATTTTCTTCCCTCTCTTTATTGTGATTTTAATTCTCTAACTAAGAGTACAAAATCAAGTGCTTTTATCCGACTAGTGAAAGATACTGTAATCTTCTCTATTGTGCCTTCAAATGAAAAAAATTAAGCATATTGTCTGATTAGTTGAAATTTGATTTTTAATTTCTGAGCAGCTATACTGAGAAAATTGTTTGCCCCAATTGCTTGATTTGTGCAGAACTGTATAATATAATCGGATCGAACATCCAAGTAAACAAATTTTATCAATTGAAAATCCATTGGATTATCGGCTTTGAATCGACCGTGATCCGATCGATTGACATGTCTACTTAGCACAAATATCATTATAACCAGAATCTTTTTCTGGATTTCACCTATTGTATTGTGATACTCCCCCTTCATTTCTTACCTATATATTGTCTTGTAAGGAGTCACTACCCAAAAAAAGGTACTTCTTAACAAAAACGATAATAATAAATAAATAAATAAAACAAGATAGCAATGCGTCTAAAATTACCATAGGAAAAACATAAAGGAGATGTAGACCTAGAAAATAGAAAAGAAAAGGAACTTTAGATAGTAGCAAAACTTTATTTATAGAAGATTGAATCTTGTGATGTAACCCATCACTTATCCACACACCCAAACAGCATTTAGGCAGCATGAAAGCTATGTGACAGTACCCATGTGACCCCCCCAAACTAACCCATAAAGTAGATGAATTCATCTTCTCAAAACTTAAGATGGTTTCAGAATTTTATTCTATTTTTCCATTTTTAGATAAGGTAAAAAGTGGAGGAAAAGAGAGAAAGGAAGCACCAAAAAACCTTTTAGGTAAAATTAATTCTGTAAAATTAAATTAAGAAAAAAACAATAATAAAAGGGAAAAATAGACTATATCAAATAGAGCATACTCATAACATAATCAATATTAGGTTCATGATGAAATTATGAAAAAGAGAAAAATACTACTGACCCTTTTTAATTCATGACGAGGAAGGTCATGCCTACTGAGAGGATCAACTTCAAGTGAATTCTGCACAAAAAATTTCAAATTAAGCACTCTAAATTGACATGGAAATAATAAAAAAATTAAATAAAAAAAGGAATAATATAACAAACCTTTGTTTCATTGTGACAATGCCTGCAGTCAAAAATATCATCACAACAAGGGGCTCTAATCTTGCACCTCCTTCTGTAGTGTGAGCACCTGAAAATTTATTTGTTTATAAAAATAATGATAGTAAAAATAACCCACTATCATTATTTTTAGCATATATCTTCTTCCTTTTTTTGGGGTTAGAAAATCTTGTTGCTTATGGAAACAAATATAAATTAACCCACAAACCAAAAATTACACATCCAAAAACAGCAAAATGAAAATAAAATTAGAGGAATTAGGAACTATACCCAAAATGCCCAAATCCCATGTCCATATCAGAGGCATCTTCTGATCCATCAAAAGTCATCTGGCTCTTGAACCCGCTCTCCATTGCCTTCAATATATATACACACACACATATATATATATATATATATATATATATATATATATTTCTATTTTTTTTAATGCCCTCAAATATAATCTGAAAACCATATCATAAACTCAATCAATTTAACAGCACACATCACAAAAAATAATAAGAGTCAAAAAAAAAAAAAAACTAAGTCCAACATGCAGATACAGAACAAGTGAATACATAGATTATATATGACATATATAGATGTAATATAAATTTTGAAAATTTGAAATTAAAAATAGGAATTCTACCCTTTGAAGAGGGTATGATGGGGCTCTGACTAAGACATAAACGAGCCTCCGATACAGAAAGCAATGAGGGTATACTTATTTGAGGAAGGAGGCAAGCCCTCCATTGCTAAAAAACACAAAGTTCATCAGTACACAAAGTTTTATAAAATAACAAAAAGACCCCTTTGTTTTTTTATTATTCACTTAACCCCCTCAGTTTGGTAAATAAATAAATAAAATAAAATAATAAATAAAGAACATCTTTTTTGGGTACATGACGAGGCGACACGCCAGCGTTTGCCAATCCACCTCATTATTAAATGCATTTAGAGAGAGAAAAAACAACCTTTTGATTGGTTAAACGACGTCGTTTAGTGTTCAAACAGTAGGGTATAAAAAATGCGATTTTAACGGTCACTAAAAAAGCTGCTCTTTTTTCTCAAAAAAAAAATATGCGTCGTCTATCATTCACTGTTAATTAACCATTTGTATACGTATAATATATATACACAACGCACATATAATATAATATTTTAAGGGAAAATATCACTTTCTGAGAGTTGGCACCTACCCTTATTTAATTTTCAAATATATTAATTATCTCTCTTAGAGATATAAAATTATAAAATGGCCCTCAATATTATTGAATTTTCACATTGCCCCCACTCTAATTGGTAAATTACAATTTCACTCCCTAAAATTCTAAAAAATATTTATAATTTAAAAATATATATATATATAATTTAAATATATATATAATTCGAAAAAATATATAAAATTTGAAAATATATATATAAATTTTGAAAAAATATATAAAAATAAAAATATATATATAAATTTTGAAACACATATATAAATTTTGAAATATACATAAAATTCGAAATAAATAAATAAAATTAGAAAAAATATATATATAATTTCAAAAAAAACATATAAATTTCGAAATATATATATCTAATTCGAAAAACATATATAAAATTTGAAATATATATATAAAATTTGAAACAAATATATAAATTCAAAAAATATATATATAATTAGAAAAAAATATATAAAATTCGGAAAAAAATATGTAAATTCGAAATGGGTTAATTTGCAAGTTCAAACATGCATATATTTGTAGAGACTACATTACAGAAAGGTGTTCTAATGTTTATTGTGAAGAGGGTGAGAAGTCTATCAAATCCTAAGCACTTCTTTTTTTAATAGATCTAATGGGTTCTGCTAGCTATTATGCAGTTTTTTGTTTGAAAGATTGAACCATCAAAAATTTAAAATTTATTTATATTTTTCTAAATTTTATATGTTTTGTGAAATTTATATATTTTTTTCAAATATATATTTTAATTATATATATATTTCAAATTTTTTGTATTTGTTTCGAATTTTATATATATTTTTTGAATTATATATATATATATTTCAAATTTTAGACATTTTTTTGGAATTTTATATATATATTTTGAATTTTATATATTTATTTCAAATTATATATATTTTTTGAAATTTAATTTTTTTTTTCAAAATTTATATATATTTTTGAATTTTATATGTTTTTTTTAAATATATATTCAAATTTTATATTTTTTTGAATTTTAGGGGGTAAAATTGTAATTTACCCATTATGGTGCGACAATGTGAAATTCAATAGTTTAAGGGGTGAAATTGTAATATGAATTTGAGGGGTATTTAGGGTACTTTAACCCTTTGACTCCATTGACTTTTTATGGAGGGGTTGAAAGTGATAGACAAAGTTAACCTGTAGGGATGTAACTGATATGTTTGAAAATTCGTAAATAGTTCGTGCAATATGATCAAATATCAAGGGGGGTAAGTGATATTTTTCCATATTTGTATTGGGGCTAATATTCAGTCACAGTCAGAGCTTTTGTCTTATTACCTTTTACAACTCTGAGTCGGTGGGTGGCGGGAAAAACCGCGTCGGTACTGAGAATCGATGGGCGGCTCTATGTAGTATTTGCTCACGTGATAAAAATAGTGGCTCGTTTGGATTGCGTTTTTTTTCCGGATAATTTTGTTTCCGGGTGTTATAGTAACTATTTGATAATAGAAACAATTGTTTTTATTTTATCAATAGTGATATTTTTTAAAACACAAATGCAAATTTCATAAATACCAAATTGAATTTTTTTTTATATTTTACAACTGTAGCAATGTAAAAGAAAAGTAAAATATTTGATTTATAATCTTTGCCCGTGCTTTTGTTTTGGTAAAAGAAAAAAAAATGTAAAAAACATCAACCGATCTAAATGGACCTAAGTTTACCATGATTGGGATTAGGCCTAGGACGTAATTTTAACCTAGTGACGGAACAATATATTTTTTATAATTTGAGGCAAATAGTGTCAAATCTTTTTATGATTTGAGAATAGTAGTATAAAGTTATAGTTATTATTCACCAATAATAGTTGATCTGAGATGATAATGTATATTCATTTAATAATAAATAAATGGATATTATCTATTTAGCTTCCAATTTAAAAAATATACGGACAAGAATAGATATAAATAAATTATCTACTACATCAAGTAAAGAAAATACTAGTTCAATAGTCTAACAAATTATTTACCACGTGAAAAATGAAATATGATCATACATTATAATTTCAGTAGAGAAGCGTAAAAGAAAATTATAATGAGGGAAGAGAGAGAAGACCTAATAAGAGATGACAAAAAATCGAGTATTAGTTTTGGGTGAAAAAGAGTGGAGTTTTCTTAATGATTGTGAGGATAAAAAAGGTTTATCGACTGAATCATCCTTGTTGCATTTCTAGTCAAACTTTTGATTTATTTATTTGTTTATTTAATTTTGTTTTTCACATAAATAAGATAATATTGTGAACAACAATTATCTGTCCATGAATACATTATCATTTGTAGTTTGTTACTTAAGTAAAATATCTCGGTTTAGGCATGAGGATAACTTAGACATTTTACATGTAAATTAAAATAATTAAGGGCACTAAAGCCATTTTATAATTCAGGAGGTGTCATTGCAATAAAATTAAAATATCAGGATGCGTTGGGACTACACTTGCATTGAGCGGCATCTAGGTAGTGCAATTTATTCTACAATCTATGGGTTAGAACCCTAATTACAATTTAGTTTGTTGATATATGCCTACAATTATATATTTTAAGTGCATTTGGACCGATTCATTTTGTTGTAGTGCATGATGAGTAGAAGCCCACTGTATATGTAGAGCCTGTATTTGCTAGGTGAAATCAAGGCATTAGTTAATGGAATGTTGTCATTATGTGCTAGTTTTATACAAATCCTGGTATCCAGGACATAGCATCCTTGTTGAATTATGCCTTGTAAATTGTACTGATCGTTGTCAAACAAGTAAAAACATATATATATATATATATATATACTATCTTCCTTTTTTGGTTTATAGACAAGTAAATTGGAACAGGAAGTATCTCATTGGATTGATGACACAATAATACACTATTCGGTGAGTGTGCACTACTTACAATTACTATTTTGTTCTCATTTAATGTGTTTCGTTGGTGGTTTAATTAGGCAGTTTTACAGCTCTTTTGTTGTAATGTTTAGACATAAGAAAAATCAATTTTAATGAGTTTGAAATATTTGATTAAATTAGTGGACACGTCATAACTAAGGTGGATCATGGTCCATCCTGATGTTGACATGGTTGAGTAGATAGTGCACTATATACGATAAATTTAAAATAAATAGGTCATGAGATGCCACGATCCACGAACATGCCTATAATTTTTTTTTATATATATATACATATTATATTACGCAAATACTTCATTTATCATTTAAATAATGGATAAATAAATAATGAGAATTAAATAAATTTATAAACAAAATTAAACAAATAGGTTAAATGAAATATCTCACATGTTCAAAATTCTTTATTTTACTACCATCCAAGGAATCAAATGTATCTCCCTCAACATCCGTCATCTTAGTCTCTCTCTCGTTTTATTGTGAAAATTTTCTTGATTGAAGACAAATATTGGAATGTACAAATACCAAATCTTCGGCTTTATGTGATGTTATCTTGTTCATCCTCAAATAGTGAATAAATGAATATGTGTTACAATTACTTCGACAAGATGAGAAGGAACAAAGATATTCAAGTATCTTCATAGCTAAATATTGGATTAGAAATGTTGAAGTTCCATAAGTAAATCACTAAATTATCGGCTCCATAAGACATCTATCTTTCATTGAATCAACAGACCCACTGAATCTCTAACACGCAAGTGTCCTCTGAATGTCCATTGCGTGTTCAATTTTAAAAATATTCAAGACACGTTTTTGGTGTGTCCGAGCGTCCGATACGGAAACGTGTGTCCGACACGGGTACAACAACCCTAGATGAAGTGTTCATGCTTCATAGGTCTGGGTAGTTGTCTTCCAAAAGGGCAATTATGTAAGTGTAGTTTTGGTTTTGGTGTGGTTTGATTTTATTCTGAATTGAAATTATATTCGGTGCTAAAGGTTTTGGTTTGAGAAAAAGTAAAGTTGAAAAAATCAAACCATGTTTGGTAGAGTTGGTACGGTCTGAAATTCTAAAACTAACCCATCTTTGGTGACATGAAATGGTTTGAAATTTTTTTTATTGATAATAACATTTAGTAAATATATATATTCTAAAAATAAAATATATAAATAAAAAGATATTTAAAGATTGATTTTTTTTTTACAAAAATATTAATATCGGATAATAATATATAACTATATTACAAGAATTATTCAATTGGTTCACATATGAAGTTTGAAAATTTATAATCTTATTCAATTTGAAATTTCAAAGTTTTTTTACCAATTAATTATTTTTAAATATTTATTACTCAATTTTTATTTATATATTATTATTTATTAATTCTATTTTATTTATTTATTATTAATTAATATTTTTATTTATTATTTATTTGATTTTACTTAATTCTATTTTATTTATTTAATTAAATGACAAGCATTACAATGTTGACTTTTGTTGAGGTTGTGGAATGATATTCCAATAATGGATTTGGGGTTGTGGATTGGTTTTGAATTGATGGTTATGGGTTGTTGTTGGACCAAATCATGGATTTTGGTTTGTAGGAATAGTGACCAATCCATACCAAAACCACTTCAAGAAATGGTTTCTAAAATCCCACAAATGGTACACCATGGTGTGTAATTCATAGTCCAAAATCATATTTTTCAGCCCAAAAACCCTATACCAAATATGCACTAAGGTGCTATTTGGCACATGGTTTTAGTGCCAAATTTATAATTTTGGTATGGAAAGTTTAGCCCAACCCTTGTTTGGTAGCTTGATTTTGGAGCCAAAATGTGAAACCATGGTATACCAAATGATTGATTTTTTACACCATCTCTTAACATAGTTTGGAGTCAAAATGTTAAATCATAGTGTGTGCGAGTGTGTTGTGTTATATATATATATATACACACACACATAACCATATTACATACATATTTATTTAATTAAAAATATCATTTAATTAACTTAAATAAGTAAATAAAAGTTACCAAACAATAAAAATTAATTATTAATTAATAATAAATAAATATTTAAAAATAATAAATAAAGTAAAACCAAATAAATAACAGACAAAAATATTATAATTATTAATTAATAATAAATAAATAAATATTGAGTAATAAATATTTAAAAATAATAAATAAAGTAAAACCAAATAAATAATAAACAAAAATATTATAATAAATAATTAATAAAAATATAATAAATAATTTAAAATAATAAATTAATTAAAACCAAATAAATAATAAACAAAAATATTATAAATAAATATTTAATAATAAATATTTAAAAATAATAAATAAAATAAAATCAAGTAAATAATAAACAAAAATATTATAAATAAATAATTAATAAAAATAATACGAACTCTACAAAGTTTTATTCTATCCCAATTCTACCAAACATGGTTTGGTCTTTCAGCCTTATTTTTTCTCACACCAAAATCATTTGCATCAAACATGATTTCAGTTTAAAATAAAATCACATCAAACCTTACTCAACTCAATCTAAACCAAAACCAAAAATTAATACCGTACCACACCGATTACCAAACAGGCACTAAGTGTAATTTTATTACATACTAAATAACAATTAAATTACATGAATAGAAGGGTGCAAAGTGTCATGTCCAGGTCAAATAGAAAAGATTTCGAATTATATATGAATCGGGTGTTTTTTTTTTTCAAAAATAATTTAAGATATCCATTTCGAGTTCTTTATAATTTGCACTGGGATTGATTTATTGACAATTTTGTATTCTCGGATAACATTTATTGGAATATATATTTATTTTTAGTAGTTGGGAAAACTTTTTGAATTTCTGAGAGCTAAAGGGCTTTTATGCATTTGTGCAATAACATATAATAACAAAAGAAAAAAAAAACATTGTGTGGTATGAAATACACTAATACAGTTGGAGTTTTATGGAGGTAGAGTAGAAGAAGAAACTACTAAAATAAGAAGCAATACCAAGTATACATAACAATTCAACGAATTGTATGCTTTACTTGGCTTGCTCACTCTTGTATATAAAATGTGCGAGCGATATATATATATATATATATATATATATATATATATAATGTACCTATGATGCTGGCATCAACCATTACATTACGTGGCCTTCACAGTTAATCTAAACCGTTACGGCATGATCACGAATCTCCTTCAATATCTCACTTTACATCCTAAATTAAGTTGATTTTATTACTATAATTTATTGTAATAAAGGTTTATTCATCTGTTTGTGCATTGAAATATACATGTAAATAAATAGTGTAGAACACTACAAAAAAAGTATTTATTACAAGATGAAAAACACCTTGTCAATAATTTTTATCGAGTTCAAATGCACAAGGATACGGTAAAAGAAAATTTCTTTTACCGCATACAATGTAAAAACCAATAAGGTAATTAGATCCTTTAGAGCGTTGTCAAACACTTTTAACACATTTTATGCACCTTGTAAAAGGTTAATAAAATAACCTTAAATTATAGTACATAAAAGGCTTTCTAATCACACCCATCAAATAAATTGGGTATCACACAAAATTGGTGGTTCACATATATATATTTATATAAGACCGGTCCATACAGAATAAAGAAACATCAAAGAAGTTACAATCACCAGAAACATTAGTTCATATTTCAATATGAACTCAATATAATACATTTTTTTGTATATTGGAATCCAAATTCGACCCCCCTAGCAATAGTGTTGTGTTGTATGGTCCCAAAAAAATGAAGCTCTCACATTTAATGTAGATATGTGTGTGAGTGTATATGTAGAACATTATTTTTCAGTCACAAATACAATAGAAACGCAGTTTGATTAAGCAACTCTTGAGATCATAAATTGTAAGCAATTTTTTATTTTATTTTATAAATTAAGCAAATCACTTCTAAGTTCTAATATTGATATAGACTCAATTTGGGAGTATAACGAGCCAAATCATCATCATGAACACCAAAACACTGACCATAAAAGACTAGCACTGGAAATCTGCTAACAGATGGACGTTTATAATTCTAACGACAACATTTCCATAACAACTGTAGATAGAGAAAGAGGCCCTTTAGTTGCCCCCAAGTATGTAATATTACAGTAGAGTGATACATTAACCATAAGACAAATTTCATCTGGTTTTCTCAAGCATCGCTTAGTATGTTACTATTTATATACATGCGTAGACATCTATGGGATCTACTTTGTAACAATACAAATAATAAATTCGAATTTATTATTTTATTGAGATAATATAGCTAGGTGCTTAGTGACATTTCAAATTATAAAATTTCAACACAGAACAGTGTTACAGTGGCCTCCATGCATAAGTCCATTCAGAAAATGGTGTCTGATGGAGTTAGTTAATTTAGTCATTATCATCCATTTTGGTGAATGTTTTACCAACCATGTGAATAAAGCTTAGATTGTGTACCCATCACAAAAGAAGCTTCTTTGATATTTGCGTTGGGCGCGCGCACATATATATATATATAAACACAGGCCAATCATGTAGGGTATGGTATAAGATAACATGTGCTAATTAAGCATAAACAAGTTATGTTTCACCTTCAAGATGCCCCCATTAATATGACACTTAAACTAATGAGCAACTTAAGTGACTAAAGTTATGTAGTAGATCTAACGATATTTCATCTCTTTAATTTTAAAGTTTAAGGTATAGAGTTTATATATGTCCAAATTATAGTGAGGTTTTTTTTTTGTTTTTTTGTTTTTAACTTAATTATTATGATAATGATGGTAAAAATAAAATAAACGGGCCAAGTGACTTCCTCCTTCACGTTGTTTTTAATTAATATATTTTAAAATTTTCACTTATAAATATCGGTTAATTTCATTTATACCCTCTCATATTTGAATATTTTTATTTACACCCCCTCAGGTTTGAAATTCTCATAATTTACACTTCTTAACGATGACATCATCCTAAACTTTTTTGTAAATACCTAAACTAACATCAATGGGATAACCTAGTGTGTTTGGAAATAAGGATATATTATTTTATCAATTTGACTCCCTCCAATAATTTAATCATTTAATTTGTATTAATTTTAAAAAATATATATATTAAAATTTGAAAAACATTATAAAATTCGAAAATAAATATAAAATTAAAAAATATATATAAAATTTGAAAAAAATATATAAATTAAAAAAACATATAAAATTAAAAATAAATATATAAAATTCAAAAAAATCATATAAAATTCAAAGAAATATATATTAAAATTTGAACATAAATATAAAATTCGCAAAAACATAAAAAGTTCGAAACAAATATATAAAATTAAAAAAACATATAAAATTCAAAAATATATATATTAAATTTCTAAAAAAATTATAAAATTCGAAAATAAATATAAAATTCGAATAAAACATATAAAATTCGAAACAAATATATAAAATTCAAAACCCCCCAACCCCAACCCCAAATATTTACAAACAAATATTTAATTTTTTTGGAAACTAAATTTTTGAATTTGTGAATAAAAATTAAACTCAACCCCAAATATTTAATTTTTACAAACATATTTAATTTTTTTGGAAAATAAATTTTTTGAATTTATTTTTTGAATTACAAATAAATATTTAATATTTGATATAAATTTATGAAAAAATAATTTATTTTCTTAAAGTTTAAATTTCTTTCTTTAAATTAAGTTAGTAGATCAAAATTTATTATATACACAAATTATTCAATTGGAAGAAAAAAAAAATAGACTTGTTCAAATCCATATATATATATATATATATTAGGTTATACCCAAATCAATTTTTTGGGGGGAAAAAAAAAAGAAAAAGGAAAAAAGAAGAAGAGTGTGCGTGCGTGCTTGTGTGTGTGTGTGTGTGTGTGTGTGTGTGTGGGGTGGGGGGGGGGGGCAAATCAAAAAAGGTTTTGGCGGCGGCGGGTGGTGGGGGTTTGGGTTATCGATGGTGATGGTGGGGGTGAAGATTTGGTGATGGGGTTGGTGGTGGTTTGTTTGCGGCGGGGGGTGGAGGTAGTTTGGCGGCGGTGGGTTGTGGTGGTTTTGGCGGTGGGTGGTGGTGGTTGGGGTTGCCGGTGGGGATGGTGATGGTGGGGGTGAGGGTGGTGGTGGTTGGGGTTGGGATTGGGGTTGAGGTGTTTGGTTTGGAAGTTAAATTGATTAAATGTGGTGTTTAGTTTATGGATTAAATTGATTTAAGGGGTGTTTGGATCAAGGGTATTTTAGACATTTCATATCATGAGAGGTGTAAATGGAGATATTCAAATCTGGAGGGATATGATTGAAATAAAGACATACCTCATAGGGTGTAAATGAAATTAACCATATAGATATTAGTGGCAAGTGAAATAATTGTCACATAATGTTTTAAGTGTGATTAACTAAAATGATTCTATTCAATTAAATAAATAGTTAATATATTCAGAACTAAATATTAAATTGAATTATCAATATCCAAATCAACATTTTAATTTTCACCTATTATTATTGGTGTGTGTAAATATATATATATATATATATATATATATATATATGCATTAAATAAACCAAGTGGCCGGTTTATTGGTTTAAGTATTACACACCATAGGATTCGTTAAAAGGATGACAAATAATAGTCATCATCATCACTCAGATTGCTCTAATTTTATGTAAAATTGGTTCCATCAATTATTTATTTAATTTAACTCGATAAAATCTTACACGTTGTAGTAGTCAGCAATAATAAAACTATACTTCCTCCCATCTTTAAATGTTTATTTTTCTTTTTAGTGTATATCTTAGTGGTACAAAACTCAATTTCACAACTATATCATATTCCTTTATAAATAAAGGAAGAAAAACCAATTCGGTGTATATATACATGAATGTTCCCACTCCATTTAAGCTCTGAATCATCATCATCAACAACCATGATTATTTGGTCAGCATATATAAGATACTTTCTCAATAATTTGTGCATATAGCCGGCGCAATTCTTGGGTCACGGTCCATTCAAGAAATGATCACTATATATATATATATACTGTACAATACAAAGTGGGTATATACGTACCTCGAGTCAACTCCACATAGAATTGCTTGATTAAGTGTCTAATACAAAATTAATTGATCCAAACCACCGCACTTAATAGATTAATCCACCTCACTTGTCGAAAAACACTCTTCTTCACCACCACCACCACCACCTCCGATTAGTCTCTGACTTATGTGAGTGTATATATATAGTTATTTGTTAATTATATCCACAAAATGAACTGTACAAAGTAGCAAAGAAACTAATTAATATTAGCAATGAACCATTGTAAATTACTAACTGATAAGTTAGTAATTAAGGGTCAAATTACATAGAATAAAAAACAATAAAAATTAGGGGATTTGCGGAAATTTCTGTGGTGCCAGAGTAGTTATACTTGTATTCTTCACAAGGAATATAATCGTTGGCAAAGAAAAGTAATGGGCTTGCTTGCTTCTAAGACAACCGAATCTTACTCGCGTCTTCACCTCCTCATACTTCATCTTATATATATATACACATACACAACTGTATATGTATATGTTGCCTATATATGTAACTTCCAAGGTTGGAAATGCAAAGCCAGATTGGTGGACATACTCATTGTTACTATTCACGGGTCGGCTTCTATACACACTACCAACAAAAAAAACTCTCTCTCTAAACATCCATCACTACTCTCCATTCTCTATCTATACATATAGTGTATATATATAGCACCACTCTCCTACACCTATCTCTATCTCTCTTGATCACTCTTCAATATGGAAGATCAAGGAGAGGTTATGGGATCTAAAGACTACACACAAATTATCAAAGGAAAGCGCACCAAGCGGCAGAGACAGGACTCCCCGCTCGCATTAACCATGGCCACTACTAGCTCAACCAGCATGGCAGACGGTGGTGGCAGAAGTGGTGGTGGTGGTGACGGAGTTGATGGCATCGCCACCTCACCCAATAATTCTTTTGAATTCACGAAAAGTACGGAGGAAGAAGAAGACATGGCTAATTGCTTAATTCTTTTGGCGCAAGGCGGAGGTCAAACCCTAAAGCCGCCCTGTCAGGTGGCTGCAGGAGCCACCAACAGGACGGCTGGATCATATGGCTACGAGTGCAAGACATGCAACCGATGCTTCCCTTCATTCCAAGCCCTGGGTGGCCACAGAGCGAGTCACAAGAAGCTCAAGACCACCCAGGTCGGGGATAAAAAACCCGTGTGGTTACTAGACGAGGAACATAGATTTGACAGCGATAATACAATGCTTTCGCTTCAAATATCGACTAGGGTTTTGTCAAGTCCTAACAAATCAAAGGTTCACGAGTGTTCGGTATGTGGGGCCGATTTCACTTCGGGGCAAGCATTGGGAGGTCATATGAGGAGGCATAGATCGGTTGCTATGGTTCCGAGTAGTCCTGAGTCGACTCAGGAAGTCAAAAAAGAAAGGACCATTCTGTCATTAGACCTTAATCTTCCGGCACCGGAAAGCGAACACCACCCCGAATCGAAGCTAATTCCCTTCTCCTCCTCCTCCTCCTCCTCCTCAAAGGGGAAAATGATGGTCTTCTCTGCATCTTCTTTGATTGATTGCCATTACTAAACATAATGTTAAATTTTTTATATATGTACGTATGGATGTGAAATTATTGTAGTTAGACAATTAAGATGAATATTGTGTATTGTTGACATTATTGTTCATTAGATTACTCATAATTATAAATATTGATTCTTTGAATTCTTTAAATTTAATATGTTATGATGATCTAGCTAGTCTAATTCTTTGAGTGAGTGGTTAATTTCTTGGTGCCTGCTGCCATTTGATCCACAAAAAGTTAGTGTCTTTATTTTTTCCTTTTGGATTAAATTTGGATCATTTTTTTTTATCCTTTTTGAATGAGGGTGACAGCAGAGAGAAACCATTGCCACCACCACAAACCAATAGTGGTGAATTAGGTTCCTAGTTTCATTCACAAGAAAGCTAGCTCTATCCACATGCCTGTTTCATTAAATGACAAACTAATTAACACATTTAATGCGGCTGCAAATTTGTTGCTGAAGCTATATAAGTCTATAATGTCCTTCTTCACAAAGGCCATACTTGTTTTAAAATGTACTAAATATTTTCATTAATTTTAAGATTATATCATAATCTTGAATTTGCCTGAATTTCGTAATTTTTAAAAAAAAACATAATTACAAATTTTTTTTGAAATTTCCGAACGTGTCAATTGCCTTTTAGACCATAACGTGTAAGAAGGAACTTGAAACAAGCAGTGCCCTCATTCTATGGCTCATTTGCGCACTTATCTTTAGTGTCATAAAGTAACATGGAATATTTAACACACAATCAGAACCAACTGTTACATACATATATAGATACAACTGTGCACTTATCTGTCACATTAATTTTCTCACTCAAATAAAATCCAACTACGTAAATGACCATATATATTTACTAGTTCTCCCTAATTGTTGACAAAAATGAAAAAATAAATTTGGGAACTTCTTTAATTATATTTTAAAAAGTTAATGTGATTAAAAAGGGAAAAAAAAGGTTAGTGCATTTAACATTTGTAGCATTCTTAGTTGCCTTGCCAATCTATGAAGGTTGTACAACCTCATTTCGTTACTACAGTCTATATATATATATATATATATATATATATATATATATATATATATATATTAATAGGTGAATTAAATTCTCTATTATCATAAACTACTTTAATCTTCTTCTTTTTTCTTTTTAAAAACTTTATGAGATCAGTCATCCAAAGTGTAAAAACTTTCTTGACTTTCATCATCTGGCTGTAATAGATGTGTGTGTGAGAGGTGGTGTTTCCTGTCTTAGCCTATTTATCACCCTTCATGCATTTGTCAAGTGAAGACATGTGTCCTCAAAAAGTAAGAGACAATGGCACTACTCGGAGTAATTTCATATATGACAAGGATACTTGCATCTAGTTTTCTTTTTCTCTCCTTTTTCTCTTGTCCAGTGCATTCACTTTCCAAGGAAAGCAATGCATATATTTATATGTATGTACAGATATTTATATGCATGTATAGATGGATGCATGTTTATTAAGTGCATTAGTGCATCTTCAGTGGGTGTTGAAAAGCCTCAAGCAAAGTTACCACTTTGCTTGAGGGAGATTGCCAATTATTCATTGCTTTATATCATAAGGAGCCATTAGGCAAAATTAATTTAATAATATAAATATATAGTCATTAAATGCTTTGGCCCATAGAGAGTGGTCACTGATTTACTACCGAAGGGGCTGTTTGGTAGGTGATGTGGCTTTTGTGTTGTGAGAAAAAAAAAAACTGAAGTTTATGTTTTTATTGTTGCGAGTTTGAACCGGAAGTATGTACCGGTTTAGGTGCATATGTTTTTTTTGTTAGCATATTTTTATTTATTATTATTTATTTATTCATGTTTATATATATTATAATATTTTTTCTATTTATTTATAATTTATTTTGTTTATTCTGTGTTGATATAATTATTATTTATTCACTTTATTTTATTTATTTATTACTTATAATTATTATTTATTTAACTACAAATATATTTTATTTTATTTATAAATATTATTTTATATTATTCATGTTTGTCTATGTTCAAAATATTGTTTCCACTAACCATTGTCCATTGTTACGGTAACAAAATAAAACAATCCAAATTTAGGATTTTTAAATTTGATCATTTTAAAAATTTTACTTTAACAGTATTATTAAAAACAAAATAACCATCACCAAACATACTTTGCTCTAAAAATTATTAACAATAAACGAAACAGAAGCAAGAACTCAAATCAAACTGCCCCTAGGACTAAGAGGTTGGGAAATTAAATATGCTTCACAGTGCATATATCAATTAGCTTCTCCATTAACAATCTAAGTGCAACCCCAAGTGGAAGACACTTTTGACTAAGGGGAGAGTTTCATATCACAGAAAAGAGGAATGACTGTAAATTTTAATATGACAAAATATTGTTGAGGTCACAAATTTCTTTTCAGATCTATAAGCGTATGTGTAAAAATCTTTAAATTTCTTTGAAGAAAAATTATATTTACACCCTTCGAAATATAATATATTATATTCATATTTTTTATTGGTTAAATAATTATAACTAGATCTCCTTAAGTTTATGTAGTTACACAGTTAAACTTTCAGTGTAGTCAAATTCAGTTAACGCTTGGGTCATAATTTTTTCAGATATAAAATGTCTAGAATACCCTTAACTTGATGCGCTGATGAACTAGATGGGTGAAATTATAATTATTCAAATGATAGTGAATGCATATGTAATATATCATATCTCGAGGGGGTTAAAGTGTACTTTACCCTCTTTATCACTCTCTATACATATGTCAAATAACAAATAAACCCCCTCTCGTTTAATAAATTACAACTAAACCCCCTCATGATTGTAAGTTATAACAAATATCCCCTACATTAAACTTTCGGCGTGGTCAAAATTGATCAAAACTGATATCATCACTTTTTTTGAAGTAAAATATCTTAAATACCTTGAGCAAATGCAAAGAAATTTATGTCCCTTCAGAAAACATGTGAAAATACCAAAATGTCAGTGTCTCTATTTATATGACATTGTATTGAATATAGCCCCAAAATCCAATTATCTGCCCTAATACAGATGCATATTGTCAGTTCACATATGGTGTTCTTATGACAGGTGGTGATGGGGTGGTGCCGGTGAAATCAACAGAGGGAGAGTAGTGGTTTGTGGCGCTAATGGTTGGAGGAGATGAGAAGTGCAGGAAAAAAAAACCCATGGCACAGATCAAATTTGAAGGTAGAGTGGAGTGGAGGTAGATCTGGATGGAGGGGGCTGATCGTAGTCGATGTAGAGGCTGAGGAGGATGCCAGCGGTGGCGAATTCGTTGAAGCCGCCGTCGGGAGGGAGGTAGGAGTGGGAAGCGGTGCGCCGGAGGGAGGAGGGGCTGTGGTGGTTGGAGGCCTCCATTAGGTTTAGGTCAAGGCGGGCGGAGTCGATGACGCCGACGGTGGATGAGAGGCAATTGTTGCTTCCGACGCTTAGTATCTTGTTCGACCCACCACTACCACATATCATTTTTACTGTGTGTGATTTGGATGGAGAGAGATGGAAGTTGAAAAGATTTGCAAGAAGAGAACTTAGGTAAATAAGTAATTCATAAAATGTTAAATTTTAGTTTTATTTTAAATGAAATAAAGGTGGGGGCTAATATGTAACTACATATGTCCGGTGATCGGAAATATATACGGATTATCACGAGGATTCTGGCTGTAATTTATCAAATAAGAAAAATTTATTTATTATTTAATATATCTCGAGAAAACCTAATCATAATTAACCCTTATTATTGTTATTATTTTGTGTTATGTGCGTATCTCATTAATATTTTATGTCACAATTATAGGGTTTGTTTACTAACAAGAAATATTTCCTGTTTTCGTTTTCTGAAAAAGTAGAATTATATTTTTGATTCCTTAAGAAAAACAGAAAGTAAAATTTTGTTTACTAAATTTTAATTTTTTTCAGAAACAAAAATAAAAAACAGAAATGATGTTTACTAAAACAATTTTGTTCTTACTTTTTATTTATTTATTATATGTATTTATTTTTATTTTTTATTTATATTTATTATTTATCATAAGTTTTATTTATTTATTATTAATTTTGTATATTATTTAATTTATTATTTAATTATTTTTACTTAATTTATAAATATATTTAATTTATTATTTTTATTATTATTAATTCATTATTTTTATTTAATTTATAAATATATTTTGTTTAATTTATTATTTATTATATTTTTATTTAATTTATAAAAATATTTAATTTATTTATTATTTGTATTTCTTATTATTTATTATTTATATTTATTATTTATCATAAGTTTTATTTATTTATTATTAATTTTGTATATTATTTAATTTATTATTATTATTATTATTAATTCATTATTTTTATTTAATTTATAAATATATTTTGTTTAATTTATTATTTATTATATTTTTATTTAATTTATAAAAATATTTAATTTATTTATTATTTGTATTTCTTATTATTTGTATTTTTTATTTATCATAATTATTATTTATTTATTATTATTATTATTATGTATTATTTAATCTATTTTATTATTGTTTATTTTGTTTATTATTATTTATTCATTTACTTTTATTTTATTTATAAATATTTTTTATTTTTTATATATTTTTTAATTTATAAAAATATTTAATTTATTATTTGTATATAATATTTAAATTTATTAGTGCAAAAGACATGAAAGTTCCAATTTTACAACTTTGAAATTTGGTCATTTTGAAAACGAGAGGAAACAAAAAGAGGAAGTACCATTTTTCTTGTTTTCTCTTTTCTTTACAATTAGAGGAAACGTTTTCTGAAGGGCAAAAGTAAAAATAAATTGGTAAACAAGATTTTACTTTTACTTCTTCATTTCAGGAAGTAAAAACAGGAAACAGGAAATATTTCCTATTAGTAAACACCACCATAGTATATTGCCGTGTATGAATTTTGATCGTTATATCGGTGTAATAATATATTTGAATAATATTAGTTTTAAAATAAGTATCGAATCAATATCAGTAACGAACATCGAAGGTAATTAACATCTAAACTTTAACATCTAAACTTTATTTCCCCATAAAATTAGTTAAAAGAAAGAAATATGTTTCTTGTATATGGAGGTGCATATGTTTTTGTTATCCAATTGGAGACCAGTTCAATAACATATCTAGATGAATTGGAACTAATTTTTTATTATTAAAAACTACTAATTTTATATAAAAAAAGTAATATAAAATTATTAGAGAGGGGAAGTAAAATAAAACGCATGTAAGCATATTTAAGTTCAGTATTGAGTATTACAGTAATTGTTTTATTTTTGTGAAAAATGAGGAATTTTGAATTCAAACCCAAAGGACGTTGTTTAATTTATTCAAGAAAGAAAAGAATACTATAAATCTATTTAAAAGAGATACTATTATGCAATTTTCTTTGAAAGTATATATTATTTAAAGGACTTTTGTGCAATTAATCAATAAATATATACATTCGGTGTAAATTAATCTTTTTCTCGCTTCACTTTCTCTCTCTAGAACCGACAAAGAGAAAGAGAAAGAGAAAGAGAGAGAAAATGGCGGTGCCAAGGCGGCGAAATGGCCTGATCGACGAAGACGAAGATGACGACGCTCTATTTGAAGAGGAAGGCACCGATTTGATGCTCCAAGCGGAGCCTGACACACCTCTACACCTCCGCCAACTCGCCTCCGCCGCCGATCTCGGCGACCTCCACCTCCTCCGTCATGCCCTAGGTATATATATATATGATATGGAAACTAATCACTCCACTCTATCTTCTCCTCGTCTCACCACATGTCTCGCAATTATGTCAATTTTTTCACTGCCTTCCATATTTGTCTAACAAAACCTAGGGTTTAACAGTCTCACACAGAAATACACACACACACACACATACATATATATATGCGCACACACAGATTTGTGTATATATATAGGGAGAAAGAGAGAGGGTTTTTAAACGTATTATTTTTCCACTTGAAATTGTTGTATTCAGGGCAAGGCCTGATGGATTCGATTTTTAAGTGATTTTTTTTTTTACATTTTGAAATTGTTGGAGTTGCTCTTGATACGGGTCTTTAGCAATGAATTCAGTGAATCTAGAATTATGTTGTGGGATTTTGTAGGATTATAATGCTGGCGGAGTGTTTCTGTGCTGATGAATTAATGGTTGCCTTGAGGGATTTTCCTGCTCTGTTTATTTATCAATTTGTAGAAACCTTGGATGGTCCTTTTTTGACAATTTTATTGTTCTAAATGCAAGGTTCTGTTAATTAACCGAATTACTCTGTTGGCATATGTGAGGTTCATTCTATGTAGCACAAAAGTAGCATACGGGAACTCCAGAATACGGCAAAAAAAAAAAATACAATTTCTTGATATACCAAAACCTGATGGTGGTGGTCTCATGGTTTAAACACTCACCTCGATTTTTTTTGACGATGTAGGGCTTGCTTGATTTGTAATCTGGAAACTATTGTTGGAAACTCAAAAAAAGATAGTACTGTTTTCACTTGTTTTCAAAGAACTATGAAAGTCAGTTATCTTAAAACAGGTCTTTTTGTAATTCGGAAAATAGTCAGAAATTGAATCAAACAGACTTTTTTTTGTACAGTTATCTGACTCTCGGTTTTTTTAAAACATAGAACTGTTTTTAGAGTTACAAACCAAGCAAACCCTAGACTCTGTCTAGCATCTCTTCCTCCTCTTCTGAAGTATCAAAATATATCTGAAAGGACAGTTGGTACACGTCTCTCGTGTCATGCTACTGTTATAGCTTGAGGTTAATTCTCTAGACAGGTATTTAGTCAGGGTTTGGTACATGAGGGTGTTTCCTAGAGGATTCGGTTGCGGGTCTTGCGACACAATTTTGCTTAGGGCTTGGTACTGGATGATGTGTTCTTGAGGCTTTGTGATCTAGCCGTGTCTCGGTAGAGTGACTAGAGTCTAGCACTTGACCTTGTGTTCTTGAGGTTTCGTGATCTAGCAACGTTTTGTAAGGGTTTGGTTTTAAAGTTTGTCATTTTGAGGTTTTGTTAGGTTTGCTACTGAGAGTTTGTGATCTCAAGGTTTGGCGTCTTGACTCTTAGAGGGGTTTGATAGCTATATTGATGACTTGTTTTTGTCTTTTTGTGACTTTTCTATTTAGTCAGGGTTTGGTACATGAGGGTGTTTTCTAGAGGATTCGGTTTCGGGTCTTGCGACACAATTTTGCTTAGGGCTTGGTACTGGATGATGTGTTCTTGAGGCTTTGTGATCTAGCCGTGTCTCGGTAGAGTGACTAGAGTCTAGCACTTGACCTTGTGTTCTTGAGGTTTCGTGATCTAGCAACGTTTTGTAAGGGTTTGGTTTTAAAGTTTGTCATTTTGAGGTTTTGTTAGGTTTGCTACTGAGAGTTTGTGATCCCAAGGTTTGGCGTTTTGACTCTTAGAGGGGTTTGATAGCTATATTGATGACTTGTTTTTGTCTTTTTGTGACTTTTCGAAGGATCGTATTGCGATGTCTACAATTTTGACTATTCCACATGCCACGTGGCTGGCACTATACGACACCTTCAGCTTATCTGCTAACTGAAGTGTCATGGTGTCATGGAATATCTAAATTGTAAAGTATGTGACTGGAGTACTTTAGTATCGGATACATGATATGTTCCGAAAAGAAGTACTGACATGTATCCTCATGAATCAAAGGAGTACTGGTATGCGATAGCATGCATCCCCTCATAGAAGTATCTGACAGATTTCTCTGTTCATAGCTTGGAATGGATGTAATGCACTTTTTGTTTTGTGGATAGTTAGTCATGTTGCTGTTATGCTGATGCTATTTCGGTTGCCTATTATGTGGACATGTGCAGATAATTTGAGGGGTAGCATTGACGAACCAGTGGAAGATGGGGACACTACTCTTCATCTGACTTGTCTCTACGGCCATCTGCCTTGTGTACAGGTCAGTAAACTCGCAATGTCTACTTTACTTAGAATTGCAACTAGGCGATCAGAAATGAACCATACCCGAGAACTGAACAACACCAAATGTGGCATTTATGGTTCAGTTAGGTGTAGTTCTTTACCAATGTCTGTTCGGTGCTAGTTCTGATTCTTATAAATAACATCATTTGTTTCGTTCAGGGTTTTGATATTGTCAACCCAAAGCCCAATCTAGGAACAAAGGTTTTCATAAGTAAAAATAATTCTATGGCCAGGGGCATTGGAACCTGAAATCAGTCAAAACTGAACAGATGATTCGTGTTTGATTTGTTCCTGTTCATTGCTTTGATTCAGTTTTTGGCCTGGAAATTGAGAACCAAGGGTGTGAATCCCTATTTACTATTATCATTATTGCCATTTCTACTGTTATAGATTTATTGTTGTTACTATAGTAGTATATCTTTTGTTTTCTCATATAGCTATTGTTGGAAAGAGGAGCTTCTTTGGAGGTTAAGGACGAAGACAATGCAATTCCTCTGCATGATGCTTGTGCTGGAGGTAGGCTATACCCGTTCCTTTCAGTGTTATGCCTTCTAATACTCGTGCTCATCTTTTTACTTTTGCCACTGACAATATGCAGGGTATACAGAGATAGTTCAACTTCTTATCAACAGCGCTAATGATCCAGAGTGTGTGAAAAGAATGCTAGAATCGGTTGATATAGAAGGTGATACGGTGAGTGGCATAAACAATATCTAGTCTGCTATCTTTTTTTACCAAGAAGATGTTTATGGTTTTTTTTTTAATCATAATTTTGATATTTTGTTTTGTCTCCTTCAACTTCTATAGCCTCTTCATAATGCTGCAAGAGGTGAACATTTAGATGTTATACGATTGTTGCTGGTTAATGGAGCTTCTCCTGTGAAGACAAATATATCTGGAAAGGTTAGTGTTTGAAAGGTTTCTTATGTAATTTTTCCTGCCACATATCCAATCCCCTCATTAGTACTTTTGGTAGGCCCCGAGCGAGCTAGCTGATCCATCCTCAGAAGCGCGGAGAATTCTGGAAGCTGCTGCTAGTGCTGTGGCATGCCAGTAGGCGTAGTTGCTGGAATGTTGAATTTCCTTCGGCTGTGTGACAATTGTTAGCTTTTTCCTCTCATTTAGACTGTACTATCTAAAATTTTGTTCAAAGTTTAGTTTATCGAATGGTTTTTGATACCTTGGTCGAGGAAAGATGTGAGATAGTTTGTCCACGAATGCATTATGATGTGTTCACTACATTATAGTTATGGATTTCATAAATCCCAAAACAAGATCTACCAACAGATGATATGGCTAATATTTGGTTGCTTGCTTTTGTTTCTGTGCTTGGCTTTCATTCAACTGAAAGCCACAAACTGGTCTGCGTTCTGTGCCTCGAAGTGGTTACACTGCCAATCAGCACTCCTGTCAAAGATAACCCCAGTGTTGTTAAAGGTTTAAGATGCGGTAAAGGTCCTCTAGAAATCTGTTTCCATATCTTTCTGCACGAATAATGGCGGGAGCTGAGAAGCTCGCTTATAATTCTAGGCCGAAATGTTTGCAGAAGAGAGGATCCATTCACCAAGGATCAAGGAATAATTTTCAAGACTGGCCATCTCCAATGTGAAAATGAATGTTGGCTGCAATGTAAATGCTTCCGGAAGGCAGAATGGTACGTCTCCAAAAATCGAGACCAAATAGAATCGGTTTTCAAATAAACATTTTTTCAGCGAAGGAATTCGAAGTCTCTCCTTTCCCTGAATGAAATCCCAAACAACTGGAATATAACAGCTTGATTTATCGCTGAAAGTTTTTTCGAACCAAAAACACCCTCAGATTTGGGACCAGTGACAAAACTCCATTTGAGGAGACGGACCTGCTTGGCATGTATCTTTAAAAGTTTTTTTCGAGAATATCGAGAATATAAAATAATTTTATGAAAATAATAAAAATGAGTTATGTGAAGACATGTATTTTTATATTTAAGTATTTTGAAAACTGTTTTCAAAATATTAAATCAAGCGGACTTTCGTATAGTTTTCTGACTTTCAAATTTTAGAAAATAAAAAAATATTTTCACAAATGCAAACCAAACCTGATTTGATAATTTGATCATCCGATGGGGTCGGGTTTGGTTTAACCGTTTGGGAGTTCGGGTTTGGGCCGTCCCATCTTGCACCCCTGCCTCTACTCTACGTGTCCGTAGTCAAAATGGGAATCCTTATCGAATTTCGTGGGACCGCTCTATTTACTTTTAAGTTTGGTACTTACTTTAGGTGTGATACTTGTCTTGCATTCAATAAATTGTGGCTTTTGGACACTGCATTCAATCATCATTAAATTCAATTATATTCAGCTTCAAAGATCCAAACTTTATCTAGCTTTCAATTCGATCACCACCATATTCAACTTCAAAATTCGAAACCGTATCTACCTTTCAATTAGACTCAAAGTTTGAATCAATGGAACTTCACCTGAGAAGCTGCAAAGCGCCAAAGACGACCACCCTGAAATCTGCTCAAGTGATCGGCGGCAACGAAGATCTGATGGTGGAGATCCTGAAGCGTGTTCCCGCCAAAACTCTAACTCGATGGAGGTCAGTGTGTAAATCATGGCTCTTTCTCATCTCCTCTTCTCGATTCTCTCTCCTCCATTGGCAGCACCAACAGCAATCAATCCATCACTCTAATTTTTCGGGCCTTATTGTTGTTTGTAGAAATAAACCTGAATTGCTCTATTACACTCCCATCAATAACAATAACGAGTCACCGGAGATGTTCCCTCCATACATGAGTGTATATATACAGGACTCTTGTAATGGCTTGATACTCATCTCCTCTCTAGGTAGGGGCCGCGGCCATTCTAGGGTTTACCACGTTTCCAATCCTACTACTAAGAAAATCTCTACTCTTCCCGCGCCTTTTCCCGCCAACACTTACTCTTGTTTATACAAGTATGTGTATTTGCTTTTTGATCCTTTGAAATCACTTCACTACAAAGTTGTTTTGCTTCATACTAAAGTACACAATCGTACTTTCTATTGTCATATACATATTTATTCCTCAGAAACAAACAGCTGGTGGGCAACAAACTCCAAACCACCTTACCCCCATTTGTTTGAGGCACCATTAACGGTCCGCTTGGGTAATGGAGTCTCTTGCAATGGTAATATCCATTGGCTTTGCCACTGCCCACATTTTACTTCCTTCTACTTCGATGTGGATCGCAAAACATTCCGCCCTATGCCCTCTCCGCCATTTGAGATATCATTTGGATCTACGTTTTTTGGGGCGTCCGGAGGCCATTTGCATGCTGTAAAGTATTGTTATGATGATGCTGTGGGATACAACTTCGTCGTCTGTGAAATGGAATGTGATTACTCCAACTGGTCAACCAAGTATCGCTTTTGCCTTAACCTGTCGTTTCTTGATAGGGAGATGGTGGTCCGCGATGATGAGCTCTTCGTTCTTAGTATCATTCGTGGAAAAGATGAAAGGGATGTGTTTCTAGTGCTATTAGTGGGCTCCCATATCATCTACTACAACACTAAGGATAACACTTTTGACAGGCTTCAACTTCTTTCCGCTTCGGAGGATGACCTTTTGGAGTTTAAATACGCTCGCGCCCATCCGTTCACGGAGACACTCTTTCCTGTTTAATTATTGTTTCAAGTTTCTGTGATTTCATTGATTTATTGACTTCACAGAGAGGCAAAGAAACTTTTAGTTGCACTGTCTTGCTTAATCAGAAAAGCATTGGTCATGTTGCTACTGTTTTGTGCTGGAATATTAAAAGCATTATTAATACAGGCTGTGTAGGTAGATTACTAAAATGTTTACTTGATAATTGTTTCCGAACCTTACCTTCCATGTCTTGATTGTGTGTTGTTCTGTTGTTTACCTCCGAATAAAATGAATTCATGTTCTTTTGTTCCCTTATAGAGGTCTCTGGTTGATGCTGGTCTGATATTCTTTAGATATTCTTTGTCAACCAAATATATATTTGATATGCACTTACTGATTGTGTATCTTATGACCTTTGATCTGCAATCCTATAGTAGCACCTTTTTTCGTTCATCTTACATGGATTCAAGTCATTAATGTTGAAAAGTGAGTGATTCATATCTTTCTTGATCTTTCATACTTTAATTTTATGATTTACATTTGCTTCTATGCGACAAAAAAGTATTTCTTCCACTTCATACATTGGGAGTTAACTTTTATTACTAGGTGGTAATCTTTCTTTCAATACTTCCCAGGGAGCTTATTCTGTCAATTCCGGTTAAAGAGTCTGGGATTAAGTCCTGTAACCAGACCTTGACTAAGAAGTACTAAGCGAAGCCCCCCGTTCCTGATTAAAGGGGCGATTAATAAAGAATATAAGAGCTGATATAACATAGGTAACCACATATCAATTCATATGAATTATCTTGGCAGAGATATCTCATTTGAAGAGCTTCATGAGAAACTGTCCGGAACATGAAGCTTTTCTCATTTAGATGTTATAAGATTGCTGCTGGTTAATGGAATTTCTCCTGTGAAGACAAATATATCTGGAAAGGTTAGTGTTTGAAAGGTTTGCTATGCTATTTTTTCTTCTTCATATTCTATCCCCTCATCAGTACTTTCAGTAGTCGCTAGCCGATGCACAGAAGCGCGGAGAATTTTGGATTCTGTAGGCTGCTGCTAATGCCGTGGCATGCCAGTGGGAGTACTTGCTGGATGAATTTTCTTTGGTTGTGTGCCCTGTTATCTTTCTCGGCCTCTCTGCTATACGTAGTTTCCACTCTTTATTCTGAAATTTTTGATACATATTTAATTATCAAATGGTTTTCATACCTTGATAGAGAGAACACGGGGGATAGTTTGTCCATGAATGCAGTATGATGCCTTCACTACATTTTGATCATGGATTTTATACATTGTGGAGTATAAAGTATACAGGGGTTTTCCATGGATGCCCTCTAATTCTTGTCAAGGCTTTGA
This sequence comes from Cornus suecica, assembly GCA_963922005.1. NCBI lineage: Eukaryota > Viridiplantae > Streptophyta > Magnoliopsida > Cornales > Cornaceae > Cornus > Cornus suecica. The sequence continues at coordinate 65,465,662 of OY998244.1, read as the reverse complement.
TTATGTTGCGCACTTGAGTGCATAAAATTTACAGGGGTTTTCCATGGATGCCCTCTGAGTTGTACTTTGTTTGTGTCTGAGAATGAATCTATTAATAAAGTTTTCTTGGTGTTGACTATGAGAAGTGGAAAGTTTGGCTCCTCTGCACTGAGCTCCTACTTGATCTGGATGTAGATGCTTGGTAATGGACCTAATGGTACATAAAAAACTAGATAGATCTATCTATCAGAATCTGCTCAAAATAATCTTCACTAGATAATATGCTTAGTCTCGGGTCCTTCCCTAAATGAACGAGCCCGAGCGATTAGGGGTGTTCAAAATCGGTTCGGTTTTTTGGGTGTTCGGTTCCGGTTCGGAACCGAACTCGGTTCCTTCTATTTTAAAAAATAATAATAATAAAAACTCCAAATATAAAAAAATAATATAATTATAAACTATATTAAAGAGGGCATTTCAAATTTTCAATTATTACAAACCCAAAATTAATTAATACACATCAAATTATAACTTATAATTTTAAATATAATTTAAAATTATATATATATATATATATATATATAAAGATAAGCATATAACACTAATTAAAAAATATATATATATATATAAAACCGGTTCGGTTCCATTCGGTTTTAAAAAAAAAAGAACCAAAACCGAACCTAAAATTTAGATTTTTTGATTTTTAAAACCGGAACGGAACGAATACCCGTTCCGGTTATTCGGGTTGAGTTATTGAACACCCCTACAAGCGATAGTTTTAGTGGTCCTGAATATTATAATGCAATACAAATGAATATTCTCCCTAAGAAATTCACTCACATTTGATTTATGGATTATTTACAATGACACCCCCTAAAATTTGTTTTAATTTCACTTTCCCCCATCAAAATTAAATATTCTCACTTTCATCTCATTGAATTTGCGAATTACCTCAGTGCCCCTTAAATATTATAATGCAATACAAATGAACCCCTCATCTTTCCTAGGAAGAATAAGTTATACTGTTCGGTCAAGTGATCCTTCGGTATATTTATTTACATTAATGTAATGCAGTGGCTAAAAGATTATTTATATCAACTTTTTGTTATAATATACTCCTCTATATATTGCTTTTATAACTTCTCGGTTGAAATTGATTTAATAAAAATTTCAAGACCGAATTGATTTGTAATTAGGTTTTAAAATTGATGTCAAATCAAATGAAAATAAATAAATCAAATTACATCGTTACATGACCGAATAATTACTTTGCCCAAACGGTATGTCCTCTTTACCCCCAATGGGAAAAGGTGAGGGGTATGATGGGTTATTTTCAGTTGAATAATTTCATTTACATTCCTTAAACATTCTAATTTAAATTACTATATTGTCCTTAATTTTTATACTTATAAATAAAAAAGAATAAAAGATTAAAAGATTATAAAACCCTAAACTTCCATCACTTTCAAAAAGGTTATTACTAACAAGTGAGGACCTTTTTTTTTTTCTTTGAAATTTTCAAATAAGAAATATATTTCCATTGATTTTTTAAATTGAAATTCCCTCAAAGACTCGCTCCTAGTTACTTTTTTATGTCTCCTACTTGTCAAAATTCGAAACTGTATCTACGTTCAAATTTGATTGGGAAAAAATTAGTTGAATCAATAATGGAATTTTACCTGACAAGTTGCAAACGGAAGACAGCGGCAAAGGCCACGGTGAGCTCTGCTGCTGAAGTGATCGGCGGCAACGAAGATCTGGTGGTGGAGATCTCAAGCGCGTTCCCGCCAAAACCCTAACTCGATTGAGGTCAGTCTGTAAAGCATGGTACTTTCTCATATCCTCTCCTCGATTCTCTCTCCTCCATTGCCAGCAACAACATCAATCGATCCATGACTCTAAATTATCGGGCCTTATTATTACTTGTAGAGTCAAACCTGAATTAACCTATTACACTTCCATCAACAATAATAATAATGAGTCACTGGAGGTGTTTTCTCCATATATGTGTATTACTAATCATGATGTATAGCAACCTTCAACTTCTTTTTCTTCCGGAGGATGGCCTTTCCAAGTTTAAATTCTCTCGTGCCCGTGCCCATCCATTCATGGAGACACTCTTTCCTGTTTAATTATTGTTTTAAATCTATGTAATTTATTGATTTACCGACTTTGCAGATGCAAAGAAACTTTTATTTGCACGATCTTGCTTAGTCAAAAAAACATTGGTCTTGTTGCTACTGTATTGTGCTGGAATATTAAAAGCATTAATAACACTGTGTGTATGTAGATTGCTAAAATGATTTGCTTGCTAATTGGTTTTCAAACCTTGCCTTCCCTGTCTTGATTGTGTGTTATTCTGTTGTTTCCCTCCGAATGAAATGAACTTATATTCTTTTGTTCCTTTTAGAAGTCTCTGGTTGATGCTTGTCTGATAGCTAGTCTTTAGATTTTCTATGTCAACCAAATATATATTTGATATGCACTTACTGATTGTATCGTATGACCTTTGATCTGCGATCCTATAGTAGCACCTTTTTTCTTTGGTCTTACATGGATTCAAGAGTAGGTGCTTGCTGCTCGCTCGCTGTCTACTAAATCAGACTTCAAGGAACCGATTCGGAGAAACAAGAGATCGCCTCTTCAGATTCTTAGGAATGTACAGATTCGCGCTCTGAATCTGGTGTGATCCGTATCTTTCTTGATCTCTCATACTTCAATTTAATAATTTGACATTGGTTCTATGGGACAACAAATTTTTTCTTCCACTTCATACATGATACATTGGAAGTTATCTTTTTATTACTAGAGTATTCTATTGGATTCTGTTGGGTTTCCGCTTCCTTTTCTAAATAAAACTCTTGTATTTCATTACTTTGCCAGGTAACCCTTAGGCAATTTGAATTAATATTTTGTATGTTTTGTTTATTTACAGAGGAATTCTCTCTCTCTCTCTCTCTCACACACACACACACACATACACCACGACCCACCCACCCACACACTCTCACAGCTAAGTCTCCTAAAATCATTTTCTCGCATTTGCTTATCCTGCAGTTAATAGGTATGCTCAATGTTTTCTTGTTTGGTCTGCCTATTTCTGCTGCTATAGTGGTAAACATATACCATGCATCAGTAATATAGTTTTACAGCTTCATTTCATGCCAAGTACCAAGAGTGAGTGTCCTTTCGTCTTAGCTTTTAAAAATGCATTTACAGCAACTTTTAGTCAGCACTTCAGTTGTTGTTCCTGATAAAATTGCTCAATGGGCGCATCCATGGTGCTCACCAGATTTCCAAAGATTCTCTGTGTTGGAGGAGGTGAGTAAACCATTGGGATCCACCTTGCTTCTTCGTTCTCTGTTCAGTAAACAAATAATTTAGAAAAGCCACCTTTGTTTGATGTAGACTGTTCATACATGTGTATATATATATATATATATATATATATGTTGCCCCTCCAATGGCTGAATACGGTTATTCTTGTTGGTTTTCTATTATCGTTTTTATATTTTGTTTTTTCTCCTTCAACTTGTATAGCCTCTTCATAATGCGGGTGAACATTTAGATGTTATAATATTGCTGCTGGTTAATGGAGCTTCTCCTGTGAAGACAAATATTTCTGGAAAGGTTAGTGTTTGGAAGGTTTGCTATGCTATTTTATCGCTTCATATTCTATCCCCTCGTTAGTATTTTCACCCAAGCGAGCTAGCCGATCCCTGCACAGAAGCGCGAAGAATTTTGGAAGCTGCTGCGGCATGCCAGTAGGAGTACTTTCTGGATGATTTTTCTTTGGTTGTGTACCCTGTTATCTTTGTCGGCCTCTCTGCTATGGGTAGTTTCGACTCTTGATTCTGAAAATTTTGATCTATAATTGGTTTATCAAACGGTTTTCATACCTTGATAGAGAGAAAATTTGGGGGATAGTTTGTCCATGAATGCAATATGATGTCTTCACTACATTTTGATCATGGATTTTATATATCCCAAAGCAAGATCTGTTAACTGACTATCTGTCTCTAATACTTTGCTTGCTTTTGTTTCTGTATGTAGCTTTCACTCACCTTCGTTCCGTGCTTTAGAATGCTTCCACTACAAATCAGTACTGTTACTGCTGTTTCGTTGTTTGAGTGATTGAGTCCTGTCAAAGATAACCGCCACACAAATGTTTATACTCATCGAGCGATGTTGGTGACTGGAGTCTGGTTTTTTTTCTCAAGTGTATACAGAGGTTTAAGATTGTTAAACATTCAAATGTGGAGTATAAAATATACAGGGGTTTTCCATGGATGCCCTCTAATTCTTGTCGAGGCAGGAAATGGACTTGTTGAGATTTGGTTCAAGCTCTCACCCTGATTTGTACTTGTTTTGTGTCTGAGAATGAATCTATTTATAAAGTTTTCTTGGTGTTGACTATGAGAAGTGGAAAGTTTTGCTCCTTTGCACTGAGCTCCTACTTGATCTGGATGTGGATGCTTGGTAATGGTACATAAAAAACGCGTGATAGATCTATCAGAACAATTTCAAACATTCTGCTCAAAATAATTTTCACTAGATAATGTGTTAGGCTTGGCTCCTTTTCTAAATGAACAAGCCCGAGCCCGAGCAATAGTTTTAGAGAGTGGGAGCCCAAGCAATAGTTTTAGAGAGTGGAAGCACGAGCTGTTTACGAACAATTGGATTGAGTTGCATCATATGTTGTTTTTGTCAATAATCGCTTAGATTGAATTCTTACAGGTATATTCCCACTTTCACCTCCTCAAATTTCAATAATTCCAATTACACCCCCTGAGTTAACGGCCTTTTAGTAAACTAACAGTCATTGTGTTACTTTAACTTATTGAAACCCTTATCCCATTATGAACCAAAAAAAAAGGGTAAATTTCACCTACCTCCCCTCAAGTTTGGCATAAAGCCAAAGACCTCCCCGCCTGTTTCAACTTTGCCAGGAACCTCCCCTGAGGTTTGCTTCTGTCACCACACACTTCCCTTAAGCCTAACTGGTTGTTAAAATGGATGATGTCATAGCCAAAAAATATATGATACCCCTAAATTACCCTTCTAAGGGTTAAATGATTTTACTATCTTTCTTTATTAATGTGTAGTTACATATTTGCCCCTCATCTAATCTCCCATTTATAGCCGTTACAAAGAACGCTATTTCTGCAATTTTTAGGGCTCGTCTCTCACCTCTGATTTGAGGATTCATGTGAAGAAATTGAGGAAAGGCTACAAGACCACTGCTGAAGAAGGTCAGTTCTCTTATATTTGGTGTAAATTAAAGCTTCAATTTGGGTTTTTTTTTGTTTCTGATCCTATTTATGTACGTATACCTGTTCTAGGGTTTCAGTGTTGTGCTCTTTGATTTTTTGTTTCAAATGCTCAATGTCTTCAAGTACAAGATCTGGTGTGGTGGGTGAGCTTCGGTACAAGGAATTATATTGTAAGAGCAAAGAGGAGAAAAAAGTTGCAGTATATATTACAAGTTCAGATGAGCATGATAATAAGGGGAAATTGTACTATGCTTGTGCATTGAGGGAATGTAAATTCTGGAAATGGTGTCATCCAATTAATGAAGGAGAACTAGAGGTTGAATCTGCAAGGTCAAGAGTTGGGGAAGCCAATATATTATGTGATTGGTTGATGAATCAGATTGGTGAGTTGAAGAATGAAATTGGGGAGGTGAAGGCAAAAGTTGAATTGCTTCAGAAAGAGAAAGGAATTCTGAGCATGTTCTCAAATGTAGTGATTATGGTTGTGTTTGTTTTGTAGCTTTGTTTTAGGTGGTTTGATGTCATAGTTTTAGGTGATTTGAGATGGTTTGTTTTAGGTGGTTTGATGCTACTCTTGTACCTCTATTTTTATGAATAGAATTGATGTTCACCACTTGTTCATGGATTGAAATTCAGTACCTTTGTTTTTATGATTGAAATTCAATATTGATGTTCACCACTGTTTTTAGCCAATAATGAACATTGCAAAATAGTGAACATAATGAATTTTGAAAATAAGCACTTGTCATTCCATAAACCAAAATATCAATATTTATAATCATTTTGGCAAATTAAGCACTTGTTCATCACTTGCAACATGTTTCACAAGCAATCATTTTAGCAATATGTTGAATACACAAAATATCAATATTGACAACCATTTGTCGATCCTAAAAAATAAGTACGTTTTACAAACTATTAGTGCAAAAGACAATCCCAAAAATTGACAAGTGCACTGCCATTGTTATCCTTCATTTGAGATTACATCAAGACACTATTGTTATCCCCTTCATTTGCATTAACATTGCTTCCCTTTCCTTTACCTCTTCTTGGTGGTTGCTTGTTTCTTCTAACTAGAGGTTGAGTAGTGCTCATTGGTGCAACAACTGGATGAGGCTCTGAACTTGTTGAAATTGAAAACTGGTTGACTAGAGTTCCTTGGTGCATCAACCCTAGTTTTGTAAACTGCTTGAGTCTGAATCCAAAAGTATGACCAAACTGCATTATCTACTTCAAAACCATGATTCTGTAATAAATTAGGGGATTAGGTTAGACATCATCTTGCATCATTTTAGGCATCAAGATATTTCAAATCTATACCTCTGTGTTGTCCATATTTGAACTTTGAGCATTCCCTCCCATTTCAACATTTGGTTAATTTACCTGCACAAGATATTACCTCAGAAAAATAGGTTTTATTCTTGTATTAACAGAAAAATATAATGCTCTCTTGTTACCTCACAAGATCTTGCATTGTGTCCAGGAATTTTACATTTTGAACACCTAAGAGTTTGATACATTCTTATGTCACTTATCCCAGCAGGTGGCTCATCTCTGGCTCTGACTCTATTTTTCTTTGGCCTTCCAACGCTTTTTTTTTTATCAGGGGCTTCAACAGGATTACCAGGTACTGAGGTCTACATCCTTTGATTAGATATTGGGTTGATGTTGAATGCATATGAATCTAGGTAGGTGGGATTGTAGAAACATAGATCACAAAAGGTTTCAATGTCTGCTCTTTTGTGTTGGATTGAGCCAGTTGCATGTACACATGGAATTCCAGAAATTTGTCATGTCTTGCAGTCATACTCCCTTTGCCCCAGTTTCACAATGTTCTTGCCTCCAACTCCTATTACTTCATATATGTCTTGGCCAATAGGTATAACATTGTACAATCTAGATTCCTCAATCAATTTGTTCAACCTTTTTCTCACATTAGGTGTCAGCAATCCTGGAAATTCTGACCCTTTCTCAGCCCTAATTTGTATCCTACACATAAGCTTGTTTCTAATGCCATCTAGCAATGCTATTATATGTTTAGACCTAAGCTTTCCAACCCAATTATTGAAAGATTCACTAAAATTGTTTGTCACATGGTCATTCTTGACTAATTTTGAAAATGCATGTTTAGACCACTTACACACATCTATCCTCAACAGGTGATTGTATGCATCCTTATCAATTGCCTTCATAGCTCTCATTGTCTCATTAAATGTGTAATCATTATAGGTCCTAACAACTTTCCAAAACAAACCCCTCAACAATAACCCTGGATACTTTTTTTTGAAGTTAGCATACAAATGCCTACAACAGAATCTGTGTGTTGCATGTGGGTAGACATAATTATGGCATGTACAAGACCCTACATACATATATAAAACAATGTCAAGTGTAGGGCAAATCATAATTTAGTGTGTTTATAAAAACAGTGTCAAATAAAACAATGTGTATGAAAAATAGTGTCAAGCAATAAAATAATCAAATTAATAGTAAAGAAACAATGTATTACCTTCTGTTGATATGACATGAAACATATGTGTTTTTGTTGTCCATCATCAATAAATATTTGCAGTTGTTCAAGGAAGAATATCCAGCTATCAGTTCCTTCACTTTCCACCACTGCCACTGCTATTGGGAAAATGTCATTATTCCCATCAAGGGCTATGGCAGACATGAGCACACCACCAAATGGACCCTTTAGCTGACACCCATCCAATCCAATAAACCCCCTACACCCACTGTTGAAGCCTTTCTGTTGAGCATATAATGATATGAAAATCTCTTGAAACTTCATTGGAGGAAAATTTCTATCTATTTTAACAATACTCCCAGGATTGGATTTAAAAATTTCATGAGCAAATTTTGGAATCAATCCAAAAGCTCCACCATGGTTGCCCTCTAACTCATTTATTGCCTTTCTTTTAGCTCTATACAGTTGTATGTGCCTTGCATTATTTTAAATTGATTCTTCACTGTTGACTCCAATGATTCTATGGGTATGTTAGGATTTTCCTTGATTTGCTGACCCACTTTCTTAGAAATCCAGGTTGATGTTGCATCCCTTACCTTATCAGCTCTCATACAATTATGTGGACCACTTAAAGTTTTGATCCTATAAGTAATGTTATCAAACAATGGGGAAGCATGTATCCTCCATGGACAGCCAGGAAACTCACACTTGACAGTGACTCTACTCTTCTCATTTTTAGTTCTCCTTACATTACACCCTTCTTGTATTATAAAATCTTTCAACACCTCCCTATACTTGTCAACATTTTCAAATATATGTCCAACTTTTAACTTAATATTTCCATCACTATATCTTTTAAATGGTTTCCCATAATTATTGTGTGAAAAGGCTTTTTTCATAGCTCTTTATGCTTTTAGTGTTTTAACATCTTTAACAACTGTTTCTTCATCATCATCGTGCTCCACATGCAAGTCATTATCAGATTCAGTACCATCAGAATCCCCATATTCATAGTCTGACATGCCATCCCCACTGTGATTATTTTCTTCCTCATTTATGCCTATGTTAACACTATTTTTCTTCAATCCCCAATCATTATCTTCATCACTAAACCTATAGACATCTCCCACATCCTCTTCATCTATCTCATTATCCTCACATCTTGCATTTTCCTCACCTCCAACATTTCTTTCATTCTCATTCATTTCAATCTTTTTATTTATTGCATTTTCCTCACCTCCCACATTACTTTCATTCTCAATCTCTTCATCTATGCCATTGTCAATGTTGATCTTAGTGATATACAAATCTATTACTTTTATACAAGTATAATCTCTAAACATCCCCATCAATCCACTATCATTATCCACATGCATTCTACTTAAAAACCCAGGAAGAAAATATGTCATTGACACTGACACATTCATGTTTTTGGGAATATAGTATAATGTTACTTCATTGAGATAACTTGTTAGATCTATAAAACTATAACAGTCTGGATCCATATTTTGTATGACTTTATTTATTTTTTAAAGTAGTTATGCACATCAATGTCATGAATCCGCTCCATCTCTGTAACATTAAACATATATATTATACATATTAACATGTTATTCTACATGAAACACATACATGATCAAATATGTGAACAAAACCCTAAAATTTCACAATACTAGCATGCTATAAGACCCCTAAACACCATATATGGAATAAAATTAGAGAATCCTTACCTGCGAATCAACGTTGTTGGTGTGATCTTGTGGTTCACCAAATGCTCTGTAAATCAGTCGTAAACCCTCTTGACAGTAAGATCCTAGAGTTTCAATCTATTTCGCGAAACCCTATTCCTGATTGTCTCACTCTCAAATTTGTTAATGATGCGAAAATTGATTCATCATGCCCTAGGATCGTGTTTATGAAGCAGGTGAGGAGTTTTCTCATTTCCCTCCAAAAATGAAGTGGAAAGAGAGTTGTCATATACAAGATATTAATGGGGGTAGTTTTGTAATCTCACTTCAAAGACTAAGGATAATAACGTAATTTTATCCATTATGTTACATGATTTAATGGCAAGTTAGAACTAGCGGAGGTCTTTGACACTCTTTGCAAACCTTAGGGGAGGTCCCTGACAAAGTTAAAACAGGAGGGATGTCTTTGACTTTATGCCAAACCTGAGGCGAGGTAGGTGAAATTTACCCCAATATCTAACAATCTCCACCTTGATTAAAATAAAACTTCATAGCTTCTGCTAAAAAATATTGTCTTCACCAACAGTCATAATTCTTAACATCGAGAATTATCATACTCCACCATAAAGAGTACACACACTTAGAATCAACCATTCTAAGAATTTCACCTCGGCTCATGTCGAACTAACCCGCTGAAATTATGGTGCAACTTCCACATTGGCTTCCCAGAAAGTTCATCAGCCATCGAAATCAATTCCACCACACACCTTGCATCAACGCCAACCAATGTCTGTATGCAAATTTTGTGGACCCGCTAACAGTAACACGTCATCTTCCATGGCAACCACGAGATCAATAACATGCCAAAAGGACCACCGCAGTCTCTTATTGAGAAAAGAGACCCACTGCTGACGACAATATCAACATCTCCATTTACTGATTTTGAAGCAATTTGCCGAACCCGCTCCACCGATTATTTTTCTTCAGGTGCCAAGATTGCCCACACCTTTAAATTCCTGTGTAAACCGGATTGACTATCATTGACTTCATTCGCCACAAGCCAATATCAATTTACCCATCAAATTTCTCCACCTCAAACTCGACGGAGTTTGAAACAACTTTTTGACATATATGCTTTCGTACTTTGAAACTGGCTTATCTGGATCATCAGGATCCACCACCAAAAGTACACCAAGGAATCAAAGCTCTGATACCAATTGTTAGGAAATGTGGATCATTTGGACAATCACAAATTCCCTATCCCAGGATCCTCCTTACAGAATATCAAAGAATCGAGAAATAGAAAATACAACACAAAGATTTATAGTGAAAAACTCCAAACCGGAGAAAAACCACTATTGTTGTCAAAGACAACCAGAGAAATATCACTATATGGAAAATTGTTACAACCACACTCTCAGTAATTTTCTCTCACCCCAAAACCTACAAGAACAAATAAATATTACAATACTCTCTCGGTGCACATCACACCATCACAATCGGTGCAGAAAGCACCCTCACATCTCTCTATATCTATCTCCCTTCTTCTGGTTTTTGTGTATCTTTCCTTTCTAACATATATGTTTATTTATAGGAATTCTGGCTCAGCAACGTCCAAATAAACTAAGCTGCAAATCTTGAAAAACATGTAAAATGTTTATCTTTCAATAGACGCAATATTTGATGCCTCATGCTTTGAATCTATATTGTGAAGACAAGCCAGCCCAACTTTTGAGTCAACAACCCCCAATTTCGAAACCAACAAATTTTACATTCACCTACCAAATTTGACTTTTATTCTTTTTCTATTTATTTTAACAAATTTCTAACGCGGTGAAGATGATGATGACGATGATGATGAAGAAATGCGCATTGGCGCGGCGGAGCATGATACGCGCAGTAACTAGAGAAGGTCGGGCATGCGCGTCAAATCTAGCATGATCGCAGCTTGGTACAAAGGTCACCGAGCTTGAAGAAGATGAATAAGGTGACCCATGAATGATAGCTCATCAACGGAGAAAAAAAATTGAGACAAAGAGATTGGTGTAGTATGCGTGTGCTAGTGCAGCATGCTGGTGGCATCCGATAGACGCGGTACAGGGTGTAAATAGTTGCGCAGTTAGTAGCTTGATAACGACGTGATGCTCTTCTCTAGCTCCGCGGGTGCCGTTTAAACCAACATCTCACACTTTGTTTGAGGAAAGTGTGAGGAATATCAATATATGTCAGCTATAGTAGGTAATTGGTGTGTGACAGAGAGTACTGGTGTAATAATCAAGATTTAAGAGTGAGCCAAGTGAGATAGAAATTAAGTAGTAGGTGGTTGTTGATGAAGAAGTAGGTGGGGGAAATAAGTGATGAAAAAAATGATGAAAGAGATTGCAATTGGAGTGTAGAAATGCGAGGGAGCAGGTGGAGTGTCTCGGTGCAAAGTGGGATTGATTAGAGAAAGAGAAAAAAAATTAACGGATATTAGTAGAGTGAGTTGAGGGGGGAGTTTTTTTTTAAAAAAATAAAAATAAAAGTGAAATGGTGTTGTAATAAGTAATGTTGAATGAAGGTGAGTTATTTTGAAATAGTAAATGGTGAAGAATTTTAGCAAAGTAGAGATTATTAGGTTTGACTAAAATTCTGAAGAAGTAAAGATTGTCTTGAATTACAGGAAGTCAAGAAATGCTGCTTTAAAGGTCGGTGCCAACCAAAGAAGAAATTTGTTCAGTCGACGCAATAGATGTGGAAAATGCATATCTGCAACCACTAAGGAGGGGGAGAAAAAAAGATATTAAGAAGATGTGAGGGTGCTTCGTGCACTGAATGAGAATGTGTGATGTTCACCAAGAGAGTGTGCGGTACCTTTGTAATATTTCTTTGTTCTTAAATTATAAAAAGTGTTGGTCTCCACGTAGGTCAAAGTTGGGTTGAACCACGTTAAATATTTTGTGTATGAGTGGATGTATGTGTGTGAGTAAAAATAGGTGTAGATAATTTTGGGCGGAATTAATTCCTAAGAAGTGAAAATGGAAATTAATTCCTAACAAGTGGTATCAAAGTAAAGTTGCGATATGACTATTTTTACTTACCGTCGAAGATGAAAAAGATGAGTGATCGTGAAGAAGGCGTGATGAAATTATCTCCTTGCCCTTGAATACAATATTTTTAAAAAAAAAACTCGTTTTGTGAGGGTAAATTAGATATTTTATATAGTGATAAATAAGGTGAGACGATCTAAATGTAACAAAATTTAAATTTAAGAGAGTGAAAATGAGAATATTAAACTTCAAGGGTGTCAAAGTAAAATTAGGGCAAACCTCAAGGGGTGAAAAAGGAAATAAACCTAAATTTTATAATAAAATACAAATTGCCAAGGACATATGTGAAAGTGAAACCAATGGAATCGAATTAACACAAAGGGTTTGTTTGGGACCATGGAATTGGAGCATTGGAATTGGAATTGAGGGCTCCAATTCCAAATCCATTGTTTGGATATAACAAAATATTTTGGAATTAGAATTGAAATGTAATTCCAAAGACACCAATTCCATAACTTGAATTCCACAAGGAGATGTTGTGATTTCCAATTCCATATCTTCTTCAAATATTAACACACTAAATACTATCTCTCTAAGAACATTTTTTTTTTACAATCACAAACATGCATACATATGTATACATAAATACTTATATAAATACATACGCCTATACACACACCTATATATATATACGAATATATATATACACACACGGTTATATATAAAAATATATATACACACATATACATATCATATGCATATATATGTATTCATAGAGGGCATATATATATATATATACAAATATGAATACACATACACACATATATAGCCATACACATACACATTTGTACACACATAAACACATACATCTAATCTCACACATATATACATGTTCACATACATACACACATATACACATGCATATACACACACACACATATATATATATATTCATACTTATACTTGTATACTTATACATATATATATTTATCTATATTATCTAATTTAATTTTATAGTTATGATTTTTTACATTCAAATTAGATTGGGTTTGAGAATCAATTCCAATTATACTTAAATTCCAAGACACATCCAAACAATGTATTTGGAATTTCATTTGTGGAATTGAAATACCATGACATTCCAATTCCAATGCAATTCCAAATTCGCGCAATCAAACGGACCGTACTTTCTTATAATTTAATATTTATCTATGTTGCCCAATAAATGACTCTAGAGGGCGGGAGGGGGGGGGGGGGGGGGGTGAATAGAGTCTTAGCTTAAACAATGGAATTTAATTCGAATTTATATTTAATAAATTTAATTGCAATGCTAGATGATTTAGTATAAAAACACAAAGCAATATAAATCAAAATAAGAGTAGAGAGAGAAATATAAATACTTGGACAAGTGATTTTAGCGAGGTTCAGAATACCCTTGATTCCTACGTCCTCGGCTCAAGGTTATCTTGAGACTTCCCAAATCCACTATGACTTCTCCTTACGGGTGGAGAGCAAACCTTCACAAGAAGCACACCACTTCTCCTACCACTCCTCCTTACGGGTGAAGAGCAAACATTTACAAGAAGCACACCACTTCTCCTTACTAAGAGAACACCCTCTCTTAGCTTTAGTTTGGGTCACACCAATCATTTGATTACAATGAACTTGTACAATAAAAATATCTCTCAAAGATTGATTTGTACAATTATAGCTCTCTTGCTCACAAGACTAGAGTAAGAATTTGAATCAAGATGGAAGCTCTAGACTTTGAAAATATATGAGTAATGATGCAAATATGTGTATGAAAGTGTATTTTTGATATTGAAAGAGGTAGTTTTTGTAGAAAGAGTTTAAGCCCTTTTTATAGCAAAGTTTGGATGTTCTTCTAACACTTTAGATCATATAAAGTGCAATATAGCCGTTTGAAGGGAGACAAGTCCGTTAGAAAAGAAACACAAAAGTCAAGAGTCGTTGGAAGCTCATTTTGTGTTATTTTTAGGCAAGTTAGGCTATCTAACTTTGAGAGTTAGGCTATCTGACTATTTAAGACATGCCACTTGACTAATTAAGTTAGGCTACCTTACTTTCTTGAAGAAATGATTTGAAACTTCTGTAAAACTTAGGCTATCTGACTTGTAGAGTCAGGTTACCTTACTATTCAAAAACATTTTAATTTAGCTTTAAAAATGGTTTTGTGATGTGATGTATGTTTAAATCAATTTTCTAAAGCTTCAAAGATAATTCAAATAATTACTTTGACAATTAAATCTTAAGCACTCACCAACCTATCTACCCAATCTTCAAGTAGTGGTTGATCCTCTTTGAAATGATTAACTTTAAGCTTCAACCTTTTTGCTCTTGATCATCTTTGAACTTCAATATTTGATATTCTTGTTCGTCCGCTTTAAATGGTAACGCCATGATCTTTTTGTCCGCGTGATCCATGATATGATTTTCCTGTTTCTACAAGCTTGGAAAAATACTCATTGTAACCATTAGTACAAATACACCATTAATGATTTGTTATCATCAAAATTACGGATTTGTCTTTAGATTAAAATCTTAAGGCCAACAATCTCTCCCTTTTTTATGATGACAAAATATTAATGTGTACACAGAGATAATGTATAAAAGTAGCATGTAGGTTTGAATTTTATAAAATTCTCCCCTTGTTAATATAAAATTCTCCCCCTATCAATATGCATAAGTTTTGATAAAAGCTTTAGAATTAAAACTGGGCATAACACATGTATCACATTGTCATAAGCATGTCAAAAGTCATATTATCACAAATACATGATATTGATCAAAAGATTCACACATTCTTCTCCCCCTTTATCATATCAAAAAGGGTGAATGTGCAAATTATCATTAAGCATGTTAAGTACAATCACAATGAAATCAATTTTATAAAGATCATTAATTTTTCGTAAGTCTCGACACTTACTTATTAAGGAAAAATCAATGTAAATTGTTCTAAAATCTAATTTGAAATTGCAAACAAAATTCTCAATCAACACATTCAAAATAAAATTCTCAATTTAATAAAATAATAATAAAAAAATTATATATGTATATATATATATATATTTATTTATTTATTTTATTTTAGATTACCTCAAATTCATGTGCCATGCCGAGTTCTCTTCGGATTGAACAAAATTGATCCTCTTGAAGGGGTTTTGTAAAAATATCCGCAAGTTGATCTTCCGTTTTGACAAAAACAAGTTCGATGTCACCTTTAGAAACATGGTCTCGAAGAAAATGGTACCGAATTTCGATGTGTTTAGTCCGAGAGTGTTGTATAGGGTTCTTTGAGATACAAATTGCACTCGTATTGTCACACTTAATCGGAATATGATCATAAGTAAGCCCAAAATCCCCAAGTTGTTGCTTAATATATAGTGTTTGAGCACAACTATTACCGGCGGCTATATATTCAGCTTCTGCCGTTGATAAAGCCACGGAATTTTGTTTCTTACATGACCACGATACAAGGGAGTGTCCTAAGAAATGACAAGTGCCGCTAGTACTTTTCCTATCAACCTTGCATCCGGCAAAATCGGCATCCGAATAGCTAGTTAATTCAAATGATGTGTGACGTGAATACCATAAGCCAAGATCAATTGTGCCACTCAAATATTTAAAGATTTTTTTAACCGCAATAAAATGAGATTCTTTAGGGCATGATTGAAAACGAGCACATAAGCAAACACTAAACATAATGTCCGGCCTACTAGCCGTTAAATACAAAAGACTACCAATTAGTCCTCTATATTTCTTAACATCAAAATCAATGCCATTTTCATCCTTATCAAGTTTCAAGGAAGAACTCATAGGAGTTTTGGCATGTTTGGCTCCCTCCAAACCAAATTTCTTTAGCAAATCTTTGATATACTTGGATTGACAAATGAAAATGCCATCAAGTGTTTGTTTGATTTGCAACCCTAAAAAGAGGTTGAGTTCTCCCATCATGCTCATTTCAAACTCGTTTTGCATGATAGAAGCAAACTCGTCACACAGTGTATCATTAGTTGACCCAAATATAATATCATCTACGTATATTTGAACAATTAACAATTCACTATTAATGGATTTAGTAAAGAGAGTATTATCTATTTTACCACATTTGAATCCATTGTCAAGTAGAAAACCACTAAGTCTTTCGTACCAAGCTCTTGGAGCTTGCTTTAAGCCATATAAGGCTTTTGATAGCTTAAAGACATGATTGGGAAAAGTGAAATTTTCAAATCCCGGGGGTTGTTCTACATAGACTTCCTCTTCAATAAAACCATTTAAAAATGCACTTTTAACATCCATTTGAAATAATTTAAAATTCATGTGAGATGCAAATGCAAGTAACATTCTAATCGCTTCTAACCTTGCAACGGGAGCAAAGGTTTCCTCATAATCAATTCCCTCTTCTTGATTATATCCCTTAGCAACAAGTCTTGCCTTGTTTCTAACAATAATTCCCGATTCATCCTTTTTATTCCGAAATACCCATTTAGTTCCTATAATGGTTTTGTCATTCGGTCTTGGAACTAATTCTCACACTTGATTTCTTTCAAATTGATTCAATTCTTCTTGCATAGCAAGAATCCATGATTCATCATTTTTGGTTTCTTGTATGTTTTTAGG
This sequence comes from Cornus suecica, assembly GCA_963922005.1. Classification (NCBI taxonomy): domain Eukaryota; kingdom Viridiplantae; phylum Streptophyta; class Magnoliopsida; order Cornales; family Cornaceae; genus Cornus; species Cornus suecica. Next base: position 65,448,585 of record OY998244.1, on the reverse strand, counting down.
CTCAAATTGAGATACAAATGCCAAGTAATTGCACACATTATTAACTTGAGAATGTGTGTTAACTTCCTTGGAAGGGTCTCCAATAATTTGGTCAATAGGATGATTTCTTACATATTTCCAACTCTTGGGAAGAGTATCACGTGACTCTTCAAGAGGGGGTTCATTGGAAGACTTATCATCTTGGGATGCGTTTGGTGAATGTTCATTTGAATTTTCATTCACATTGAGTTTATTGACACCTTGTTCAATATCGTTAAACTCATCATCACTTTGGTTTGGTCTAGGTGAAGGTAATGGTGATTCATTAAAAGTTACATGGATAGATTCAACTACCGCTTGAGTTTTTCTATTATACACTCTATATGCTTTACTCCTAGATGAATAACCAAGAAAAATCCCTTCATCGGACTTAGCATCAAATTTACCAAGATTGTCCTTATCATTTAGGACAAAACATTTACAACCAAAAATCTTGAAATACCCAATGTTGGGTTTTCTTTCATACCAAAGTTCATACGGAGTTTTGTCAATGGTCTTTCTAATAATTACCCTATTAATGACATAGCATGCGGTGTTGATGGCTTCGGCCCAAAAATATGTAGGCAAGCTATGCTCATTTAGCATAGTTCTAGCTATTTCTTGAAGAGATATATTCTTTCTTTCAACAACTCCATTTTGTTGAGGAGTTCTAGGGGCCGAGAGATTATGATCATAACCATTGTCATCACAAAATCTCTCTACGTCTTGATTTTCAAATTCCCTTCCTCTATCACTTCTAATGGTTTTAATCTTATATTCTTTTTCATTTTGAACTTTTCTACAAAATTTAGAAAAGATAGAGTGAACCTCATTTTTATGTGTAAAAAAAAAGACCCAAGTGAATCTAGAGAAGTCATCAACAATGACAAATGCATAAAGTTTACCACCTATACTAACAACCCTTTCCGGTCCAAACAAGTTCATATGAATTAATTCAAGTGGTCTTATGATAGTAATGCTCTTTTTGCTTTTAAATGATGTCTTAACTTGTTTCCCTAATTGACAAGAGCTACAAATTTTGTCTTTAATATACTTAGTCTTTGGGAGGCCTTTGACTAAGTCTTTTCTAGACAATTTAGACAATAAATCCATACTAGCATGTCCAAGTCTTCTATGCCATAACCAACTATTTTCATTTGAAGAAACAAAACATTTTACATCTTGGTCATGCAATTCACATAAAAGCAATGTATATAAATTTCTATTTCTATTAGCAACAAATACTTGTTTGTTATCATGTTCAACAATGCATTGGTTAGATTTAAATACAACATTAAAACCTTTATCACAAAGTTGACTAATACTAAACAAGTTATGTTTTAATCCATCAACAAGAAGCACATTATCAATAGAGACAGATGAAGAAATACCAATTGCTCCAATGCCAATTACTTTTCCGTTAGAGTTATCCCCAAATGTCACATTTCCTCCATCATAAGGCTTGAGAGAAAGAAATTTTGATTTATCTCCCGTCATGTGTCTTGAACATCCACTATCAAGAAACCATTTGTCCTTGGAAGAGGAGGACTTCAAGCATACCTACAAAAATAATTAGGTAACTAATTTTGGTACCCATATATCCTTGGGTACTTTGTGGTTAGAAATTTTAACATAAGTGTCTTTGATAACCCAAATTGTCTTAATGTTATTTTTCTTCCTTTTAGTACATTCAAATATTCTATGTCCACTTCTCTTATAATAATTGCATCTTTAATGAGTCAAAGAATTTTTAATAAAAGTTTCATGTAAGGGATTTCTTTTCTTTAATAAACAAGCATCCTTTTGATAAGGATCATAACCTAATCCTTCTTTAAAGAATGAACTTCTTTGGCTTCCAAGCATAATAGCCAAGTTTTCCTTTCCTTTTGTAAATTTGGCTAATATATTTGTTTGATCATCAATGGTCTTTTTAAGTAAAACATTTTCACTAATAAGATCATTTGAAGGAGTAGTGTTTTCTTTTTGTTCTTTTAAAGAAATGACTTCTTCTTTAGATTTAGAAAGTTCAAGTGATAAAGATTTGTTTTCTCTCTTGAGAGAATTACATTTCAAAATTATTTTTCTCAATTCATCATGAATATTTTAAATGCTTCTTGTAATTCATTATATGAGTCTACAACATCATCATAAGAAGGTAAGTATCATTAAGAGAGTCATCACATACCTCGTCATCAAAAGCCATGAGACAAAGATTTGCCATTTCTTCCACTTCATTGTCGCTATTTGAGACGTCGGATTCATCATCCTCCCATGTAGCTTGCATAGCCTTTTTATTTTTCTTCTTTTCCTTTTCGCTTTTGAGCTTGAGACAATCGACTTTGAAGTGACTCACTTTTCCACAATGAAAACACGTGGGTGTATCTCTTTTGCTAGCCTCATTGGATGGTTCTCCATTCCTCATAGGATTCCTTCTTTGAAAAACTTTTTCTTTGAAGATATTTCTTAAAATTTTTGGTGATGAAGGCTATTTCTTCATCATCATTTTTGAGATCATCGGTCTCCATCAACACTTCTTTGAAGGCGGCTTGAAGAGCTAATCCTTTCCTTGGTTTTGATTCTTCTTCACGAGATTTGAGAGTCATCTCCCACGTAAGAAGTGAATCATGTAGCTCATCAATGTTGAGTTTAGTAAGGTCATGAGATTCCTTGATGGCGGTAGTTTTGGCATCCCATTTGGCCGGAAGACTTCTAAGAACTTTTCTTGCAATATCCGAGTTAGACATAGGTCTACCAAGATGTTTCAAACCATTCAAAATATTTGTGAATCGAGAAAACATATCATTAATGCTTTCATTTTCTTTCATGTGAAATAGTTCATATTCATGCATAAGTAAATCAATTTTTGACTCATGAACTTGTGAGGTTCCTTCATATGTTATTTCTAATTTATCCCAAATTTCTTTGGCGGTTGTGCAAGTGGATACCCTATTGAATTCATTTGGACTAATTGCACAATTTAAATTCACTTTAGCCTTAGCATTAATAGAGATAAGTTTACGTTCATCCGCATCCCACTCTTTTGCTTCTTTAGGCATCTTTTTGCCATCGATTTCTTTCATAGGAATAAATGGTCCGTCTTCAATAACTTGCCATATTTGGTAATCTATAGCTTGAAGAAAATCAATCATTCTAGTTTTCCAATAACTATAGTTTGAACCATCAAACCAAGGGGGTCTATTGTTAGATTGACCTTCTATGTATGTAACACCATTGTAACACATACATCTAATCTCACACATATATACATGTTCACATACATACACACATATACACATGCATACACACACACACACACACACATATATATATATATATATATATTCATACTTATACTTGTATACTTATACATATATATATATTATCTAATTTAATTTTATAGTTATGATTTTTTACATTCAAATTAGATTGGGTTTGAGAATCAATTCCAATTATACTTAAATTCTAAGACACATCCAAACAATGTATTTGGAATTTCATTTGTGGAATTGAAATACCATGACAGTCCAATTCCAATGCAATTCCAAATTCGCGCAATCAAACGGACCGTACTTTCTTATAGTTTAATATTTATCTATGTTGCCCAATAAATGACTCTAGAGGGCGGAGTGGGGGGGGGGGGGGGGGGGGGGTGAATAGAGTCTTAGCTTAAACAATGGAATTTAATTCGAATTTATATTTAATAAATTTAATTGCAATGCTAGATGATTTAGTATAAAAACACAAAGCAATATAAATCAAAATAAGAGTAGAGAGAGAAATATAAATACTTGGACAAGTGATTTTAGCGAGGTTCAGAATACCCTTGATTCCTACGTCCTCGGCTCAAGGTTATCTTGAGACTTCCCAAATCCACTATGACTTCTCCTTACGGGTGGAGAGCAAACCTTCACAAGAAGCACACCACTTCTCCTACCACTCCTCCTTACGGGTGAAGAGCAAACATTTACAAGAAGCACACCACTTCTCCTTACTAAGAGAACACCCTCTCTTAGCTTTAGTTTGGGTCACACCAACCATTTGATTACAATGAACTTGTACAATAAAAATATCTCTCAAAGATTGATTTGTACAATTATAGCTCTCTTGCTCACAAGACTAGAGTAAGAATTTGAATCAAGATGGAAGCTCTAGACTTTGAAAATATATGAGTAATGATGCAAAGATGTGTATGAAAGTGTATTTTTGATATTGAAAGAGGTAGTTTTTGTAGAAAGAGTTTAAGCCCTTTTTATAGCAAAGTTTGGATGTTCTTCTAACACTTTAGATCATATAAAGTGCAATATAGCCGTTTGAAGGGAGACAAGTCCGTTAGAAAAGAAACACAAAAGTCAAGAGTCGTTGGAAGCTCATTTTGTGTTATTTTTAGGCAAGTTAGGCTATCTAACTTTGAGAGTTAGGCTATCTGACTATTTAAGACATGCCACTTGACTAATTAAGTTAGGCTACCTTACTTTCTTGAAGAAATGATTTGAAACTTCTGTAAAACTTAGGCTATCTGACTTGTAGAGTCAGGTTACCTTACTATTCAAAAACATTTTAATTTAGCTTTAAAAATGGTTTTGTGAGGTGATGCATGTTTAAATCAATTTTCTAAAGCTTCAAAGATAATTCAAATAATTACTTTGACAATTAAATCTTAAGCACTCACCAACCTATCTACCCAATCTTCAAGTAGTGGTTGATCCTCTTTGAAATGATTAACTTTAAGCTTCAACCTTTTTGCTCTTGATCATCTTTGAACTTCAATATTTGATATTCTTGTTCGTCCGCTGTAAATGGTAACGCCATGATCTTTTTGTCCGCGTGATCCATGATATGATTTTCCTGTTTCTACAAGCTTGGAAAAATACTCATTGTAACCATTAGTACAAATACACCATTAATGATTTGTTATCATCAAAATTACGGATTTGTCTTTAGATTAAAATCTTAAGGCCAACAATCTACATTATATAATGTAATCAGGTGGAAAAAAGATTATTTCTATCCATGCAAAGACATGTTAGATTTTAGGATTAATTTCAATAAACTTCTTCTACTATTGAATTTAATCAACTAACCCCTCCTGTTTGGATTGCTCCCTAATCCCTATGTTTTCCAATTTAATCAACTAACCACCCGGTTCGGATTCCCCCAAATACTTTTCAATTTCAATCACATTGCCTCCACCCTAAAATAATATATATAAAATTCAAAAAATATATATAAAAATAAAATATATATATATAAAAAGTCAAAAAATATATATTAAAATTTGAAAAAAAATATAAAATTTGAAATAAATATATAAAATTCAAAAAATATATATAAAATTCAAAAATTATATTTTAAAATTTGAAAAAATATATAAATTTCAGGAAAAATATATATAAAATTAAAAAATATATATATATAATTTGAAACAAATATATAAATTTTGAATTTTTTATTCTTATATTCGAAAATATCATATAAATTTTGAAAAATATATATCTATCTCGGGAAAAAAAATTATATTTTTGAAAAATATATATAAAAGAAGACCACTAAGTAGTGTGATTCACTTCATTAGAAAAGATAAGACATTTTACCAATTTCTAAATTTGTATATTTTTTCAATTTGTTTTTTGTAATATATATATATATATTTTTTTTTTCAAAAATATATATTTCGAATTTTATATATATTTTCAAATTTATATATTTTTTCCGAATTTTATATATTTTTTTCGAATTTTATATATTCTTTCAAAATTTATATATATTTTTGAAATTTATATATATTTTTTGAATTTTATATATTTATTTCGAATTTTATATATGTTTTTCAAAATGTATATATAGTTTTTCCAATTTTATATATTTTTTGAATTTGATATTTGTTTTGAAATTTAATATATTATTTTTGAATTGTATTTATTTTTCAAAACTTATATATTTGTTTCGAATTTTATATATTAGTTTTTGAATTTTATATATTATTCAAAAGTTAATATTTCCTCTGTCCTAATTTACTTGTTCATGTTTGACCAAAAAATACTCACAGATTTTGGTCAAACTGGACAACTAAAAGGGTACGGAGGTAGTATATTTTTTGAAGTGGGGATACTGTGATTGAAATTAAAAAAGTATAAGGTGTAATTGAGACATATGAGAGATTAGTTGATTAAATTAAAAATGATGGGATAATCGGTGTTAGTTGATTAATTTATAGTAGGGGGTTTATTGAAATTAACCCTTCGATAAATTGTGCCTTTTGCGACTGCATTCAGTATCACCATATACAACTTCAAAATTCCGAACTGTATCTACCTTCCAAATTTGATTGGAAAAAATTTAGTTGAATCGATAATGGAATTTCACCTGACAAGTTGCAAACGGAAGAAAGCGGCAAAGCCCAAAACCCTAAGCGCTGCTGAAGTGATCGGCGGCAACGAAGATCTGGTGGTGGAGATCCTGAAGCGTGTTCCCGCCAAAACCCTAACTCGATTGAGGTCAGTGTGTAAAACATGGTCCTTTCTCATTTCCTCTCCTCGATTGTGTCTCCTTTATTGCCAGCAGCGGCAACAGCAATTGATCAATGACTCTGAATTTTCGGGCCTTATTATTATTTGCAAAAAAAAACCAGAATTAGTCCATTATATCCCCATCAACCATAACAACAATGAGTCACTGGAGATGTTTCCTCCACACATGAGTGTTAATAATCATGATGTATATATACAAGACTCTTGTAATGGTCTTATACTCATCTCCTCTCAAGGCAGGAGACGCCACCATACTAGGGTTTACCACATTTCGAATCCTATTACTAAGAAAATCTCCACTCTTCCCGCGCCTTTTCCACCCAAAACTTACTCTGGTTTATATCCGTATGTGTATTTGCTTTTCGATCCTTTGAAATCACTTCACTACAAAGTTGTTTTGCTTCATACCGAAGTACGGAATCATACTTATCATTGTCATATACATATCTATTCCTCAGAAACAAACAGCTGGTGGGCAACAAACTCCAAACCACCTTACCCCCATTTGTTTGAGGCACCATTAATGGTCCGCTTGGATGATGGAGTCTCTTGCAATGGTAATATCCATTGGCTTTCCCACTACTCACCTTTTACTTCCTTGTACTTTGATGTTGATCACAAAACATTCCGTCCTATGCCATCTCCGTCATGTGATAGATATTTTGGATCTAGGTCTTCTTGGTTTTTTGGGGCATTCGGAGGCCATTTGCATGCCATTAAGTATTGTTATGACGATATTGTCGGATACAATTTCATCGTCTGTGAGATGGAATCTGATTACTCCAAGTGGTCAATGAAGTATCGCTTTTGCCTTAACCAATCGTTTCTTGATAGGGAGATGGTGGTCCGCGATGATAAGCTCTTCGTTCTTAGTATCATTCGTGGAAAAGATGAAAGGGATGTGTTTCTAGTGCTATTAGTCGGCTCCCATATCATCTACTACAACACTGAGGATAACACTTTTGACAGGCTTCGACTTCTTTCCGCTTCGGAGGATGACTTTGAATACTCTCGCGCCCATCCATTCACGGAGACACTCTTTCCTGTTTAATTATTGCTTCAAGTTTGTGTGATTTCATTGATTTACTGACTTCACAGAGGCAAAAAAACTGTTTGTTGCACTGTCTTGCTTTAACAGAAATCCTTGGTCTTGTTGCTGCTGCATTGTGCTGGAATATTAAAAGCATTAATAATACAGTGTGTGGATGTAGATTACTAAAAGGATTTACTTGCTAATTGTTTCCAAACCTTACATTCCCTGTCTTGATTGTGTGTTGTTCTGATGTTTACCTCCGAATGAATTATATGAACTTATATTCTTTTGTTCCTTTATAGAAGTCTCTGGTTGATGCTGGTCTGATAGGCTTTAGATTTTCTATGTCAACCAAATATATATTTGATATGTTGTATCTTATGACCTTTGATCTGCAATCCTATAGTAGCACCTTTTTTCGTTGGTCCTACATGGATTCAAGTCATTAAGGTTGAAAAGTGAGTGATCCATATCTTTCTTGATCTTTCATACTTTACTTTTATGATTGACATTGCTTCTATGGGACAACAAAGTTTTTCTTCCACCATACATTGGAAATTATCTTTTATTACTCGAGTATTCTATTGGATCCTTTTGGGTTTCCACTTCATTTTCGAAATAAAACTAATCTTGTATTTCATTGTTTTCCCAGGTAACCCTTATGCAATTTGAATTAATATTTTGTATGGTCTGTTTATTTACAGAGGAATTGTCTTACTCTCTCTCTCTCTCTCACACACACACACAGCTAAGTCTCCTAAAATTGTTTTCTCGCACTTGCTTATTCTGCATTAGGTATGCTCAATATTTTCTTGTCTGGTCTGCCTTTTTCTGCTGCTCTAGTGGTACACATATACCATGCATCAGTAATATAGTTTTACAGCTTCATTCCATGTCAAGTACCAAGAGTGAGGGTCCTTTCGTCTTAGCTTTTTATAAAGCCATTTACAGAAACTTTTAGTCAGCACTTCAGTTGATGTTCCTGATAAAACTTGCTCAATGGGCGCATCTGTGGTGCTTACCAGATTTCCAAAGATTCTCTTTGCTGACAGAGATAAGTAAACCATTGGGATCGGCCTTGCTTCTTCGTTCTGTGTTCAGTAAGCAAATAATTTAGAAAAGCCACCATTGTTTGATGTCCACTGTTCATACATGAATATAAATAAATATATATACTCCTCCAATGGCTGAATAAGGTTTATTCATTGGATTGTTGAATGGTTGTATAGTTCTTGAATTAGTTGGTATTATGGAGGGGGTAGCATAAATGGCAAGCCAGTTTAAAGAAGAAATTTGTCCGGCTTTTCTTTTGAGCCTGGGGAGGATTGGAGCACTGATATATTAGTCCGGAATAAGAAGAAACGGATGGGTTTTTTTTGCATTCAATAGAACCCAACAAAAGAAGTGAGAGGACTCTTTTGAGGGTATTAAATTTATATACATATATATGTTCAGAATATGTCATGCTTTGACAATATTCTTAATTTTCTTTAATCAAATTTAGTTGGAATTTTTTGCACTTCTATTCAGCAGAGCTAATGATCCAGAGTGTGTGAAAAGAATCTATTGATTTAGAAGGTGATACGGTGAGTGGTTTTCTGATCATAAACGATTTTAAGTCTGCAGAAAGGTTCAAGTATTGTACTTGCAGTTAAAATCTCATTAAATCATATGAAATCCCTGTTTACTAAACACAGATTGTATAACTGTTACAGCTTTTAGAATCCTGTTTTATAAGTAATTGGCCTTTCTTTGGTTCCTTTGGATTGAACTTCCCAGAGGCGCATGAATCATCTGCATTTTTTCGTTTCTTAACCAAGAAGATATATTATTTGTGGTTTTCTATCATCATTTTGATATTTTGTTTTGTCTCCTTCAACTTCTATTAGCCTCTTCATAATGCGACAATAGGTGAACATTTAGATGTTATAAGATTGCTGCTGGTTAATGGAACTTCTCCTGTGCAAGACAAATATTTCTGGAAAGGTTAGTGTTTGAAAGGTTTGCTATGCTATTTTTTCTTCTTCATATTCTATCCCCTCGTTAGTATTTTCATTAGGCCCGAGTGAGCTGGCCGATCCATGCACAGAAGCGCGGAGAATTTTGATTGCTGCTGCTAATGCTGTGGCATGCCAGTAGGAGTACTTGCTGGATGAATTTTCTTTGTTTGTCTGCCCTGTAATCTTTGTCGGCCTCTCTGCTATACGTAGTTTCTCTGCTATATGTAGTTTCAACTTGTTATTCTGAAAATTTTGATCTATATTTGGTTATCATACCTTGATAGAGAAAACATGGGGGACAGTTTGTCCATGAATGCAATATGATGTCTACACTACATTTTGATCATGGATTTTATATATCTGATATCAAGGTCTGTTAACTGACGATTTGTCTCTAATACTTTGCTTGCTTTTGTTACTGTATGTGGCTTTCATTCACCTACGTTCCACTACGAATCAGCATTGTTACTGCTGTTTCGTTGTTTGAGTGATTGAGTCCTGTCAAAGATAACCCACACAAATGTTTATACTCATCGATTGATGTTGGTGACTGGAGACCGTGACGACTCACTCCCTCTGCGACCTTCCCCATCGTCCTCTCCTTCCTCCCTCTCCTCTCTTTGATTTTGAGGCCTTCCTTTTGCTCTCGTCGTGGATACCGATCTTGTGCCAGCAAAACCATCCTCATCCCCATCCCCAATCACTCTCGGGCGAACCCATCCTCATCCAAATCAGGGAGTGCTGTTCAGTCATGGCAATGGATGACAAAGTAATATATATATATATATATATATATATATGCGGGGTATACTTATATATTTGATTTATTTAGTGAGGGACATCACCCCACCACCACCATGGCCTTCCTCCACCGAGGTTGAGCTTCTATACACTTAGATATACTTGTATATTATATATATATATAGAGAGAGTAATGTTCTCTTGATATGTATGTTTGTGTGGAGACTCTGGAGAGAGGGTATAATTGTATATTTTTATTTGTTTAGTTAGGGATAATTTTGTAATATGTATGTAAAGTGATGCTCTCTTTCATTTCATACTAAGGGCTTGTTTGGTAGGAGGGTTTGGAGTGAAATTTGTGGTTTTGGGATGAAATTTGTGGCCCAACCCATGTTTGGTAGAAGGAGTTGCGATTGAATAGTGTTACACCATTGGTACCAAATTCATCATTTTTCACACCATTGAGATAGATGGTTTGGATGAAGTTGATTTGGTTTTCTCACACCAAAACTATTCTTTAACCCAAACCAATTCAATTTGGTGTATCATTGTTTAACCCAAACTAATTCATTTATAATATTATATATATATATATATATATATATATATAAATTCGAAAAATAAAATATTTATGAAAAAATAAAATATTTCAAAAAAATCAAACGGAAAAATATATTTCATAAAAAATAAAATATTTCGAGAAAACAAATATTTCTAGAAAAAATAAAATATAATAAAAATATATTTATTATTTTTTTAAAAATATACAAATTATATGTATTTTTACTGAAATCTTTTATTTTTTCAAAATATTTTATTTTTTTGAAATATCTTATATAAAATATTTTATCTATAAATATTTTGAAAAAATTAAATATTTATGAAAAATTAAATATTTCGAAAAAATTAAATATTTATATATTTTATTTTTTAAAATATATATATTTACAAAATGTTATTTAAATAAATAAAATGTCAAACTATTCCAAGTTACCAAATATGATTGGTTTCAGAATTTCAGCTCATATCAACTCTACCAAACATGGTTTGGTTTTTTAGTTTCACTTTTTCTCACACCAAAATCATCTGCACCAAATATGGTTTCAGTTCAGAATAAAACCACATCAAACCCAACCCAACCCAACTCCAACCAAACCAAAACCAAAAACCAACACCACATCGGTTGCCATAAGTGAAGAGGACAAAATAGATATTTTACATGGTAGTTGGAACTTGGAAGTTGACCCCTGTTCATAACGGAATCATCTAGCATGTCAATATGGAGGGGGTCTGAGTAGGACCAAAACCAAATTCAAGGTGGTGTAATTGAAATATTTGAATTTCTAGGAGATAAAAGTAAGAATACATGTTATTTTTAACAATACATGTTATTTTTAACATGTTTTCATTTTAAAATACCATATTCCTTGATTCTTTTTTATTTGAATTTCTTTATATTCTTTTTTCATGCGCTCATTTTAATATTTGAATTTCTTTATAAAAGTGATTAATATGAAGTGATCATATCAGTCATATTATTTTTAAAAATTATTTTCGTGATTTCTTTAATTATGTTACTTTTTTTTTTTTGTTATTGTGAGGTAATTTTGCTACTTTACTTAAACAAGCATGTTCGAAAGTTCTGCAAGTCGAGTTTTACAATGTTCAAATCCGGTTCCTTTATTGAATGGGCCTAAAAAACATGCTCAAATTTGACCCGTATGCTAAAGAAAGAGTTCGAACTAAGCTCTTAAGTTCTAATGGGTTGAATCTGGGCATATTCATGAACAACTTCAATACATTGACATTTTAGTTAAGAAACTTAGGGTAATTTGCAATGACACGGTCAGCAGGTAGATGTTGGTCAACACACTATTTTACAGAGACACCTTCTGAGATTTGTAAAGTATTACAATGAGGCATAAAATGACTTTAGTACCCTTAATTATTCTTATTTTCATGTGAAATTTCTAAGTTACTTCATATCTAAGCCCCACACTTTATTCATACACCAACAACCCTTATCATCACACTTTTATTAATTATCCAAATAATATTTCATTACATTATTAAATTTCATTAAAATTATTGGTTGGCAATAGTAAAAAAATATGTAATTTTTTTTTCTATTCGTACATAAATATATATATATATATATATATATAATTAAATATGTACTACCTATAATGGTTATTAGAAATAACCCTTTAATATTTTTTGAGAAATATTTATATAGTAATATATTAAAAGTTAAGAGTAGTAATTAAATAATGGAATTTTCTTAGTATTATTATTGATGAAATTTTGTTAGTGATAGAATTTATCTTTAAATATATTTTTCAAAATATTTTTGATATTTTTGAATTTTTATATTTAAAATAAAATTATATATATTGTATATCTTATTTATTTATTATAAAGTTTTAAATAATAAGAGTGTGATGATAATGGTGGTTGGTGTAATATGTAAAATGTAGAGTTTAGACATGGGGTAACTTGGAGATTTCACATAAAAATTAAAATAATCAAGGACACTAAAGTCATTTTATACCTCCAGGGAATGTCATTGCAATACTTTTCAAACCTCAGGGGGTGTCTCTATAAAATACTGTGTTGATCAATATCTACCTGTAATTGATCGAAATTTCAGGGGGTGTCATTGCAAATTACCCTAAATTTTATAATAAAATACAAATTTTATAGCTTAATATTTTTCTACATTATATAATGTAATGGACTGACTAAAGGTTATGTCTCTCAATTTTTTTTTTTATAATAATATACTCTACATATAACTTCTCGATTGAAATTGATTTAATAAAAATATCAATTCCAAATGGATTTGTTATTAGGTTTTTAAAATTGAAGTCAAATCAAATAAACAAAAAGAAAATCAAATTAAATCATTACAATGTAATTTGAAAAGCTATATATGTATTGGAAATGATTGGTTTTTTTTTTTTTTAATTAATTCAACTTTCATCTCAGTTTGACCTAATTTTAATTTAATTTCGTTGAATTTTAATAATTTCAATTAGATTCCTTAAATGATGTTTTTAAATTTCTATATTGTTCTTAATTTTTATACTTATAAAGTAAACTAAAATATTAAACGAATATAAAACCCAAAACTTTCATCACTTTCAAAAAGATTATTACTATCAAGTGAGAGGACCTTCTTTTTTTTTCCTGAATTTGTCAAATAAGAAAATATATTTTCATTATTACTTTTCCTTCCAAACAACGTAATCCTCATTTTAAATTGAAATTCCCTCAAAATTAGCAAAACTTGGAATCCTTTTTGAATTCCGTGGGATTGCTCCTTCGTTACTAAGGCCCTGTTTGGTTGGCGGTCCGGTTCCATGTGGTCCGATCTTATAATGATTTTTTAGGGATCGGACCGTGTTTGGCAGTGATGGTCCCAAAAAAAGGACCGTGTTTGGAAGTGATGGTCCCAAAAAAAGGACCGTGTTTGGAAGTGATGGTCCCAAAAAAAGGTCTCACCAAACAGGGACCAGCTAGGACAATTTGGACTAAAATCAGACCCCCAATTTTGATAGTCTCAAGTGGTCCTATTTCATATTTTTGCTTTAAATGAATTAAATAATACCTAAAAATAATAATAAATGAATATAATAATAAATAAATTAATAAATTATAAAATATATTTATAAATAATTAAAAATGAATAATTAATAATAAAACATAATAAATAAAATAAAACATAATAATAATAAAAATGAATACAATAATAATAAATAAATATAATAATAAAAAATGGACTAAATAAATAATAATAATAATAAATTAATAAAATAAATAATAAATTACATAAAACATATTTAAAAATATAATAAACAAAATAAATAATAAACAAAATGAAATAAATAATAATAATAAATAAATATAATAAAAAATAATAAATAGATATAATGATAAATAAATATAATAATAAATATTAAGTAAATATAATAATAAATAAATACTTCATAATAATAATAAAAAATGAGTATAATAAAAAAAATTAATATTAAATTAATAAAATATATTTTTAAATAATTTAAAATGAATAAATAATTTATAAATAAAATGAATTAAATAATAAAATAATAATAAATAGATAAATAGAATATGTTTATGAATTAATAAATAATAATATATATTATAAAGTGAAGAAATAATAAATAAAAGAAAAAATAATACATAAATAAATATTATAATAAATAATAAATAAATAATAAGACGCTTGAAAAAGAAGACCACCCAAATAAGACAGACACCAAACGGGCCTAGGTTTCCTATGGCCTTTCGTTCAATAAAATTGTGCATTATGGCCACTGCATTCCATCATCACCATAAGCAACTTCAAGATCCAAACTTTATCTGCCTTTCAATTGGATGGGAGACAAGGCCAAAACGGTGAGCTCTGCTGCTGAAGCGATCGGCGGCAACGAAGATCTGGTGGTGGAGATCCTGAAGCGTGTTCCCGCCAAAACCCTAACTCGATTGAGGTCAGTGTGTAAAACATGGTCCTTTCTCATTTCCTCTGATCGATTCTCTCTCCTCCATTGGCAGCACCAACATCAATCAATCCATCACTCTAATTTTTCTGGCCTTATTATTAATTGTAGAAATAAACCTGAATTGTTCCATTTCACTCCCTTCAACCGTAACAACAATGAGTCACTGGAGATGTTTCCTCCACATACTAATCATGATGTATCTATACATGACTATTGTAATGGTCTCATACTCATCTCTTCTCTAGGTAGGGGTGGCGGCGGCCATTCTAGGGTTTACCACGTTTCCAATCCTATTACTAAGAAAATGTCTACTCTTCCCGCCCCTTTCCCCTTGGGCACTTACTCTGCTTTTGGTCACTATGTCTATTTGCTTTTTGACCCTTCCAAATCACTTCACTACAGAGTTGTCTTGCTTCATATTCGACATACTCGATTACTTAGTGTTGCTCGGTATTGCCATATACATATTTATTCCTCAGAAACAAACACCTGGTGGGCAACAAGCTCCGCACCACCTTACCCCCATTTGTTTGAGGCACCAACATCTGTACACTTTGGTACTGGAGTCTCTTGCAATGGGAACATCCATTGGCTTTCCTTCTACACATGTTTAACTTCGTTATACTTTGATGTTGATAGCAAAACATTCCGCCCTTTGCCTTCTCCGCCATTCGAGATATCACACGCATCTATGTTTTTTGGGGCGTCCGGAGCCCATTTGCATGCCGTTGAGTATAATTTCTCAATTGTATCTGTGGGATACAATTTCGTCGTCTGTGAGATGGAATCCGATTACTCCAACTGGTCACCCAAGTATAGCTTTGGCATTGACCTATTGTTTCTTGATATGGAGATAGTGGTCCGCTATGATACGCTCTCCTTGCTTAATGTCATTCGTGGAAAAGATGAAGGGGATGTGTTTCTAGTGCTATTAGTTGACACCCATATCATCTACTACAACATCAAGGATCACACATATAACAAGCTTCAACTTCTTTTTCTTCCGAATGATGACCTTTCCCAGTTTAAATTCTCTCGTGCTTGTGCCCATCCATTCACGGAGACACTCTTTCTTGTTTAGTTTTTGTTTCAAGTTTATGTAATTTATCGATTTACCGACTTCCCAGAGGCAAAGAAACTTTTTGTTGCACTGTCTTGCTTAATCAGAAAAACATTGGTCTTGTTGCTACTGTATTGTGCTGAAACATTAATCATATGAAATTTGTTGAATCATTCCAAAACCATTAACTATACTGTGAGTATATGTAGATTAAAATTGTTTTTGGGCACTTAGTTATGCTTATTTTGTTGTATGGTTTGCGTTTTTCTGCTGCTATAGTTGTACGCGTATACCCTGCATCAGTAATATTGTTTTAGAGCTTCATTCCATGCCAAGTACCAAGATTGAGGGTCATTTCGTCCTAGCATTTAAAAAGGCATTTACAGAAACTTTTATTCAGCATTTCAGTTGCTGTTTGTGGTAAAACTTGCTGAAGGGGAATGGGTGCACGCATGGTGCTCACCAGATTTCCGACACATTTACTCTTTGGTGAAGGAGATAGTAAACCGTTGGGATCCACCTTGTTTTTTTCCTTCTCTGTTCAGTCAAAGATAATTTAGAGAATCCACCTTCCTTTTATGTCCACCGTTCATTCATCATACATACGCATATATATATGTTGATCCTCCAATGGCTGAATAATGTTTATTCTCGATGGTTTTGTTGAATGCTTGTATAGGATTTTGAATTAATTGGTTTTATGGTGGAGTGGGTAGCATACATGGCAAGCCAGTTAAAAGAAAAAGTGTTTCTGACTATTCTTCTTCTTCTGAGACTGGGAGCTTGGGGAGGATTAGAGTACTGATCCATTAGTCCAGAATAAGAAGAAATGAACCCAACAGAAGAAGTGACATGATTCTTTTGAGGTTATTAAATATATATATACATAATATTCAGAATATATTATGCTTTGATATTATTCTGAATTTTCTTGAATCAAATTTAGTTGAACTTTATGTACTATTTATTTCTCTCAAATCTACTTGAGCATCTTTATACCTGTTCTTTTCTTAAAGCCCAACTAAAGAATCTAAAGACAGAAGTTGCATGAAGTATGCTGGGGAACATTTTTTTTTTTTATAGCATGTCCAATTTGTTGCCTTCTTCACTGAACCTTTTTGAAATGTCATTATATTTTGTCCGACTTCTGTATTTTTTTTTAGCGTTTTTTCCCGCGTCAGTTATCAATGGTTTCCAGGGCCCTAATCCAGCAATATATTGTAGCGGAGCAATCTGGTATTATTTAATAGTTTACTGTGTTAATGTTTTGCTAGGGTTTGGTTTTAGAGTTTGTCATTTTCAGGTTCTGTTAGGTTTGCTACTCACAGTTTGTGATCTCGAAGTTTGGTGTCTTAACGACTCTTGCACCTGTACACTGTAAACTGAAAAGAGCTGCCATCCTATCCTGAAGAGCTAAACAAGAAGTAATGGTAGCTGCTGGTCTTCGTTCATTCGAGACAAGCTTGGACCACTGTTCTCACTATGATATTTCCATAAATGATTTGAAGGGGAGAGAGCCATGTTTCTATTTCAACAAATCATGACTTTGATTGATAGGGAATAGAAATCTGATTCCATATCGTTCTCTGCACGCATGAAGAAGTAGAGCAATTCCAAATATGAACCATTGATCTCATCTTGGCGCCTTTAATTGAATCCAGATGGCGTATAATTCTAGGCCGAAATGTTTGCAGAAGAGAGGATCCGTTCACCAAGGATCAATGAATAAATTTCAAGACTGGCTATCTCCAATTTAATATCTTACTAGAACAACTGAATAGAATGAGGTTCATGCTTGATCTCAACGCCCTTACGAGGTAGTGGAGTCCATATTGGGGATCAGAGACAGAAGGTTGACCTCGTGTCATTTTCCATGAAGTTGTAGAGGGCGCCACAAAATCATTATGTTAGATCGAATGTACTTATTCGATCTAATAAGTATCTTGTGTCATAATTGAGAAATTCTCTTCTTTAAAATTGTCAGCCCTGCACCCACTCTCTGAGTATATGCTTCAACATGATGAACCAAACAAGTTCTGCATCATGAACTTCCTTTCTTTTGTTGAGGTATACAGGCGTGAACAAGTCCAACAGAGGGACTCGACCTTGGGCTTAATCTCAAGGTCAATGGCGACATGAATTGCGCGTTTTTGGTACTTGGCATAGAATGAAGCACTTAAACCATATTACTCATGCATCGTACAAATCCTGACCTGACAAGAATATGTATTGACCATAAACAAAGTCCAGAATAATCAAATACGCCCAATTGATTATAGGAGATTTAGCAAAGTTCAAAGAGAGAGAAGCACCAAAACAATTAGTCTGCAAATGAAAGAATATAGAGGAAATACCATTGACATCCCCTCAAAGATACCCTAATCTCACACAGACCCCTCGATATATATATATATATATATATATCAGATTGACAAAAGCATTGGCATTCATCAAATCCGAATTCAGTGTAGTGACAGTGACAGTGACATACTGACATGCATAGTTGAATTCAGTGTAGCAACAAACATTTTCTAAACAGGACAACGCAACTAAAACTTTCCGATTCATCTATAATATAAGCTCAAGTGATCAATGAAAGAGATAATTGCTCAAATATTTGATATTAAGGATATCCGACCAAACATAACAAAATTTCAACGTAATAAGAATAAATTTATATAAATTTTAATATGAGAATAATTATACAAAATTTTGTGGGAGGTCAGAATAATTTACCCTTTTATTTGATCATTATTTTTGTAATAAACATGTATTATAAATATTGATATTAAATATGTAATTTGGTCTTTAATATTGATAAAATAGTAATAAAAAATTAAAATTCTTTGTAAATTTTAGAATTTTTATTTTTGAACAATTACATAATTGGATCAAATTATCATATGGGAGATCCAATTATTAAATGAATGTGACATTTATTAAATACTTAAAAATTTATCGGATTAGATTAGATCGGATTTATTATAAATTTATTAAATTCGAATCAAATCTGATAGGTGATTCAATTCAAATCCAATCCGTTGAAAACTCTACACATAAATATTATGTATAATAAGAAAATACATTGAATTATGTCTCTCATGTTTTTCTTTTGGTATTTGACTTTTATTTTCGTGTCATGGACATGTATAAAAATATTGATAAGTAAACATGTAATATAGTATTTAATATATTTAAAATAATAATAACAATAAAAAATTAAAAATATATATATTTAATTTTATTTTGGATAATTATATAATCAGATGGGATTATTAGATGGAAATTCAGATTATTAAAACAATTAGATATACATTAACTGATTAAATAATAATTTAAATGGATATCCTATGGAAACTTGTCGCAAATCGGTTCCGGTCAAGACCCTTTGTTTGCCCCTTTGGCCACTGCATTCAATCATCACTGTATTCAACTACAAAGACCCAAACTTTATCCACCTTTGAATTCGATCTATCACCATAATCAACTTCAAAGATCGAAACTTTATCTGCCTTTCAATTCGATGGGAGAAGAGGCGAAAACGGTGAGCTCTGCTGCTGAAGTGATCGGCGGCAACGAAGATCTGGTGGTGGAGATCCTGAAGCGTGTTCCCGCCAAAACCCTAACTCGATGGAGGTCAGTGTGTAAAACATGGTCCTTTCTCATTTCCTCTCCTCGATTCTCTCTCCTCCATTGCCAGAGACAACATCAATTAATCCATCACTCTAAGTTCTCGGGCCTTATCAGTATTTGTAGACATAAACCTGAACTAGTCCATTACACTCCCGCCAGCAATACCAATGACTCACTGGAGATGTTTCCTCCAAACATGAGTGTATGTATACACGACTCTTGTAATGGCTTGATACTCATATCCGGTAGGGGCCGCTGCCATTCTAGGGTTTACCACGTTTCCAATCCTACTACTAAGCAAATCTCTACTCTTCCCGCGCCTTTTCCCGCCAACACTTACTCTTGTTTATATCCGTATGTGTATTTGGTTTTTGATCCTTTGAAATCACTTCATTACAAAGTTGTATTGCTTCATATTAAAGTACACTATATTACTCTCTATTGTAATATACATATTTATTCGTCAGAAACAAACAGCTGGTGGGCAACGAACTCCAAACCACCTTACCCCCATTTGTTTGAGGCACCATTAGGTAGTCTCAACTTCCGTGATGGAGTCTCTTGCAACGGTAACATCCATTGGCTTTCCCACAACGCACATTCAACTTCCCTATACTTTGATGTTGATCGCAAAACATTCCGACCAATGCCATCTCCGCCATTTCAGATATCATTGGAGTCTAGTATGTTTTTTGGGGCATCCGGAGGCCATTTGCATGCCGTTAAGTATTATTATGATGATGCTGTCGGATACAATTTCGTCGTCTGTGAGATGGAATCTGATTACTCTAACTGGTCACCCAAGTACCGCTTTTGCCTTAACCAATTGTTTGTTGATATGGAGATGGTGGTCCGCAATGGTACGCTCTCCTTGCTTAATGTCATTCGTGGAAAAGATGAAAGGGATGTGTTTCTAGTGCTATTAGTGGGCTCCAATGTCATCTACTACAATACTAAGGATAAAACTTTTAACAAGCTTCAAGTTCTTTCGGCTTCGGAGGATGACCTTTCGGAGTTTCTATTCTCTCGTGCCCATCCATTCATGGAGACACTCTTTCCTGTTTAATTGTTGTTTCAAGTTTATGTGATGTAATTGTTTCCACAACTTACCTTCCCTGTCTTAATTGTGTGCTGTTATGTTGTTTACATCTGAGTTAACTAATTTTTTTTTTTTTTTTGTTCCTTTACAGAAGTCTCTGGTTGATGCTGGTCTGATATTCTGTAGATTTTCTGTATCAACAAAAAAAATTCTTACTGATTGTATCTTATTACTTTTGATCAGCAATCCTATAGTAGCACCTTTTTGCATTGGTCTTACATTGACTGAAGTCATTAATGGATGGGAAAAAAAGTGATCCGTATACCTTGCTTGATCTTTCATGCATTAATTCAATGATTGACATTGATTCTATGCTGCAGCAAAGTTCTTCTTCCAGTTCATACATTGGAAGTTATCTTCTTTTTGTTTTCTCTGTTAAATTGCAGAGGAATTCTCTCTCTCTCTCTCTCTCACACACACACACACACACACAGCTAAGTCTCCTAAAATCGTTTTGGGGCACTTGCTTATTCTGCACTTAATTATGCTTATTTTGTTGTCTGGTTTGCCTTTTTCTGCTGCTATAGTTGTACACGTATACCCTGCATCAATAATATGGTTTTAGAGCTTCGTTCAATGCCAAGTACCAAGAGTGAGGATCCTTTCGTCTTAGCTTTTAGAAAGGCATTTACAGAACCTTCTATTCAGCACTTCAGTCGCTGTTTGTGATAAAACTTGCTCGATGGGAATGGGTGCACGCATGGTGCTCAGCAGATTTCCGACACATTTACTCTTGGGATCCACCTTGTTTTTTTCGTTCTCTGTTCAGTCCGAAATAATTTAGAGAATCCACCTTCCTTTTATTTCCGCTGTTCATTCATTATACAGAGATATATATATATTTTTTGATCCTCCAATGGCTGAATAATGTTTATTCTAGTTGGTTTAGTTGAATATAGGATTTTGAATTAATTGGTTTTATGGTGGAGTGGGTAGCATACATGGCAAGCCAGTTTAAAGAAGAAGTGTTTCTGACTATTCTTCTTCTTATTCTGAGACTGAAAGCTCCCATGAGGAGCTTGGGGAGGATTCGAGTACTGATCCATTAGTCCGGAATAAGAAGAAATGGACTCAACAGAAGAAGTGAGGATTCTTTTGAGGTTAGTAAATATAGTTGAACTTTATGTACTTTTTCTTTCTATCAAATCTACGTGAGCATCTTTATATCTGTTCTTTTCTTTAAGCCCTACTAAAGAATCTAAAGACAGAAGTTGCATGAAGTATGCTGGGGAACATATTTTTTCAATAGCATGTCCAATTTGTTGCCTTCTCCACTGAACATGGTAGCAGAGAGTTATCTGAACCTTTTTGAAATGTCATTATATTTTGTCTGGTTTTTTTGAGTCGAGTCCTATAATTTTGTATGCATTTTGACATTGGTCCCTTTTTTAAAACTTATTAGAGATTGGTCCTATTAGTCTAATTTTATGTTGGGTAAAATACACGTTCACTCTCTCTTGTTAATGTAAATTACACTTTCACCCCTCAACAAATTTTGAGATGTGAAATGACTAAAATACCCCTAAATGTGTGTGATGACCTATTTGCCCATCCATAAAAATGTAAAAAGATCAACATACCCTCCTTTTATATGTGTATATATATTTCGAAAATATATATATATATTTCAAAATATATATATAGTTTGAATACAATTAGGCTTAGTATAATTGAATTGTAAGTGTTAAGTAAAATTTAACACATAACATATAAATATAAATTTTCGGGACTTATCAGTATTTGTAGACTAAAACCAGAATTAGTTCATTACACTCCCATCAACAATGACAACAACGAGTCTGAGTCACTGGAGATGTTTCCTTCAAACATGAGTGTTACTAATCTTGATGTATATATACATGACTCTTGTAATGGTTTGATACTCATCTCCTCTCTAGGTAGGGGCCGCGGCCATTCTGAGGTTTACCACGTTTCCAATCCTACCACTAAGAAAATCTCTACTCTTCCCGCGCCTTTCCCCTACAACACTTACTCTCCTTTTGGTCGCTATGTCTATTTGCTTTTTGATCCTTCCAAATCACTTCACTACAAAGTTGTCTTGCTTCATGCTCGAATACTTAGTGGTACTTGGAATTGGTATTGCCATATACATATTTATTCCTCAGAAACAAACACCTGGGGGACAACAAACTCCAATCCACCTTGCCCCCAGTTGGGTAATGGAGTCTCTTGCAATGGTAATATCCATTGGCTTTCCGTCTACCCACATTTAACTTCCCGATACTTTGATGTTGATCGCAAAACATTCCGCCTTATGCCATCTCCGCCATTTGAGAGAGCATCTGCATCTATGTTTTTGGGGGCCTCCGGAGGCCATTTGCATGCCGTTAAGTATTGTTATGATGATGCTGTGGGATACAATTTTGTCGTCTGTGAGATGGAATCTGATTACTCCAACTGGTCAACCAAGTATCGCTTTTGCCTTAACCAATTGTTTATTGATACAGGGATGGTTGTCCGCTATGGTACGCTCTCCTTGCTTAATGTCATTCGTGGAAAAGATGAAAGGGATGTGTTTCTAGTGCTATTAGTGGGCTCCCGTATCATCTACTACAACATCAAGGATAACACATATAACAAGCTTCGACTTCTTTTTCTTCCGGAGGATGACCTTTCCATGCTTAAATTCTCTCATGCCCGTGCCCATCCATTCGTGGAGACACTCTTTCCTGTTTAATTATTGTTTCAATTTTATGTGATTTACTGACTTTTAGTTGCATTGTCTTGCTTAATCAGAAAAACCTTGGTCTTGTTGCTACTGTATTGTGGTGAAACATTAATCATATGAAATTTGTTGGATAATTCCAAAAGCTCGCATTAACTATACTGTGAGTGTATGTAGATTACTAAAATGGTTTCCTTGCTAATTGTTTCCACAACTTACCTTCCCTGTCTTAATTGTGTGATGTTCTGTTGTTTACATCCGAATTAACTGAATTTATATTCTATTGTTCCTTTTTAGAAGTCTCTGGTTGATGCTGGTCTGATTTTCTGTAGATTTTCCTGTAGTAGCACTTTTTTTCGTTGTCTTACATTGATTGAAGTCATTAATGGTTAAAAAGTGAGTGATCCATCTATCTTTCTTGATCTTTCATGTCTTAATTTTATGATTGACATTGCTTCTATGCGTCAACAAAGTTTTTCTTCCAGTTCACTTGGGTTTCCGCTTCCTTTTCTAAATTAAAGTTTTGTATTTCAATATTTGCCAGGTAATCCTTAAGCAATTTGAGTTAAGATATTGTTTTTTCTGCTTATTTACAGAGGAATTGTCTTACTCTCTCTCTCTTACACACACGCACACTAAAATTGTTTTGGGGCACTTGCTTATTCTGCACTTAGTTATGCTTGTTTTGTTGTCTGGTTTGCCTTTTTCTGCTGCTATAGTTGTACATGTATACCCTGCATCAGTTATATTGTTTTAGAGCTTCATTCAATGCCAAGTACCAAGAATGAGGGTCCTTTCGTCGTACCTTTTAAAAAGGCATTTACAGAAACTTTTATTCAGCACTTCAGTTGCTGTTGCGAGAAACTTTGCTCAATGGGTGCATGCATGGTGCTCACCAGATTTTCGACAGAGTTACTCTTCGGTGAGGGAGATAAGTAAACCATCTGGATCCACCTTGTTTTTTCGTTCTCTGTTCAGTTAAAATATAATTTAGAAAAATCCACTTTTCTTTTGTCTACTGTTCATTCATTATATATGTATATATAGGGTAAAGTGCATTAAACCCCCCCTGGACTATTTTCTCTCTCAACTAATCCCCTGAACTACACTTTTTACACAAAACTCCTTAAATCATCCCAACTTTTACAATTCACTCCATTCCGTTATAACACCGTTAGTTAAATTAGGATAAATGGCACTCAGATCCTCTGAGGTTTTCGTCAATTGCACTCGCCCCCTGAGATTTCATTTTCTTTGTAATGACACCCTCTGAAGGGGTGAAGACCCCATGAAATGACTCTTGTGCCCTTGCTTTAGTGTAAAAGATATGTTGGCTAAATTAATGGACTAAACAACCCTTATGTCTTAAGCTCAATTTAGAAAACTTTTCAAGTACTTTGGATACAATAATTTTTGAAATATTATCATATTTTTTAAAATTGTCATTTTTGTAATATAAGCCCCAAAATTTATCATTTTTTAATTTTTCCCTAAAACCAATGCTGTGATCTTTTATCTACCTTTCAATTTGATCATCACCCTAATCAAATTCAAAGATCGAAACTTTATCTGCCATTCAATTCAATGGTAATAGAATTAGCCATGGAATTTCACCTGAGAAGTTGCAAACGGAAGAAGAGAACGATGAAATCGACAACCCTGAGCTCTGCTGAAGTGATATAACACATTTCTTGCTACAAAAATGTCAAGCCCTTCATCCAAGCCTCATAACACATTCCTTGCTATAGAAACCCTCTAAAAAAAATTTTAAGAAAGAAATTTGGAAAACTACACTGAAGACCCTTGTCAAATATTTTTGGTAGATTGTGTGTAGAATATACATATAGTTCGCCTCTCAAAAAATTATAGGGTTATTATCATAAACCCCCTATACTTTGATATTTGTATCAAACAACCTCCTCCACTATCATATTGTCCCATGCATTATTAATTTTTCTCAAGTTCCCCCTCCCTGCACCCAAATCCACTAATTGACTATGTTAAATGACTATATTAACCCTACAATTTTAATTACTTATTCTAATTACTCTATTTCAAGTACAATAACAAAACGACAATGGAAAAAAGAAACACATGCGCTAACATATTTTTTCATCACCTTCAACATAAAATTATTCGATAATTTAGTTCATAATTTTTTTGTCATAAAAAATATTAATAGTAATGTAGACCCATTTCCTTTTAAAAAAAATTTGGGAATGTGTAATTTCGGGAATTGTTTTTTAATATTGCTTTAATTTCCAATTGAGACTAAAAAAATTAATGTTTAGCCTCGTTACAAACTTAGAATGCGGGAATACCAGAGCAACATACTGAAAAGTATTCTTGAATCAGTAGGGTACAACAATAAAAATTTCCTTAGCAGGACCATGCAACTAAAATTATTGCATACTTGGTAACTCAGTTAATGAATTTCATCGATATCATGATAGAAACCGAAGACAATAATAATTTGAAATAGTCACACCGAAGCGATCAAGGGGTAGCATAAAACCAGTAGGCCAAATCAATTGGTTACAAACCACAATAGAATGATATTAATGGTTATAAAATACATGAATAACATTAGCAAGAGTATAATTAAGGTAAATAAAATTGATTACGTTGCGTAAGCCGACCAATAAGAGTGCCTCAATATATGAATGGATACGAGGGCGCCAAATTGTCGACTGGAGTAGAAACAACGTCAGCTGGATAAAATACAAATTGCCAAAGTTTTGTTCAATTTGATGGATAAATATGTGAAATAATATATTACTCTATCTACATTACAAAATTACGTTTTAAACCTTGCACTTACTTCAGATTTCCTACCGCTCCTAGTACTTGTCTTGCGTTCAATAAATTGTGGCTTTATCTCCCTTTGAATTTTGATTGGGAAAGAATTAATTAAATCAATAATGGAATTTACGGTGAGCTCTGCTGCTGAAGTGATCGGCGGCAACGAAGATCTGGTGGTGGAGATCCTGAAGCGTGTTCCCGCCAAAACCCTAACTGGATGGAGGTCAGTGTGTAAAGAATGGTTCTTTCTCATATCCTCTCCTCGATTCTCTCTCCTTTATTGCCAGCGCCAACAGCAATTGATCCATAACTCTAAGTTATCGGGCCTTATCATTATTTGTAGAGAAAAACCAGAATTAGTCCATTACACTCCCATCAACAATAACAACAACAATGAGGAGTCACTGGAGATGTTTCCTCCAGACATGATTGCTAATAATCATGATGTATATATACAGGACTGTTGTAATGGTCTCATACTCATCTCCTCTCTAGCCAGGATCATATGTGAGATGGAATCTGATTACTCCGACTGGTCAACCAAGTATAGCTTTTGCCTTAACCAATTGGTTCTCGATATGGGGATGGTTGTCCGCAGTGATACGCTCTCTGTGCTTAGTATCATTCGTGGAAAAGAGAATAGGGATGTGTTTCTAGTGCTATTAGTGGGCATCAATATCATCTATTACAGCGTTAAGGATCACACTTTTAACAAGCTTCAACTTCTTTCACCTTCCGAGAATGACCTTTTGGAGGTTCATTCCTTTGGTGCCTGTGCCCATCAATTCATGGAGACACTCTTTCCTGTTTAACTATTGATTCAAATTTATGTGATTCATTGATTTACTGATTTTGCAGAGGGTAAAAAATAAAAAAAAATAAAAAACTTTTTGTTGCATTGTCCTGCTTTATCAGCTTTATTATGCTCAAATATATATTCTCCTGAAATTTGTTGAAGAATTCCAAAAGAATTAAGTTAGTAACTATACAGTGCATGTATGTAGATTACTAAAATGATTTCCTTCCTAATTGTTTCCTCAACTTACCTTCCATGTCTTAATTGTGTGTTGTTCTGTTGCTTACAGCCGAATAAACTGAATTTATTCTCTTTTGTTTCTTTTCTGAAGTCTTTGGTTGACAGAAATCAGATATTCTGTAGGTTTTCTGTGTCTGTCAAATATATAATATCATATGAATCTTGATCTGTAATCCTATATTAACACCCTTCTTCCATGCTCTTATTTTGCTTCAAATCACTGATGGTTGAGAAGTGAGTAATCTATCTCTCTCTTGATTTTTCATGTGTTAGTTTTTTTATTGACATTGCTTTGAAAGTTATCTTCTTGGACTCTCTTGGGTCTCCGCTTCCATTTTAAATTAATGTAAGGTGTGTTTCAATAGTTTGGCAAGTAATCCTTTAGTAATGTGAATTAATATTTTTTAATTAGTTTGACTGCAGGTGGTCCTTTGGTAGTTTGAATTATTAGTTTCCAAGTTTTGTTCATCTAGTGAGTAATTGTCTTGTTGCTTCTAAATTGATTGGGTTTCACTTGATTATTCTGCTCTTTGTTATGCTCAATGTATTCTTGTCTGGTCAGGCTCTGTGTGCTGCTACAATGCTACACATATATTATGCATCAGTCATATAGTATAAGTGTTTCACGCTATGCCAAGTACCAGAAGTGCGGATCCTTTCGTCTTATTTTTAGAAAGGTATTTACAGAAACTTTTCTTTTGATAGTCAGAACTCCATTTGCTATTTCTGATTGTTGAAGGAAAAAATAGCGCGATCCGGGACGGTGTTGTCCTGCAAGACTGTCAAGGAGGTGGCACCGGTGTGGTGTCGGCCAAGGACCCTCCGACGATCAAGTCAGTATTGACAATCAATGCTATAGAGATAAAGTACAAGTGAATTTAATGTTTTTTGAGGCGGGAAGTGTTCATACCTCTTCCTTCTTGATGGCCACTTATTTTTAGTATTTTTGTAGTTGTAGTATAGGTGGTTGCGATCGTCAATCCTTGAATATATGAACATGTAGTCCCTGAAAATCTCTACTTACGAGATGAACTAGTCAAAGGCAACCTTCTTTGCCAAGTCAAGTAGTTTAAAACAACCTTCTTTGTCAGGCCAAGTAGTTTAAGACAATTTATGTTTATCGGACCAAGGAGTTAGAGACAAATCATTTTTGTTGAGTTAAGTAGTCAAACAACTATTGCTCAATGGTCGCATGAGCGATGCTCATTTCCAACGGATTTACTCTTTGCTGAAAGAGATAGTAAACCATTTAAATCCACCTTGGTTTTTTGTTCCCTGTTCGGTCACTAAATAATATAGAAAAACCAATTTATATGTATATGTTGATCCTCCAATGGCTGACTAATGTTTATTCTAGTTGGTTTTGTTGAATGGTTGTACAGCATACATGGCAAGCCTTCTTTTGAAATTGGCAGCTCACGTGAGGAGTTTGGGGAGGATTATTGTACTAATAAGCTAATCCTTAAAAAAAAGCAATGAATGGGATTTTTTGCGTTAATAGAACCCAACAGAAGAAGTGACAGGGCCTTTTTGAGGTTATTCAATATATATTCTTTTTGGAGTATATTATGCTTGCACGATATTTTGAATTTCCTTTAGGGTCCGTTTGGCGGCGTGGAATTGGGGCCTGAAATAGGAAGCTCCAATTCCTAATCTACTATTTGGATACAATAAAATATTTTCTCAATTCCAAAACTTGAATTCCACAGGAGAAGAAGTGATTTTCAATTCCAAATCTTCAACTCACTAATTACAAACAAACATACATACATATACATATATACATAAAAGCCTATATGCACATAGGGCTACATGTGGCGACCTATGTGGGCGAGTGCAAGTGGCACTGACAGGCTACCACATTCGGCGAACTACAGGTACACAATCCCACATCGCCTGGGTAAGGAAAGACTACGTGCTATATGTTGACACCCAAAAATTCCAGCCATGTGGGTTCTACCATTGTTGCATTTTGATAAATGTGAGGATCAATAATTGAGCAACATGTGGCACAGTTGGAAGAGCCAAATCTGCCACCACTATTGGCAGCCGGATTTTCATGCCACAAGATGGCCAACCAATTCATATGAACTTGGCCAACAAAGTCTTTATAGACAATGGTCAAGAGTCGAGTGATGGTGAGCATTCAAAATAGGTTAGGCTCTTTAGGAAGCCTTGGCCAAAAAGAATGAGATATTGTTGACACCTAGATTTTCATGTCATATATCGGCCAATCAACCCACGTGAATATGGCCAGGAAAGATTTGTTTGTAGACAATGGCCGAAAATCAAGGAGTTGATGGTTTTACGAAGTGAATGAATTTGGCCAGTAAATGAGTCAGATTCATTGGAGGAGTTACCACTCACTAGCCATAACTTAAAAGGAGAGAAATGTGGAAGCATGATTCTGGCAGGTACTATTGGCACCCATATTTTCGTGTCACGGGATGGCCAATTAATTCATGTAAACATGGCCAGCAAAGTTTTATAAGTAATGACCAAGAGTCTATCAATGTTGAACATTCAAAATAGGTCATGTTCTTTGGAAAGCTTTGGCCAAAAAGAATGAAAAGGTCAACATTGACAGTTACAAGGGCAGTTCCAAAATTGGAGAGTGGAAGGACACGTGGCAGCTATTTAAGCCATGACAATATGATTAGTGAATATCTTGAATTATATAAACATAAATCTGAAGCAATTTAGGATAAGGAGAAGAGAAGTGGCAGAGAGAAAAGGGGCAAAAAACAAGGGACGTGACCTATATCCAAGGAAATTGATATGACGAATGTGGTTGGAAAATAGGTCAGATTCATTGCATGAGGCTTAAGTTCAGCAACGTGGCCATGAAAGGAAACGTGCAAGACATGCCAAAAACAGTTCCTTCAAGCTTACCATAAGTGACAAATGGCAGGAAAGAAAGAGTCGATGGTAACACATGGTCACATCCTAGGCTGGCAGTTAGAAACGGTTGTGGAGGCAGTTTGACAGTCATATAAATAGTACACTTGGTGTAATTTTGTAAACTCTCCTGCAACACACAAACAAACACAATGCTTTACAATTTCTTACGATTGTAATCTCTATCCTTTCATTTTGTGTTTTCATTTCTACAATGTCAATCCAAATTATTTATGTTGTCTTAATCATTATCTTGTGATCTTTATTACAAGTAGTGGTATTTTAGTTCACTTTCAATTTTCTGCAGTTTCATTTACATGCAACTTCTTTTAATTTCATTCCCAGTTATTTACAAAGTCATTATTTTCTTACACTAATTTTATTTCTTTACAATGTCAATCCAAATTATTTATGTTGTCTTAATCATTATCTTGTGATCTTTATTACAAGTATTGATATTTCCAGTTCCTTTTCAGTTTCAATCATTCAATTTACTACAATTCCTTTTTTCATGCAAATTTAACTCCTAGTCAATCACAATTTCTTTCCTTTTTTGCATTAGCTTTATTTCTTTAAACTTTGACATTTAAGTCCTTTTAATTAAGGCAAAAAGAACCCTTGAAATAAATGTCTTGTCCTTTTATTTCACAATCGCTTGATTCGTACCCATCACTTCCAAAAGAAGAGTTGCACATTCTTTTGGCAAGTTCTTGACTCTTCCAGAGTCTGTCATACTTGCACTTCCAAAACCCATTTTTGTGCAAACACTATATGTGAGTTTCATACCCTTCTATGACACGATGCGTTCTAGTGGCCTAGTGTTGGCTAGATAGAAACAAAAATTTGAGGGTAGGCACTAAGGTCGGGGGGTTCGACTCTTAGCAGACGCCCAAAGAGGACAATATTGCCTGAGGTGGGTGGGCCAATACAGGTCACTGTTCGGTGTTGCAACTCTGACTCCAGACGACACGTTTTAAAATAGTGATGGTTGAGAACCCACCAGAACTCCACAGTTAAGCGTGCTTAATGTGGAGTAGTACCCGGATGGGTGATCCCCTGGGAAGTATCTGGTCCGAATGAACCAAAAGCGGACAATATTGTGTCTGGATTGGGAGGAAGTTGTTATACTACATAACTACAAACATACATACATACATATACATATATGTAAAAACCTATATAGACGTACGGCTATATATACGAATATATATATATATATATATATGCATATATGTTCTAGATCCATATATATATACAAATATGAATACACATGCATACACCCAAATATATATATACACACATAAACACGTACGTATAAACCCGCACATTTATACACATCCACATATATACACATATACACCTATACACGCACACACGCGCATATATATTTACATACTTATACCTTTATATATATATATATTTATTTATTTATATTGTTTAATTTAACTCAAAATTTATGATCTTTTACATTCAAATTGGATTTGAGATTGAAATTCAATTACACTTGAATTCCAAGACATATCCAAACAATGTATTTGGAATATTGGAATTGCATTTATGGACTTGAAGTATCATGAGATTCTAATTCCAATGCAATTCCAATTCAATTCCAAATTCGCGCAACCAAACCGACCCCTAGTCAAATTGTGCTGAAATCTTAATTCTTTCAGAAATTTATAAAATTATTCAAAAATTATCAACATGCATTCCTTGCTAATTGTTTTCACTAATTATTTCCTCCGTAATTACCTTCCATGTCTTAATTGTGCGTTGTTTCTGTTATACAATTCTGAATTAATTGAACTTGATATTCTGTACATTTTTTTGTGTTACTTATGTTGTTCAACTCTGAATTAACTGAATTTGATATTCTATCCATTTTTAATGCGTTGCTCTTCCAACCAAATAGGTATTTAGGAGTTATAGTGTGAATTCAAGTTTTAATGTATGCTACAACTTTAAGTTGACGTTTTAAATTCATACGTGTTATATTTGCATCCATAAATTCATCATGCAGAACAAGAATTTTTTCAAAGTAGGATGCAACTAAAAATTTTCTACCAATGTGTAAGCTAACCGATTAATGCGTACAAGAGGTACCCGAAAAATGAAAAGAGATGTTAGATCCAACTTAGCCACTCGTGGCTAGCTCAATGTTCCCCATGAATAAGTGCAAGAAAATAAATAGATTTGAGACACCAAGATCTAACATAGAATCCCTCAAAAGGACGGTGGGTAAAAATCACGGGGCAAATCAACGAAAATCACATAGAGAAAAAGTTGAAAAACGTTATAGAGGAACTCAGAACATGATTAAAATATATATATATATAATCACAACTTCACTGGAGTGTGGGTTCTAATCACCCTCTGTTATTTTTCTGTTAGTGTGGATTCTAATCACTCTTGTTTGTTATTGTACTGTTCTCTTTCTCTTCTGTTGGCTTGTTCTATGCTTCAGAACTCATACACATATTTATAATAAATTCCACATTAGGTATTTTATAATAAATTACAAGTAACTATGACAAGGAACACATTTGAAAACAAGGGAATCAATGAAAATGAGTGTTCTCAGCGAAGGAATCCGAAGCCTGTCCTTTCCCTGAATGAAATCCCAAACAAGTTGAATATAAAAGCTTTATTGATCTCTGGAAATTAAGGATGGTGTTTGAAAGGTTTCTTATGATATTTTTTCCTGGAATTTTGAATTTCCTTTGGCTGTGTGACAACTTTGTCGGCCTCTCTGTTATAGGTAGTTTAGACTGTTTATTCTGAAAATTTTGATCAAAATTTAGTTATCAAATGGTTTTCATTTTCATACCTTGATAGAGAAAACATGAGAGATGGTTTGTCCATGAATGCAAGATGATGTTTTCACAACATTTTAGTCTGTGGATTTTATAAATCCCGAAACAAGTCTCTAAGACCTTGCTTTGCTTTTATTTCTGTATCTAGCATTCATTCAACTACTTTCCGTTCTTTAGAATGCTTCCACTACGAATCAGCACTGTTACTTCTGTTTCATTGTTTGAGTGATCGAGTCCTAGCAAAGATAAATGTTTATAGTCAAACAACATCGTTTAAGATTGTTCAAAATTCAAATGTGGAGTATAAAAATTTACATGGTTTTGCCTAGTGCATAAAATGGACTTGTTGGTGATCTATTTCTAGTCAGAGATTTGCTTCAATTTATCACTCTGATTAGTACTTATGTTCTGCTTGAGAATGAAATAAAGGAGCTTGTTTTGGTGTCTACTTTGTTGAACCCATTTTAATGAATTAATAAAATCTAAATAAATGTTTTTTATTTAATCTTTTTCTTATAACAATCTTAAATTTTTAGGGGTATTTTTGTTCTTATGAATTAGTTTCATAAAAAAATATAGGGAAAATATCACTTACCTCCCCTGAGGTATATCATTATTTCACGCGCTACCCCTAAGTTTTCGAAATGAGCAGATACCTCCCTTGAGGTTAACTCCGGCTAACAATTTCACCCCCTCCGCCCCAAGTCAATGTTGGTCAACAAAATTTTGGATGACATCACTCTTATTTATGCCCTAAAGTGCCAAAATTACCCTTCTTAACAATGCCAACACAATTTTATATTAAAATACCCTAAATGTAAAGACCAAAATGCCATTACATGATTCACTATAAAAACACTCCATTTCTCTCAAATTTCTACCAAACTCTCTCTCTCTCTACTAGGTCTCCATATCTCAAGGTACATATTTCATAAATTTTTCTTTCAAACATCATACATATGCATATTGTTCATAGTTTACATTTACAGTGTATTCATACATATCCAACTCACAGTATATTCATAATTTTTATTTTTATTTTTGTTTTTGTTTTTTGCTGTCAATAACCGAAATAAAAAGAATGTCTCAAACAAGCTCCAATACTTCAAGAGGTCGTGCTCGAAGGGGTCTAAGATACAACAATATATATTGTTTGTGCGGTGAAATTGCGGCTATACGGGTTACACTATCAAACACCCATAATAATAAAGGGAAATTGTATTACTGTTGTGAGCTGGGAAACTGTCCGTCATGGGATTGGTGCAACCCTATCAGCACAAGCGGTTCAGAATTCATGGGAAGTGAAAGTGTTCAATTAAATGAAGAAATTATTCATCTGCAACAACAAAATGAAGCTATGGCTAGACAGTTGGCAAACTTAGAAGCACAAAAAGCACAACATAAATTTTATATTTTGTTGTTTGCATATTTGATGTTGTCTTTCTTGGCTCTGTTGAAAAGTTTCATGTAAGTTACTAAGCTACTACTGAATCAATGTTTTCATGTATTGCAAGAACCCTAATTTTCTGTCCTAATAAAAGTGCTTCATTGCAAGTTAGAAACTCTATGAATTGTTACATGCAAGAAACTTCACTTCAAACATACTTCATTACAAAGAGTAATCAACTTAGATCATAACCTTACAACATTCATAAATCAAATAACTTAGAAATAGAGTTTAACTTGTCCAAAAACCCAACCCAATTGTCAACACAACCTTACAATTGGAGCATAAACCAACTTCTCCAAAAACTTAGAAATAGAGTTTAACTTGTCCAAAAACCTGCATACGATGTCAACATGCATCAAAAAATTATGACTTCTTTTTGTACTAGCCAAATCATTACAAAAAGAAGCCATAATTCATCACTGCTCCATCAAAAATCAGACCAAAAAATGTCTTCAAAAGGGTTGGAACATCATGACATTTATCACATTGCCTGTGGAAAAAAATTTTAAATAAATAATTGAAGATGCTACCATGACCAGTTAATTAAAGCAAAACAATGTCCAAAAGCTTACCCTATTAGAAGATGTCTCTGCAACAACATTACTTGTTCTAGGAATAGGTTGAGAGCTACTAACACCCCTTCCAGTTATAGCATGCTGAATATGTAAAAAAAATCAGTTAATTTGGATGATTGCAAAAATGGATACATTCTAAAAAAATTACTTCAGCAGATTACAAAAACAAACCTGAGCTATGCTTGAAGTTATACCAATTTGGGACTGAGACATGGACATATTCCTAGTTGCATTGGTGGGCTGTGAGCTTCCCCTCTTGAAGTTTTGAGAAGGACAAGTCCTTTTGTTATGTCCAAAAGTCTTGCAAATGGTGCATCTAACTGTCATTGATCTCCTCATCTCACTTGTCCTTGCAACTGGTTCATCAACCTCTCTTCTTCTAACCTTCTTGGGCCTACCAGGTCTTCTATGAGGTGGAGGAGGTTGAAGAGGATCACATTGAGTAGGCTTCCATAGCTTATAATCTAGAATTTGATGTATCATTTTTCCATAGGCTTCAAGATAGGCATTTTTTGTAAATTTTCCATCACAATACAGCTCAACATTCATCCTCTTATAAGTCATTGTTGCAGCAGCATGCTTACAATGGATGCCAGAAATCTGTCAAGCCCTACATATGCAAGTCCTAGCACCAAGGTCAATGACTGTTGCCCTACCTCATCCATTACCTCAAATTCATCCCCTCCAGCAAAGATCACAGAACACTGTTTTGATTGCTCTATTACTTGGTTCAACCTCTTTCTGATATTGGGAGTCACCACTGTTTCCCAACTACATGCCACCTCATACCTCTTTTGAATCATTCCCATTAATTACATCCTAATCCACTCTAGCATACCCAAAATGGTATTACCTTTATGTGCACCCACCCAATTATTAAATGATTCACTCAGATTATTAGTTACATGATCATTCTTCACATTCTCATCAAATGCATGCCTAGACCATGAAGCAACTAGGAGCTCCATTAAATGGTTATACCCTTCTTGTGACATATTCCTTATATATTGCATGGCATCTTCAAATTCAGGCCTGTTATAGGCTCTTGCAGCCTTCCAGAAGTATTTCCTAACCAACAAACCAGGGTACTTCTTTTTTAAATTATTAAATAAGTGTTTACAACAGAATCTATGGTTTACAGTAGGGAATATGTCAGACATTGCAGAGTCCAAGCCCTATACAAAGTTAAAACAAAGTTTTAAATATTGCATGAAAGTGTTGAAACAGAAAATTAAAAAAAAAAAATGTGAACTACGTTTTGCTGATCAGACATGAAAGTCCATGGTTTGTCTTCAAATTCAGTTCCAATCATTCTCTGTAAATGTGTTAGGAAAAAGCCCCAACTATCTCTTCCTTCACTTACAACTACAGCATATGCCAATGATAAAGACCATTATTTCCATCAAGGGCAGTGGCTCCAAGTAAAACACCTTCATAGATGGTCTACACCTTTTTTTCAAACTAGTGGCAAGTGCCTCCAAGCAAATGAATATTTTATTAAACACAAGATTATACATTAGATCTGGCCTATTTCTTTTAATCATAACCAAGCTCCCTGGATTAGTTCTATCAAGCACAATTACATATGAGGGCAGCAAGGTAAATACCTCAGCATGATTACCCTTAAGAGAATCAAATGTCTTCCTCTTGGCCCTATATAATTGCATCATACTAGGCTCTATTCCATATTGTGTTTTCACAACAGCTTTGAGTGAGGCTATTTTCATTTCAGGATTCTCCCTAATCCTATAAGCAAACTTACTAGCTATCCAGGTTGATGTGGCTTCTTTAGATGTGTTCTCCTTCACACAAGTGTGTTCTTTGATTATTTTTTTAATTTGATAAGTTACATTGTCAAATAGAGGAGAGGCATGAACCCTCCAGTAACAACCAATAATAACACAATGAACAGTCGCTCCTTTTTTTTTTCATTTTTATCTCTCATAAGTTTGAAACATTCCTGCACTGCATAGTCCCTTAAGACATCCCTAAAAAATGCTTCACATTTTCAAAAAGATGGTCTTTCTCAAGCTTAATTTTATCTCCTGGGAGTCTGTGAAACTCTATCCCATGCAATATTTGCCCAAAGGCTTTACCCCTAGCTCTATCTTCTTTACTAGTCTCACCATTATCACTTGATTCTTCACCACACTCATCTCCAAACCCATAATCATATAATCCATCATCACTGTTTATTTCAACACCCCTTAAAGGTACTTCATCTTCTAGTTCAGTGTCACTAGATTCTAGTTCTCCCCATGCTGCATCCTCATCACTAAACCCATATATGTAGTCTTTATCTTCAGAATCATCCATATCAGGCCAACCCTCACCATCATTATCCCCGGACCTCTCACCAGCCCTTTCCCTAGAGCTCTCACCAACCACCTTCTCTTTACCAACCCTCTGACCACCACCATGTCACCAACATCCTTATCAACTACAAGACTCTCACCATTTTCATTTACCATGTTTAGAGTTTCAACACTATCTAAAACAACATGAACATGAATAAATCTTTGATAAAGACTTGCATGCAACCTAAAACTCTCTAATATGTCACTGTCACTTTGGACAATTCTTTTTTCACAACTGTTAGGCAACACACAGTACATGGTAATGGTCATTCCTATCTGTGAAGGTAAATACTCTAAACAGACTTGTAAAACAACATCCATCATATCAATATAGCAGTATCTATCAGGATCAACATTGTAAATTGCTTTCTTAGTCTTCTTGTAGTACACAATAATATCATGCACAGGATCATCCATTAGTTTAGAAGGCAAACAAGCATATCTAAACATTTTTCACAACCAAAACACATACATAATTATCACTGTTTACTGGACATGCATGACATAAACAAAATTATCAACATTTATAACACCAAATGATGCATATAATACATATCAGAAAAAGAGATAACCATATCTAAATGTACCATTATTTTTGGCATGCTTGAACCATTTCTAAGTGTTTTTTCACCAAAAATAACAAATCAAAGTCACAAGAATAGAGCGAAAAATTCAAAATGTCCACAAAATCGTTAAAAGGCAAAAGATCTGACCACCAAAAACCCTAAAACAACAACAAAAGTGGGCCAAAACTTAAACATTCAGAAAACCCTAAAAAAATGATCATATTACACATGCATCATGATATTTTGACAAACCAAACCCTTAACACAGAAAACCCTAACCCAACAACAAAAAAACCCTAAGAAAGTTTTAAAATCTGATACGTACCTTCACAATAGATAATTTCTTCATAAATATGCAAAGATCTACAAGAGATAGACAAGCCCCAAATTTTCTCTCTACCTCGCTGTGAAAAACACAAATCAACAATCGTCACATGAAGGATTTGAATATCAACGTCAGAAAATCCAAGAAAGAAAATCAGAAATGAACAAACGAAAGCATCTTGGACTGATCATGAAACTTACATCAAGGATTCAATTTTGTTTGTGACCGGAAAAGAAATGGGTTCAATCAAACATTGGATTCAATTATGTGGATGAGAGAAATGATAGAAGAAGATAAGTCCATTTTTTTGGTTTTATTTTCTCAGAAATGATAGAAGAAGATAAGTCTGTATATATTTTTTTGTGCAAAAAGTTGAGTTGACAAGGGTGGTAGGTGAAAAGGCCCTTTAGGCCCCGTTTGGTAACCGATCTGGTCTGGTTACCTCTGGTCCGGTCTGGTCCGATCTGGTTTAGTCTGGGTGATATTCTGAAATTCTGTTTGGTAAGCGGTCTGGTCTGATAATCTTGGTCTGAGAAAACTAGAACCAGACAAGGTTTGACAAACTGTTTGGTTCCAAACTTCTTTGAACCAGATCCTATTTGGCAAATTGGTCTTGTCTTAAATTTCTAGTAAACTGTGAAAATATTGAATATACTTTATATGATGTAATAATCTTAAAACCCACACATTTAATTTGTAAACATTTGTTAAAGTCTTTTTGATTGATTTTTATTATGTATTTCTTACATAATAATGTTATATTGGTTTTGTAAAAATTTCTTAGAGTATGATTATTGCACTCCAATTATCAAATATAACAACAAATAAGTTTATACAAACCACATTTTTTATTATACAAAAATTACGATAACACAAATTTACCAAGTCACACATTAATATTACATAATAACTTCAACTGTCGATAATATGTAAATAATGCACTCTGATAATTTGGCTTTTAAAAAAATATATTATTTATCATTTACTATTTACTATTTATTTATTATTAATTATAATATATATTTATTATTTTATATATATATTATTTAATTCATTTTATTTATTTATTATTATGTTTATTCATTTATTTTTATTTATTTATAAATATATTTTATTAATTTATTAGTTTATTTATTATTATTATTATTATTATTATTATTATTATTATTATTTAATTCATTTTATTTCATTTAGTTTGTTTATTATTTAATTCATTTAATTTATTAATTTTTTTTATTATTCATTTTTTAATAAATATAATTAATTTAATTAATTATTTATATTATTATTTATTCATTTATTCATTTATTTTAATTAATTTATAAATATATTTTACTCATTTATTATTTATTCATTCATTTATTTATTTATTTATTATTATATTTTTCATTTATTATTATTTTTATGTATTATTTAATTCTTTTTGCTTATTATTTATTATTATTTTTATGTATTGTTTAATTCATTTTTCTTATTATTTATTTATTTATTTATTCTTATTTTTATATATTATTTAATTCATTTTGTTTATTATTTATTACTATTCATTCATTTATTTTTATTTGTCTCTAAATATATTTTATTAATTTATTATTTATATTATTATTTATTATTAAATTTATTTATTTATTTATTATTTTTATGTATTATTTAAGTCATTTTATTTAATTCATTTTGTTTATTATTTAATTCATTTAATTTATTAATTATTATTATGTATTATTTATTTCATTTTGTTTATTATTCATTTTTTTATAAATATAATTCATTTAATTTATGATTTTTATTTTTATTTATTCGTTTATTTTAATTAATTTATAAATATATTCTATTCATTTATTATTATTTATTTATTCATTTAATTAATTTATAAATATATTTTATTAATTTATTATTTAGATTATTATTTATTATTATATATATTTATTATAAATATATTTTATTATTCATTATTTTATTTATTTTTTATTCATTTATGTATATTAATTTTTAAAATATTTTATTTAATTTATCATTTATATTATTATTTGATTCATAAATATATTTTATTTTATTTTATTTGTATTTTTATTTTTATTAATTTATTATTTATATTATTATTTTATTCATAAATATATTTTATTTTTATTAATTTATAAATATATTTTAATAATTTATTATTTATATTATTATTTATTCATTATTATATTTATTATTATTATTTTTTATGTATGATTTAATTCATTTTATTTATTATTCATTATTTTATTTATTTTATTTTTGTGTTTTGGTTTAGATATTGGTTAGATATGGTTCAATTATTGAAGGACATTTTGGTTAGAATTTGGATAGATTTTATAACCAGACCAAATAGAATCACCAAAAATTGTGGTCCTAAAAAAGGTCATTTTGGTTCAATTTGGTCTAACTTGGTCTGGTTATATTTTTTGAGACAAATGCAAAACAAATATGGTCTGGTCTCAAAAAACTATGACCAGAGCAGAAAAATGGGACCATAACCAGTAAACAAACAGGGCCTTAGGGTTTCTCTTCCCGCTCAAACCTATTGAGGGTAGTAAAGTAATTTCACTTCACAAAATATCTTCACCTAATATTGCATATTTTACTGGGAAAAATTGGAAGGGCTGCTTTGTAATTTCACCTTTTCGCCGGACGTAAATGAGCTTCGATCCAACCAAGGGGTACCAGATATTTTCGAAAACTTAGGGGTACGCGTGCAATAATGAGGCAAGTGATATTTTCCCAAAAATATATGTATATGAAAACTGTCTCGAAATCAAATTTGAAATTTGAATACCGACATTCAAATTAATTTTGAAAAATTATTTGAAAGAATTTGAAAAAGGGTACACCAATCAAATCTTTTGGTTAATTTAGTAGTACTCCAAATATGACAATATAATATATTGGTTACTAATCTTTCAAAATTAATGGTAATACTATTGATTACTCAAATGCCATGCAAGGGGAGCTTTCATGCTTCCAAATGTTTGACTACTCATGGAACAATGTTTCATGTGTACTCTTATATTTTTTTGTATATATAGTACATTAAACTTCAATCTATATGCAAATCATTTAAATATACATCGTTCAATCAATCTTTGGGACAATAAGAATTTATGACAGTCTTTGATGATGCCCATGTTACTAATAACAACTCATCAATCTTCACTAGGACTGCGACTATCAAAATTAAATTGAATTATATTAAATTGACGGTCATAAAATAATGCCACGTCATCAGAAACAGACTGTATATGTTGACTCGAGACAGCAGATTCCTGCTCATCATGTACAGCCTACAGGTGAACTCTAATCTACCCATTCATTTGTCTTAAAACAAAGCTTATTAGTGCCTACAGCACACAAATATATACATAATATATATATCTGTATAGAGAGAGAGAGAGAGAGAGGAGAGGAGGGTTTTGGTTTTAGTTTGATTTGTGGGTGAAATCGACTCGTTTCTCTCTCTAGCCTACGAGATCTGAAGAGGTAGGCGGAGTTGAGATCGGGAGGTTTCTAACGGATTCAAAAAATGGCGGCTGCGCCGGCTAGAGCTCGGGCCGATTACGATTACTTGATCAAGCTTCTTCTCATCGGAGACAGCGGCAAGTCTTTCTTTTCTCTCTCTGTCTATATATATGTATATGTATATGCCCTCTATATGTAAGTTGAATACTAACATGATTACGAACTTGCTTTGGTTAATTTATGGGCTTGTGTCCTATCTGAATTTCTAGGGTTGTTGGTTAATTTGTGGATTTCACAGGTTTCGTTTAAATGGGTTTTTTTTTTTTTTTTTATGTAAAGTAAATGAATGAAATAAATCTAGAAATAGAATTTGTTAAATTGAACCTTTCCCATCTGGTAATTGAAGAGAGAAAAATTTGTTGGAATCTAAATTTTAGAGTGGTGTAATTTTTGGTTTTAATATTTTTGGATACTAAGAAAAGTTTATCAAAGTGGCTCAAATGTGTTGCCCTTAAAGTTGTGTGAATACCCATTTTGGTACCTTTAAGGTGCTGAATGAGTTAGATCTTTTATGCTTATTCACTAATATGAGAGTAACACCCTAAATTGTGGTCTATGTATCCCCTATCTTCACATCTGTTCAAGCTAACCTACTCACAATTTGGTTTGGGTGTCTTCTAATTAATTTTGGTGCGGGTTTGGGGACGAGAACAAAATGCATCTCCCCCCAACCCAAGCTTAATATTATACGCATAAAGATAATTTATACAGGGTATTTTTTGTTTTTTGCTTTTGTTTTCGTCTTTTTGTTTTTGTTATTTTTCCATCATCTTTTGTATTTAACAAAAATGTGTAATTAGATTAGTTTTTCTACGTAGAATGGTTTTGGAATACAGGTTGCATGAACAACCCCGCAGGCCTAGCCCCTTTACATCCCTATTGTTCACTCACTAGTGTGTGTATCTTACTGTCTCTGTGTTTCCCCTCCTTTTTCCGTTGGTGCTTTGGTCCGATTGTTTAAATGTTATCAGAACTCTACTTTTGCTGCTGCTTCTTTTTGTTTCACTTTTCATATCTGTAAATTCTTGTACTTTCTGTATGTTGGTAACATTTCCTTTGGATTTCTCCTATTATAAGCCATATTAAATTATTTGAGTATCACATATTTGTCGTAGTAATACATTTTTCAGGCCTAGTCTTCCAACTCACTACTACCATTATCTATATTTGCAGGGGTTGGAAAGAGTTGCTTGCTATTACGTTTCTCAGATGACTCATTCACCACAAGTTTCATTACCACAATTGGGTGCATATTTGTAACCTCTTATACTGAGATGCGTTACAAGTTCATAATCTTTTGGAGCTCCCTAACTGTGAATGTTTTATCAGGATTGATTTTAAGATTAGAACCATTGAGCTTGATGGGAAGCGCATCAAACTG
The DNA here is from genome assembly GCA_963922005.1 of Cornus suecica. NCBI lineage: Eukaryota > Viridiplantae > Streptophyta > Magnoliopsida > Cornales > Cornaceae > Cornus > Cornus suecica. The sequence goes on along the minus strand of OY998244.1, from coordinate 65,405,528 downwards.
CAAATATGGGATACTGCTGGCCAAGAACGTTTCCGGACAATTACAACAGGTACTTTACTTAGTCTGGCTCTCCATGAAACATGAAACCTAAACTTTGTAAGGGCCTGGAATATTGCACTGGGAGCACGAAACAAAAACCCCCACCACACACACATACACACTCACAACCATCCCAAAGAGTAATCTGTTGGTGACCAATTAATATGAAATAATTTGTTGGCGTGCTACTGATCTAAAGCATTAGAAACACTTGTAGTTCCTAGGTATGCAGATACATTATATTGGATATAGTGAGAGGTATATAACAAACACTGTGGAGGTTGTGAAGCCAACATTCAATTATTTTAGAGGATTGCGTTGTAATACTGACTTGACTTTTGGGCCTACCAGTGTCTTGGCTGTCATTGTTTGGCAGAGCATTTTGGTTCAAAGTTAATTTTATCTGAGGATTATCCTCTGACTTAGGGTTAGAATCCGGATCATTTCATTTTTAGAATTGAGATTTTTTTTCTTCGTTTACTTAATAATCTTGTTCTTTCTCATGTAGCTTACTACAGGGGAGCCATGGGTATACTGCTGGTCTATGACGTCACTGATGAGTCGTCCTTCAACAGTATTACCTTCTCTTTCTTTTCTACTTCCCTTGTTCTTTCTTCATTTTCTCTTGCTGCATTTGTAAACAAGAAGGATTAACTTCTCTCTCTTTTTTAATGTATAAAATAAAACAAGCAATCATGAAGCTATTATTCTGAAATTTTGATCCCTGATTTAATATTGTGTAGATATCAAGAACTGGATCCGGAACATAGAGCAGCATGCCTCTGATAATGTCAACAAGATACTAGTGGGTAACAAAGCTGACATGGATGAAAGCAAAAGGGTAAGAATAGACTTGACTGGTTTCTTTACACAAGCTGATTCCTTTTCAGATATTATAGTTGATTGAAATTTTAACCTTTTGCAGGCTGTGCCAACCTCTCGGGGCCAGGCACTGGCTGATGAATATGGTATCAAGTTTTTTGAGACGGTAAGTTAGTCGACCATGTTGACATTGCTGCACAATTTGTTTGGATCACATGGCGTAATCAATAACCTTTTTTTTGTATTTATTGTTCTTCGTCTATTGAAACCTATCATGCAGAGTGCAAAAACAAATTTAAACGTGGAGCAGGTCTTCTTTTCTATTGCTCGAGACATAAAGCAAAGACTCACTGATAGCGACTCTAAACCAGAGGTACTCAAGTCAATTTAAGGATTTTCTTATCACTCTTTAGATTTATGATGTGTGCGCATATGTTATATCATGTTTTTTTGCTTTGGCCTTCTCGATATGCAGCCGCCAACCATCAAAATCAGTAAACCTGAACCAGGCAAGGGTTCGACTGCTGCACCTGAGAGATCTGCATGCTGTGGTACTTGAATTTTAGCAATTGAACGAGGTTTTTACCATATTGCCCTTGCGCCTGTGAAGTTGCTTCCTGTTCATTCTGGCAATTGAAAGCCATCTTACCCTCCTTGTTATAAAACCCTCGGTGGTTTGTCTTCCTCAAACTACAGGGAAGACATTTTGAGTGCTTTATATTATTTTAGCATACCTGCATCTGCAGCTTGCATAGGTATTTATATATGTGTGTTTGCTTTTCTTATTACCTTTGGGACACATCTCAAAGATTAGTGTAACTTCATTTATCATGTTCTCTGTACAAACCGATACTGGCGATATTGTTAGCTTGATAATGCATTTTCTTTGTTATTTTGGATAGTGATCTGTATGCTAAAATAATTTGTTTAAGTATTGACATGATACATAAGTATTTGGATCCGGAACTTTCTGATGATGATCTTGTAGAAATGAGCCTCACATTTCTGATATATGTATGTCTGCAATATTGTTTTTAATCATGGTTGATCTGGTGGAGAAGAAGCAACCCTGCAGCCTGGAAATTTATTATTTTATATTTTTTTGAGGTTGTCAAGGGCCAATAAATTTCATATAAATTCTTCACACACACCTGGTTCAAAACTGTTATTGAGGTGGTTCTGTGCATTTTTAAAAATCAATGACTCAACACATGGTATGACATCAGTGCAAACACGCGTTTACGTCTAAGATTCAAAACACTAGTGAAACTCATGAATACCATCATTCTTATACAAAGCACATGTATTGACGCCCATTAAAATTGTTCCATGCATTTCCATACGAAAGCGCATGAATGAGCAACAATGACATGAAGTGCCCCTGGAACCCAATTTAAGAAGCTAGGGTCAAATGTGGCAAAGAAGGTAAGATTTTTGCGCCTGGGGTCTTAATAAATTGTCACCCAACCATAGTTTCATCAATGTTTAAACACAGACATCATAAGATCATTCCTAGCTGCAATGAAAAGCACTACAACTAAAACATTTCAAATAATATGAACAGGTGTGATTCAGTTTACACAAACCGAATCAAACTTTACACAAACTAGATAACGTTGAATCACAACAGCAGCAGTAAGGTGTTACAGAAAAAGGAAAAACGAAAAAAGAAAAAGAAACACAAATATTAGCATATACATAAGCTGTGCGCGCTTTCGGAAGTGTAGCCTGAGGACTCCTTCTAATGCACATCTTTTCAAATCGAAGGCTTCCGCAGTTACTAGCAACAACTACTGCGAGCAGGTTGCTGGTTTTCTTGCTTCTGTTTTAAGATATTTCTCTTCACTACAGTAGATCCTTCTTCCAGAAGACTAGGAACGTCCATTATCTGTGGAAAAGTTCAATATTTGGGTAAAACTCCGGACATAATATAAGCTGTTGCAGCGAAATTCACTTGGGACACAATATAGACTGTTGCAGCAAACTACGTACATATCATTGAACGCACAGCTGCTGCCTGTAATCCGAAGATTTATAGCATTTGAGGTATAACTAAAGTTGTTAAGTTTCTTTCCATATTAGTGTGACAATCTACTCCATATTGGGCTTTACATAAACAGATGAAGAAGGATTTCTTATCCATCAATAACACTTCCCTCTTATGAAGTATTTATCTGTGCAAATGCTTAAATTTGTCTGTACAAATAGAGCAACGTGAAATTACCAAAGGTCCAAGTAACCCCACACACTTCGTGGTTGGTATTTGGTAATACAATTACTAGATGGATCAATATGGTCTTGATCAAAGGGACAGTCAAAAATAGGTGAACTGTGTTTTTTGCATGTCTGTTTAGGTGCTACAGTTAAATTGAATCTTTAGAGTTCATTGCTATGTTTTTCCAATACCATTTGATTAGAGGACAGTAATGCCTTTTATTTTACCTTTAAGGCAAGCTCTTCGAAGCACTGCTCCACCTTTTCTCGAGTTTTAGCACTAGATTCAAGAAACAGACATCCATGCTCTTTTGCAAGGGCAATCCCTTCTTCTCTGTTTACAACCCTTTCAGATTCCTGGAAACATGCAATCGATGATTTAAACCATAATAGTTTGTATAGTAATAAAGCTTATTACTGTAAAAAGTAAAACTATTACATGATTGACAAATGAATATCAATCATATATAGCTGTAGCTACAAAATTATAGACCAAATTCAGACAGAAGATCCGTATTTGGAGTAAGAAAGCTCTATCAACTGCCAGAAGATGTGAAACATTAATAAATATTAAGAAATAACACACAATGGCGTGTACGTGAGCAGTCCAGGAAACAATATGAAGCAAGTTGATAATGGGCAGACTAGTCATGGGGCTAGATTGGATATATGTTGTATGAATTGTAGGTCAATTCATGCAAAAGCAAGAAATACTTAACTAATATGAGTCCAACGAAAAATAATTATGCAAAATGAATTGTAAAAACTCCAGTCTCCTAAGTGCTGCTTATAATAGTAATCAAATATTCAAACACAGGATCCCCGGAGTAAGCTTCATTACTCTGCACCTGTAGCTATGTTAGCCCCGGAGAATGGTAAGCCAGTTATATTTATTGAAAGTCATAGCCAAGCACTTTTCCTCCACTGCTGACTGAGGTCTTTAGTGTCTTGAAGCTTGATACTTCTTTGGTTGAACTTTTGGAACACATTATTCAATACAAACGATTGGCTGTAATCATATGGTCTCTTTTTAATTCCATTTTGATCATTACCTACTCCGTGACTAAGTAAAAAACAACTACTGCAGAATGAATTTTATATATACATATATACATATTTTCCCCCTCATTTCAGAGCAGAATAACTTTTAAAATACAACCTCTAAACTCTTTCAGTTGATTTCATAAGAATAGAAGATCCATTTCATCTTATCTTTCGTCACTTTTTTGCTTTTTGCAACGTGCAAGAGATGAACAGGTAATAATGCTGAAGCCCTATTTCTTTTGTCATTCGCAAAATAAGGAACAACATCATAGGAAGAACCACAGAAAAAATTTCCATTAATGGCAGCCACATATATAGTGCAGATTATATCGAAGCAAGCATCTGGAGTTGAAAATCACCATTATACAATTCCAATATACACATATATATATATATGAGTGCCTTTTAATACATACTTACTTATCAAAAAATATATATATACATATATATATATACACACACGTGTGTGTGTAAAGGTACCTTAAATTAATTTTGCTTTATACAATTCCAATACAATTCAATTATACATATATATGTACATGTGTGTGTGTGTGTGTGTGTGTGTAAGGTACCTTAAATTAGTTTTGCTTTCTGGAATCATATTTTCAAGCAGAAAAAAGTAGTAGACAAGGCAGAACTTACTATATCAACTTTGTTTCCAACAAGCATCTTGACACAATCCTGATTAGTGGAGTAAAGTTCTACTTCCTTGGCCCATACATCAGATAAATTTGTAAAGGTTTCCCTCCGTGTCACATCATAAACTATAATTCAAGCAGATGAAATCAATTAGTCGATAAATGAGAAATGGGGGAGCATCTTGTAGTAAAATGAAAAAGATGGAGCATCTAACATCTGCAAAGTATTATATTCCAAGTCTGATTGACTGTGCCTGTCTAACTGCAGCAAGCAGTACAACTTAGGTCACTAATCATTACACACCATACTGCTAATAGGCAAGTATCACAATACCTAATGGTCGTCAGATATGCCGTGTAAAGAAAATAAAGGTGGAGTTCATAAGGATTTTACATAACATGTTATTCATGCTTTGCAACTGGAGTGGAAGTTGAATATTCACAGATGCGTGAACAGGATAATTAACCTTGGCTATGGATGATTATTGGTACCCTGAAGCAGGAGAAATTTAGGAAGCATGACTTTGGGCCTCTAGATAGTTCCAACAACTTAAAAAAAACTTGGAACATGTAATCTTTAGACCTAAGCAATTCAGCATATGGCTTCTGAAGACTTGCACAGCTTAAGTAGTTGTGCATCATAAACTCTAGTAAGAAACAGAAAGCATAAGTAATCATACTTTTTTTTTTTTTGACTTTTTGGGTTCGCTTGGCCCCTAGAGCAACCCCTTTTATACCAGGGGACGCACTCCCCTTTTGAGTGTCTTCTATATTATTCTTGCTTATCAAAAAATATATAAATTATTCTTTTTTTTATAATAAAGCATGCCTTATCATGATCAAAATATTATGTTGAAAATAGCAGCATTATTTTCCCCAAGGGAGTCGAAACATAATATGAACGAGAGTCAAAATTTCCCGTGGATGGGTTTGTTAAAATGGCTTTCACACATTTCCTGCCCACGTATTAATAAACGGCCATGTTCAAACTGTATAGAGAAAATTACATTTTTGATACACCATATTGGATAAAATGATTTTATGTTGTTGATTGCTTACCAAGAATAATCCCCTGGGCACCTCTATAGTAAGAGCTTGTTAACGTTCTGAACCTCTCCTGTCCAGCTGCAACAATCTTTACAAGTTTATACCAATAAAATTTTTAAGAAGTCATAGAGAAAAAATTTGTTTCTCCTTTACCGATCAAAAGGATAGGGGCAACAGATACGAAAAAATTGTCTCACATATATAATGTTTTATTGCATGTAATGGTGCACACCACTAAAAATGTAGCAAAAATATAAACAATCATGTATATGTATCACACTATCACTGATCCTATGTGTTGAAGGATATAAATATTTACGGTACACCCTCTCTAACAACTTAAGCTTTTAGAGTAGTTGGGTAGTTAACATGGTATTAGAGCCAAAAGTCTTGTATTCAAACCTCACCGCCACCCTTTATTGAAAATTGTTGTTTCACGTGCTGGACCAAAAGAAGGCCACAAGTGAGGGTGTGTGTTGAAGGATATATATATTTAAGTTACACCCTCTCTAACAACTTAAACTTTTAGAGCGGTTGGATAGTCAACAACGCCAATAAGTTCAAGATGCGATATTCATCCACCCTATTACAGATTAACAAAAGTACCCAGCTACCCATTCATATATCCATAATAGTATTGTATCCAAAAAAATTCGCATTCCTAAAGGTAACATCTGGAATCTTGACTACTAAAGAAAGATCACAAGTGCAATTATTAGTACTCGAGAACAGTCCTCAAAATGCTTGCATTGTAATATGGGACTGTCCATAAAGACATCAATTAAGCAGTTTTACTTTAATTTGTTTATCCACACAAACTTTGAAATGAAAATCACTACAGCCTTATAGGGTCATACTGGTGTATGTAGGGTCAGGGGCGGAGCCAGGAAAATTACCTGGGGGGAATGCAATTTTTTATGAGTTTATTGATAAAATTTATATTTTCTCAAGTTATCAAAGAATTTTTTTAAAAAAATTGGGGTGTGCAATGTAATTTTTTATAAATTTATGGATAAAATTTATATTTGTTTTTAAAAGTGAGGCCATATGCAATTTCTATAAAGATATCTATACTATATGTATTTTATGGGGCTATTGCCAATAGTTACCAGTATCCCAAACTGTAAGCTTCAATCTTCTCCCACCAACTGTAAGCAACTTGATTTTAAAGTCCACACCTGTAAATAATTGAGACAGGGTCAAAAAAAATATATATATAATATAATATATGTGTGATCAGAATTGAAATCTCAGCCTATCATATAATAGCCACACTCGCAACAAGTGAATTGATAAAATATGAAAGAGCAACGATACTTGTACCTAATTGTTAAGCCTAGAAGGCTTTTAGCCATAGATCAAGTGGGTAAGGTCCATAGTTGCGTTTATCTAACAAATTACATGGTAAAAAAATCTTGCAGGCCTAGCAAGTATGTGTACTCCGAGTATGTGGGATATGTTGAGTACATCAAAAGTATTTGTAAAAAGACATTTACCTGATTAACATAGGTGAATTTACTTATTTAAAGGGACCGAAACATACCAAACAGAGCTCTTTAAGAACTTAGGACTAAACAAATGAAAGAATCAAGGAGGTGTCATGAGATACGAATGAAGTTTAAAGAAGAGAAAAATAGCAACAGGTTTTTGTTTGTGTTCTTTTCTTCATTTTTCAAAAGGAGGCAACCCGACACTGGAGATTAGGAATCACTCACAAACCATGGACATGGACACAGTCTGAGCAACCCGTATTACCCATAACTCCAAGGAATTACCAAATTAACATTTCCACACATGGCTCTGACCAAATGTACTTGGCAAATTCATCCACCAGCCAAAACAATGAAGAATATTGATCAAGAATAACAATACGATTCAATATATGTAAGTCCAGAAAACCACATTAATCTATATACATCTGGTAATATTAAATATGTGGATCATGCAAGAGTAATTTTCCATCCTAGCCACCTTCTACAGGACCACACACACATATTAACATGATCTCTGTCACTCATGCACACTATGATTTGGTACATTTTTTTTTTCTTCAATAATTACCTTACACTATGATTGGTACATTTTTTTTTTCTTTCATAATTACCTTTTTTCACCAATCAGATCCACCAGTAAATGCTTTGGTGTGGGTGAAGTCCTAAGACATCATTACTCTCTTTATGTATTTATTTGTATGTACGCATATATGAAATCAAAACAAATTGGAATAAGAATCTCACTCGTAGAAGCAGATCATTCCATGCCTAGAGTTCTTCGAGTAACAATCAACAAAACACACAATCGCAAGTAGGAATCAACAAATGCTATAAACCAACAAATCTATTAGAAATTCAAATTATCAAACACACAATACGTGTACGTGTACGGTAAAATTAAGTAAATTCGACAAAATTAAATAAAGAAAGAACACTTAAAATGCCTTGTAAAGTTCAGTAAACATACTCACTATTGAGTCTCAGAATCAAATAATACAAAGCCTAAAATTGCTCTCATAAATGTGTTTATATATGTATACATATACATATGTGTATATATATGCTTGTTTGTATATATATATATATGTATATATGAGTGAGTATATATATATATAGAGAGAGAGAGAGAAAAAAAAATGAAATGGAGGGAGTACCAATAGTAGGAGCGAGATCTTGAGAAGAGTTGGAGATGAAAGTGAGGAGAAGACTGCTTTTGCCGACGCCGGAGTCGCCGATCAACAAGATCTTGAAGGAGAGGTCGTAACTGTTGCTTTGCGATCCCATTTATCAATCGATCGATCACTGTAAGTCTCTCTCTCTCTTCAGTCTTCACCAACAATAGTACAGTGATAATGCGAGAGCTTTTAATAGGAGAGAGAGAGAACAGAAAAGATGAAAAAGGGAAAAGAGAATGGCATATATAATCTAGTGTGTGTGTATGTTAGTGTGTGTTTTTAGAGAGAGAAAGAAAAGGCAAGAAAACGGCTACCAGAGAACAGCGGACAGCAAACGTATTTTTCTCTACGCAATAGTAATTAAAGGCGGTTGTCCTAATTATTTAGGATTAGGACATAATACTTTTTAGTTGAGTAAATGTTACTTGAACGGTTAGACTTTGAAGTTTGTTGATATTTTAATTAGATTTGTTCGAATTATTACTAATATTTTTATTTTAATTGCCAGTTAATGATAAGAGTCCAACTTGTTAATTGATTAGCTATTTTACAATTTAATTAAGAGTAAAGTACAAAAAAATAACTATGCACATGATGCTTTATGCAAAATACACCTATCTATTTGTCTTTAAGTATATAAATTCATTAATATTTCAGAATGTTGCAAACACACGGGCCGGTCAATTTCCGGTGAAAGAAAAAAACATTTATGAAATTTATATAATCACTTAAATAGGTCCTACATAAAAAATGTGAAAAAACTAAAACTATATCATTTGGTGAAAAAAATATAAGGAGTATACTTTGATGGTTTTGAAAAGAAAGAAAAAAAGATCTAACCCCCAGTATTTCAGAATATTGGAGTATACTTTGATGGCTTTGACACATACACATAACTTTGAACCATGTTATTGTGATAGTCGCAATAATAGTTTAACCCATTTGGAAAATTTTATTTTTAAAAATACCGAACAAATATCGTTGTCGACATCTTCAAAAAATAATTATGAATTGAATCATATATAATACATTGAGTAATATAGCAAAGCAGGCTTTGAACACGCCGAGAAAGAAAGTGCAAATAGATATAATAAAGAAATAGAAAAAGGAATTCAAAATGTTAATAATAAGTGAGATGACATTTGGTAGAGAATATATGAGACACGGTTTATGTGGCAAGAATAATGGTGAGGACCGAGGAGGGTGATGAATGTTATCGTCTATCTTGAATTTAAATCTATATATTATGGGCATTTTTAATAGTTGAATTTTAACCTTTAACAGAAAAATTATAATAACATCATATAGATTCTGTTTGATTTTTGTTTGTATTTGTTGTTGTGAAATTTAGAAAAACAAAAATACATGTTTGTATTTGTAGAATGCTGGAGTCTAAAACAGAAGCATATTTAGTATTGATATTTTTCTTGTAAATATGCATATGTATATGTGGTGTTTGGGGGCAAAGGAAGTAATAGTGGTAGTGTTCGGAGGCGGTGGTGGTGTTTCGGGGTAATGGAAAGTGGTGGTGGTGGTCGGAGGCTGTGGCGGTGGTGGTCAGAGATGGCGGCGGCGGTAGTGGTGGCGGCGGTGATGGTGGTAGCGGTGGTCGTAGTGTAAAATTTACAAAAAGGGATCAAAAATACAAATATTTTTTACTATTCAAAACAAAACAGGTGAACCAAATATGTTTTTATTTAAAAAACAGTTACATTAGCAAACAAAAAATATCAAATAAAAACAAAAATCAAAGAGGCATGGTTTTAGTAACGTCATAGGGCAAAGTGCGCAAAAAACCAAATATATATGTATATATCAATTAATCTCTCTATAATGGAGGATTGTTCTTTTACACTTTGTTTTAAAAAATTACAAGGAAATGGGTCCATCAACAGACTTTACAGTTTACACACTCGCTGTTATATTTTGCTTTAAAATGCTGATATCAAATAAAAACAAAAATCAAAGAGGCATGGTTTTAGTAACGTCATAGGGCAAAGTGCGCAAAAAACCAAATATATATGTATATATCAATTAATCTCTCTATAATGGAGGATTGTTCTTTTACACTTTGTTTTAAAAAATTACAAGGAAATGGGTCCATCAACAGACTTTACAGTTTACACACTCGCTGTTATATTTTGCTTTAAAATGCTGATATCAAATAAAAACAAAAATCAAAGAGGCATGGTTTTAGTAACGTCATAGGGCAAAGTGCGCAAAAAACCAAATATATATGTATATATCAATTAATCTCTCTATAATGGGTCCATCAACAGACTTTACAGTTTACACACTCGCTGTTATATTTTGCTTTAAAATGCTGTGTTTCAATAGTGTATAATAACTCATTCAAGTAAAGTAATTACTGGACCTCTTTTAAACATTCAAATTTAAGACCGACATTAGAATGGACCACTCCATTCATATCTTAGTAGTGCAAGATACTATTGACTCTTGAGAGTGACAGACCAGTAATGGAGTGGGAAATAATTTATTCACGCCAAAAAATAAAAAATATAAATGTATATATAATGTATTTATTTCACGTGTGAGAGAACGTGAGATTGAGGTGTACTAAAAGCTAAATGAAGAATTGTGCTGGGGCTTTGGTGGAAGGTCACGGTCTAAGTAGGCTTCTTTTGGTTGTAGTTATTGGATTTGAAACAAATATGTCTTTATTTAGGAATTTGCTAGGAACTTTCTAGTGTACTATTCCAAGCATTGTACAAAATTAATTGTCACATTACCACTGACGGATACAGAGATCCGTGTCAATGGGGGCTAAAAATTATTTTTTTTGGTTTTTGGGGTATAAATGATATACATTTATTTTTTTGGGATTTAAAACAAATTTTCAATGGGAGCTTAGTGGTAAAGAAATCTAAATTTTATGGTATATAAGATAAAAAAAAAAATTCAGTAAAAACTAAATACAAAATATTCAAAATTTAAAGAAAAAAAATAAAATAAAAAAAATTCAGTGGGGGTCATGGCCCCACTGGACCTTAACTAAATCCGTCCCTTCACATTACAGTTTGTTGATTACATTAATTATTATGGAATTAAATACAAATTGGACCAAAATAAATAAATACATAAATAAATAAAGATAAAAAAAAATATGGAATATGATAAGTCCGTGAATCTAATTTTCCTTATTTAGATATTGCATTGTCTAGAGAATGGCAAATTAAAACTTGGGTTAAGTGCATTAAACCCCCCTTTTCTTTCTTCTCTCTCTCAACTAACCCCCCTGAATTAAGCACTGCCCCTCTAAACTATTTAAGTGTTGCATTTAACTCCCTCTCATCATAACAACGTTAGCAACAATTAGGGTAATTTGCACTCAGATCCCTTGAGGTTTCGATCAATTGCACTCGCCCCCTGATATTTTATTTTCTTTGCAATGACATCCCCTGAATGGGTGAAGACTCCATGAAATGACTCTTGTGTCATTGCTTTAGTGTAAAAGATATGTTGGCTAAATTAATGGACCAAACAACCCTTGTGTCTTAAGCTCAATTTGAAAAACTTTTCAAGTACTTTGGATACAATAATTTTTGAAATATTATCATCTTTCTTTAAATTAGTTTTTTAAAATTATCATTTTTTTAATATAGGCCCCAAAAGTTATCGTTTTTTAATTTTTCCCTAAAACTAATAATGTGACCTTTTAGATTAAATAATAATAATACACTTTATTTATGATTATATTTTTTTTTTGTATTTTAGAAGGTGATACATGTATAAAATTAATTTAATATTTATTATTATTCTTTGTTTATAATTTATTATTCTTTATGTAAAATTAAATTAAGTCACTACACTGTAAAATAATAACAAACTTTACTTATTGTAATTTTTATATTTTTATAAAAATATGACAAATGGTTTATTATTTATTAATTTTTTTTGTAAAGTTAATTTAAGCCCTTACACTTTAAATAATGAAAATTTTTACTTAATATAATTTTTTATATTATAAAAGGTGATAATGAATCGAAATATTAGACAGTTATTATGTTTTAATCGGTAGTATATAGATATATAGATAAATATATACAGATTTTTGTATTTTAAGTTATATTATTTTTCATTGCTGAAATATATTTGTCTTATATCTTTACTTTATATCTTATGAAATATCTATTAGAGTTACATTTCAATTAATATATATTAATTAAATAATATATTTTTAAAAAATCTGAAAATATTTATAACCCCTTGTCTTATATCTTTACTCTATATCTTTTGAAATATTCATTAGAGTTACACTTCAAGTAATGTATATTAATTAATTAATTAATATTTTTTAAAAGTACTAAGATATTTTCAAGCCCTTTTCTTTTACTCTATATCGTTTTGACATACTCCATAAAGTTGCAATTCAATTAATACATATTAATTCATTAATTTTTATTTTGAAGAAAATGTTTGAAAATATTCTCAACCCTCACATTTTAGAATAGTTATTATAAATATATATACATTATAGAGTTTTCATCTTGGGGCATGGAGGTAATTTTACCACCTAGATATTTGTCTCATGAAATAAGGGAGACAACACAATGGCATTCAGGTCATTTCTCCCCTTTAGAGGGTGTCATTGCAAAGAAAATGAAATCTCAGGGGGCGAGTGTAATTGATCAAAACCTCAGGGGATCTGAGTGCAAATTATCCTAATTGTAACCAAGATGTTATGATGGGAGGGAATGAATTGTAAGAATTGTAATAGTTTGGGGAGTTTACAGTAAAAAATATAGTTCAGGGATTAGTTGAGAGCGAAGAAAGAAGATGGGAATTTAATGCACTTTTGTTAATCGATGTTTATTAGTAATGTAGGTGTTTTACTATGGTAGGATATGGAGATTTGGAGTTTGTAATAAGTCTCTTTCATTAGAATCCAAGGAAGCTTACACTTTCCATTTGAAAATGACCAACATCGCCATCAATTTTAACTCACTTCGATGGGACAAACTACTTCATTATATATCAATATATGCATATATAAATGGACAATGCTTGGGTCCTCACCAGTGAGCACTAATTTGGTCCTCACTTTTTATTTGGGCCAATAAAATTAAGACACATGTCCAATATCAATTAAAAAATAAGATTAATTTCATTTACATCATTTTGAACCCCAAGGTTTGCATAATTGCATTTACACTCCTTACTTAAGGAAAAATAACTCACTTACACCCTGACCACTTTTGGTATCTTTTCACACCTAACATAATTTTGAATACCTAAATTACCCTTGCCATATCCCTATTTTAATATATCAATTTGACCCCTCAGTTTAAAAAAGACTATATTGTTCAAAATTCAGACGGTGTAAATGAAATTAACCAAAAAAATTATTTACATATTTAACTAACACAAGTATTTACATTTAAAATATTAACATTTATATTTATCAAACTTGTAAACTAACACAAGATTTCATTATTTATATTTATATTTATTTTTTACTTTAAAATATTTATATTTATATTTATCAAACTTGTAAACTAACATAAGTTTTTATTATTTATATTTACATTTATTTTTTTTGAAAAATATTTATATTCATATTTATATTTATCAAACTTGTAAACTAACATAAGTTTTTATTATTTATATTTACATTTATGTTTTTTGAAAAATATTTATATTCATATTTATATTTATCAAACTTGTAAACTAACACAAGTTTTCGTTGTGTATTTTAATTTTGAAACATATTTCCAATAATATTAGACACACTTCACAAAATAAAATAAAATACAAAATATTTGAATTCACCCAAAAAAATATTAAATTACACACATAAATAGCAATTCTTTATGATAATACAATAATACAAATGGCGGTGGAGAGTGGCGGATGAGAGTGGTTACTAGTGTCAAGTTTAAGAATAACTCGGTTGAAAGACTCACCATATCATAAATACTTTTCTGGACATGGGTAATATATAATATATTATTATATGTTTTTCAATATTCAAATATGTGTATAATTTAATATTTTTTTGGGTGAATTCAAATATTTTTTTTTTTTTATTTTATTTTATTTTGTGAAGTGTGTCTAATATTATTGGAAATATGTTTCAAAATTAAAATAAACAATGAAAAGTTGTGTTAGTTTACAAGTTTGATAAATATAAATATGAATATAAATATTTTTCAAAAAAATTAAATGTAAATATAAATAATAAAAACTTATGTTAGTTTACAAGTTTGATAAATATAAATATTTTAAAGTAAAAATTAAATGTAAATATAAATAATGAAATCTTGTGTTAGTTTACAAGTTTGATAAATATAAATGTAAATATTTTAAATGTAAATACTTGTGTTAGTTAAATATGTAAATAAATTGTTTTTGTTAATTTCATTTACACCATCTGAATTTTGAACAATATAGTCTTTTTTAAACTGAGGGGTCAAATTGATATATTAAAATATGGATATGGTAACGGTAGTTTAGGTATTCAAAATTATGTTAGGTGTGAAAAGATACCAAAAGTGGTCAGGGGGTATAAGTGAGTTATTTTTTCTTAAGTACGGAGTGTAAATGTAATTATGCAAACCTTGGGGTTCAAAATGATGTAAATGAAATTAATCTTATTTTTTAATTAATATTGGACATGTGTCTTAATTTTATTGGTTCAAATAAGAGGTGAGGACCAAGTTGGTCATCACCGGTGAGCACCCAAACATTGTCCTATATAAATATATATATATATATATGTCCCATACCATACCGTGCAGATTCAACTACCATGTCCCATATAGTTTTGGAGGATATTTGATAATGTTTATATACCTCTTCTCAGTAAACTGCATGAAGACACCTTTCAAATTTGTGAAAGTGCAAAATAAAGTGTTAGTTATGGTCTGATGGTATCAATTCAAGTGGTTTCACAATTAATGACATTAAATAAGTTGATATGACTTAGTTGTTGATAATTTTAAATCTCAAAATCACAGTTGTCAAAAATGCTGATTTTAACTGGTAAAATTTTATGATTCTACGATTTTGTATGATTTTATTATAATTCTACGACGTTGAAATAATAGTTGGATGGTTAAGCATTCCATATGAAATGCCCAAAATTTTTATGATTTAGTTCAATATCCCAATATTGGACTAAATTTATGAAAAAATATTTAAAGGGCCAATGTATTAGAAAATTTTAAAAAATTTAATATGATTTAGATTTTTAAATTAAATATTCAATTATTAATATTTTTTTAAAAAAATTAATACATTTAAGTAGTTACGATTCTACGATTCCAATTCTATGAACCCAAAACGATTCTAGTTAAACTCCCGATTATGATAGCCTTACTCAAAATATGACAATTGTGACACTCCACATCACTTTTGCTCTTGTACAATGGTTTTTCACCATATAGTTTCATATGAATTTTTATTGTGGAATCGTGACATTTACTGTTAAGTAATGAAATTTTAAAGTAGATTTGGACATGTTTGGTAAAGTTTCTGCTTTTACTTTTACAGAGAAGCAAGAACTATTGTTGTCAAACATAGTTTAAAATAACTAATTCTAGAAAGCCAAAATCAATTCAAACAGGACTGGTGAAAGAAAATATAGGAAATATTATAGATATTGCTTGGTTTAATTTTGGGCAGAGTGATAGAAAAAAGAAGAAGATAAAGTACAAAAATAAAGCATAAATTAATATTTTTAGGGTTTACTTCAAGAAATCTTATATGTTATTCAATTTAATCAACTAACTTTCACTGTATTCACTTTGCCCCATATACTATCCAATTTCATCACTATGCCCCTCCTCCTCACATTTTGAGTCAAAATGTCTAAACTACCCTCCTTTAATAGTATAAGGGGGTTTAATGAAATCAACTCTTAAAAAATTATTTTTCAAAAATAAATTATATTTTTCGTAAAAACCATAAATTTCAAAATATATATATATTTCGGAAAATATGATTTTTTCCGAAAAATAATTTTTTTGCAAAAAATATATATTATGTTCCAAAATATGATTTTTTTTTCCAAAAAAATATATATTATGTTCTAAAATATGAATTTTTTACGAAAAATAAATTTTTTTGAAAAATATATATTATGTTCCAAAATATGATTTTTTTACGAAAAATATTTTTTTTTGCGAAAAAGTATATATTATGTTCCAAAATATGAATTTTTTTGAAAAATAATATTTTTGCGAAAAATATATATTATGTTCCAAAATATGATTTTTTAAAAAATATATATATTATGTTCCAAAATATGATTTTTTTTTTTGCGAAAAAGTATTTATTATGTTCAAAAATATGAATTTTTTTTGCGAAAAATATTTTTTTTGCGAAAATTATATACTATTATGTCTTAAAATATGATTTTTTTGCAAAAAATATATACTATTATGTTCTAAAATATGACTGAAAAATAATTTTTTTTGAAAAAATATATATTATATTTTCCGAAATAATTCATATTTTGGAAAATAATATACTCCCTCCGAAATATAATTTTTTTGCGAAATATATATATTTTTTAATTTATAATTTTTGCGAAAAATATAATTGATTTTTGAAAAATAATTTTTTTAAATGGTTGAATTCACTAAACTCCCTTATACTATTGAGGGTAGTTTAGGCATTTTGACTCAAAATGTGAGGTGAGAGGGCATAATGATGAAATTGAATAGTATAGGGGGCAAAGTGGACACAGTGAGAGTTAGTTGATTAAACTGAATAATATAGGGGAATTTCTTGAAATTAAGCCATATTTTTAAGGTAAAAAAGGAAAAACTCTCATCTTTCAACCACTCATTCTGAAAAAAAAAAATGTAAAAAAAATCAACTATATTTTGAGGTAACAAAGCAAAAATCCCAAACTGAAATAATTAAAAAATAGAAAAAAGAAAGTACAATAGAAATTGTAATTTGTAAGTAACTCTCTGATACCAAATACAAACACAAAGTAGGACAGGATCAACTAACTAAGATGATAAACATGAGAAGTATAAACAAGAAAGAGATATATGAAACAAGAGAGATATAGAGGAAAACACAAGATTTTATTTCTGGAATCCGATGATCCATACAATACTGAGAGCTCTCCTTTTATAGAGGAAGGAGAGACTGAGAAAACACATAAGTGCCCTTCGAATATGTCAGCCATGACATCAGACTAACAAAAGACTGAAATACCCTTGCCGACAGACTTAATGGCACCGAATACAACTGAAATAACAAATATACCCTTGCCGACAATGAAAATTACAAATACAACTAAAATGGCACATATACCCTTGCCAACAATGAAAATTACAAATACAACTAGAATGACAATTATATCCTTGCCGACAATGAAAATTACATAAAACTTATTTTATTGCATCATGACCCAAGCATTTTGCAAAAATCATCAATCAGGGCTTTGCGAGAAGTACTCATCATTATCAGAATTATACTGAGGAGGAGAACCTGCAACAGGATAGGGCTGTTGATGGACTCTGTAGATCGGATGGTCTTCATCAATGAGGTCCCATGAATACTGGGCTTCATGTTCGGAAAGAAGAGTGATGAGTTTCTGTTTCCAGTCTGTGGGATAAAGATCTGAATGGCGCCAATGAGAGGTATCACTGTGAAACAGAGGTGGAGATATAGTCTGAAGAGGAATGTCATTGTGATGACAGAGCTGCATCCTGTGAAGATTGAAAAATGTAGGCATGTCATGCATGATGGTATTCTCATGACCGGTGAAGAAGGAGACATGGTAGGATTTTTCAATATGAACACCAGAATCTGGGGTAAGATAAAACTGCTTTTGGGACCAAAACACGAACATAGGAGACTGAAATGGACACTGGCGAAACTTTTGTTGCCAAAATGGAATATCTCCGAAGAGGGTAAGCCACCTACACAATCGCAACTCAGAGGCAAGAAGGGAATTTAGTAAACACTGAGCAAGATATTGCAACATTTGGGATTTATCAAAAATAATACCTATGTGATAAAGATCTACCAGGTACCAAAGAAGAAAGAACGTTTCACGAGGAAAACTAAAATAAAACACTGGATTGATTTCAAAGTGAGTGAGAAAAGGATAAACAGGGTGGAATGGCAAATTTCTAAGAGGGCCGTATTCAAGTCCATAGCGATTGACATAGAGAAATTGGAATGAATTGACCATGAAGCAACTACGAGAAATAAGGGTTTTTTCAAGCAGAAGGATCTGAAGGTGAAAGGGCAACTGAGAGGGTTTGAAACATGCAATCAGGGGAAAACATAAGGGAAGATTAGGATGAACAAGGTGAATATCTTTTTTCAATCTGGAAAGAAAATCAGGGAGCACATTGGTTTTTCCTTTGATATGAGCAGCATCAAAAGACCACTGGGAAAACCAATTTGCCCATCTCAGGAGTTGAGCCTTGGGAGGATGTTTCTGTTTAAACTTAAGCATGTTAGGAAAACTGCTAAGGTCGGTCTCGATCAGGAAATGATGACCTATCAAATGGAATTCGAATTTTTCAATACTGCGTTTGATAGCCAAAATTTCTTTGTAAGTAGAATGGTAATGGGTTTCAGCGGAGGAGAAAGAACCACTTTTGTAACCACAGATCATTCGGGATTTATCATGATGTTCTTCAAGAAGAATAGCACCCCAATAAAGATCAGATGCATCAGTTTGAAGGACTCTTTTCCCATCAGAAGGGATTTTCAAAGGAGGAAGAGACCGAGACACTGATTTGAGGAAAACAACCGCATTTGTACATTGATCTGACCAAGGGGGAGGGGATTTCTTAAGCAGTTCAAAAAGAGGTTTTCGGTATTGGGTAAGGTTAGGAATGAATTCAGACATGTAGTTTACAATACCAAGAAACTGTTGAACTTGCTTAGAAGATAGGTAAGTATCAGGGAATTGATGGAGTTGGGTAGCAATGTGAGGTTGGAGAGCATACTGGCCCTGAGAAATCTTCATGCCTAGAAACTCGATTTCAGGTTGAGCTAAAATCAATTTCTTTTCAGAAAGCATGATTCCAAATTTTTGAACAATACTATGGAAGGTTTGGAGAAGGGTGACATGTGTTTCAAGGTCTGGAGAGAAAAACAAGATGTCATCAATATAAACTAAGGCCGAAGGTAGGATATGAGCAAAGATACGAACCATGGCTTGCTGAAATAGAGAGGGTGCAGTTTTTAAGCCAAAGGGCATCACCGTCCAATGGAAATGGTGATCTGGGATACAAAAACCAGTTTTGGGACGGTCATCAGGGTCGATACCAAGTTGCCAAAAACCATCTTTAAGATCAAACTTAGAAAAGATCTGGGCTTTGGGTAAATTTGAGAACAGGACAACTCTTCTGGGAAGAGGGAATTTGATATCTTGGAGGAAGTGGTTTAAGGGTTGGTAGTTGATGACAAGGCGGAACTTACCACGAACTTGCTTTACACGCTTATTTACATAGAATGCTTCACAAGCCCACTGAGATTGGGTTGGTTCGACAAGGCCTTCGGTTTGGAGTTGGTGAAGTTCTTGGACAGCTAACTAGTAATGTTCTGGATTCATACCATGGTGGGTGACTTTGGTAGGGTTGAGGTCTTCATTTTTCTTGAAGGGGAGGGTGATGAAGAACTCTGGGTTTTTCCACAGAGGATGGGCACATTTGGTAAGGAAATGGGAATGGGAATCAGCACAAGAAGTTTGGATAATAGACTCTCTGAAGGAGGATACAGTGTCAAGGGAGAACATGTTAGGTCTAGTAGTCCAAGGAAGGTAGTAATTACGAAACTTCAATCCTTTTGGCATCCAAGAGATTTTGGTGAGTTTCTGGAGAATGTCAAACCTGATGAGAATATCTTTGTTGGGAAGTTCAGAACGAAGGACTTGATGTTTGACAGTATATCCAGGAAACAACTGGAGGATGATGGGCTTACTCTTGAGGGTAATGGCAAAAGTTTCACCATTGGCGGCAGTGAAAGGGTAGTAACATTTTTGCCAGTAAGACCTTGGAAGGATGGATGGATTAATAATAGTCGAAGCTGCTCCGGTATCAAAGAAGGCTATAATAGGGATATGTTTGGCATATTTGTCCGAAAGAATATGGATTTGGGCAAGGGGTTGGATTAGCAAGGATGAGGCTAAAGAAAATTCCACATAGAAAAGGTTATGAGGATAATCAGCTCCAGACTCAGAATCTTCTGAAGAAATGTCCTCAGATTCTGATGAGGCAACAGAGAAAGCCATGATAGTGTCAGCACTGGCTTCATCATCAATAGAAAAGAGGGATTCAATGTCTGCATCTTCTTCATCATGCGGGAGGATCTTGGAAATATAGTGGACCAGTTTTTCTCTAGCAGCTTTGTTTGGGCATTGTCTGGCATAGTGGCCTGGTTGTCTACAAATGTAACATCTGTCAGATTTGCGCTTGCCACGAACAGGTTTTTTGCGAAAGAATCGCCATTTCTTCCGTCTAGAAAACTTGGGGAAAGAAGAGGATCTCTGGGGTTTCCACTTCTTAAAATTCTTAGTTTTCTTTGTAGAAGGACTGCAAGAACAAGATTTGTCGGATTTGTACTTGATGAGGCGATCAGATCGATCACAAGCTTTTCCCAGAAGCTTTCCTTGTTCATGAAGTTTTTTAAAGAATTTCTGGTGGTTGCAGAGCTTCTCAAGGGATTGGAGAACATGTTGGTAAATGGAACCAAGGGATGTGTTGTTCAAGGCCATGTTTTTGGTTTAAAGAAGTTTAAATGTTTCATTTCCAAGAGGTTCTGGAAGTGAGTTGAGAAAAGATTGTTTAAGATTAACATCATCAATACCACCAAGAACATAGAATCGTTGGGACATTCGGAGAAAATGGGTCTCCAAATCTTTGCGCTTAAATGAACAACACCTCATACTCAGGAATTCTTCACGGACAACACTGAGCAGGCCATCAGAGGAACCAAGAAATTCATTGTGTAAGACATCAATGAAAGCAGAGATAGTTGGCAGCTGAACAAGCTGGAGGTGTCGGTACTCTCCTAGAGCGAGGTACCATTGGCGGAGGCGACCAAGGAATTTTGCCACACAACGAGTCAGGACTGAGCGAAGTTCAGCATTGGGAGTAAGCATCTCTGCAGTGCACTAAACGTGGATCTCATAGAACTTGTCCAGCCATTTGGAATGGGGGATATCATCAATAGAAAACCCATTATGAGATTGGGTCTGAGATGGAAAATTTTGCTGAGGATGTATCGGAGGAGGAGGAGGATCCTCAACTTCTTCAACAATAGGATCAACATTAGGGGGATACTGAGAGTTGGGATCAACCATATGGATAAAGGAGGCAGAGTGTGCTTCGATAGTTTCAGCCACAGAGTCAAAATCAGATTGTCCTTGGGGGAGGTTAGCCAATTTTAGTAAAATTTCAGGCTGGAACATGAATTGAGCTGGAGATTTGCCTTTGGGATCAGAAGATGTAGAAGGTGTAGGTATTAAAGGTTGTAAGGATGAGGCAAGAATAGGTTCTGAGACAAGGGATACATGTGGTGTAGAGGTGCTTGGAGGTGGTGGTGGAACCGAAGGTTTTCTGATCTGTAAGTGTGGTAAGGAGGGAGGTAATGAAGGAGAGGAAAATAGGCTGGGATGTCCAGGTGGTGCCACATATAAAGGTTGGGACATAGGTTGGGATGTATAAGTAGGGAAAAGGGGTGAAGAGCCAAAGAAATCAGGAGGAATGAGCTGGCTTTGGGTTTGTTGAGCTTGCAAGGACTGCAGTTGTATTTTCAAGTGTTTCATTTCAGCATCTTTGTGGAGAAAGGCTGAAGTGAAGGTTTGGTTGGAGTATGCCATCTGGAGAAGTTCACCATGAAGACCTTGCATTTTTTGCTGGAGATCATTGATAAGGAGTTCCAAAGAGGTGAGCTTTCGGTGGAAAGTGTTTTCCAAAGTCTGTTGGGAGTGTGAAATCCTTTGCAAGATTTTGTTCTAGGCCAGGGCATTGGCAGATTGCCAATTGATAGCCGCTTCGGCGGTGGTGATAGATTTAGTAGATCCGTCTGAGTGGATGATATGAGGGTCTGGGATCTTGTGGTGATGAGTTGTTTTTTCTTGAGGATCATGGTAGGAAAGATGAGGAAAGTCTGTTTCTGTCCAGGATGATGAAGGAGAAAACATGTAGCAGGGAATAGATGCAGGTTGAGTCGGTGGTGGTGATGGTTTTGGAGTGCATGGTTTATAGGGTGGTTTACAAATTGAAGGAGAAGGCTTAGGTTGTGGTGTTTTGGATTTACCATAGGTAACATAAAAATCAAATTTTCCAGAGGGTTTACCAAGAAGGTCTACAGTGGGATCACCATTTTCATATATTTCCTTTAAACGTTGCTGAGATGACTTTTTCTTTCTTCTGGGCTCATCCTCAAAGTCATACAGACAATCATCACAATCACAAGTATCAAAAAACTTGTGTCCAGTGGCAGGGTCTTGGAAAAAATAGACTGGGTCTCCAGAGGATTGGAAAAAACTGATTGGAATTTGGTTTTGAAAGGCTGAAGGAGATATCATGTTAATCTCGGGGAGGCGTGATGAAAATATAGGAAGGGAACTTGGAGAAGGAGTATCTGGCTTGGGAAAAGAGATCTCAACGGAGCCATCAGGTTTGGTAGTGAAAGTAGGATTGGTGGACTGAACTGGTTTCGGGTGTTGATGTGTTTTCTCATAAGCTGTAACCCATGATTCTGGGAGCAGCTTAAGAAGCTCGGGTCTGGAGAGCTGCTTGGGAATATGGGAACAAGTTGCTTGATGGGTGGTGTTTATGTCGAGCAGGAGCGCATCATTGGAGGCAGAGGATGGTAAGTACATATCCATGGCATGATTTTGCAGTCGGTATGCCATCTGATAGTGGAGGGTAGCATCATAGGTGGTAGAGACAGTGGAGGCGCCACCAATCTGGATCTGGACTTTCAAGGCACTAAGCAGATGTGGATCTACTAAGGGCATGTTGAAGTTTGGGAAAAAAGTGAACACTACCGTGCCAACATTTAAGGTAGTTTGGACAGTTGCTATGCAGGCATGCTGATAATGGTTAAATCTGGTATCAACCAGAGCAATACGAGAGGTAACAGGGAGACCTTTTCGACCATGAAAAGAGAGAGCAAGGCGAACAACTCCGAAATGGAGATGTGTGAAGCCTTGTTGTTGCCACTGGCTAGGAAGGTCAGAAGGTAACTCGAGGGGAAATAATTGTTCTTGTTCAGTAGCAGGAATGAAACATTGGTCGAATCGAGAAGCTTGCAAATATTCTTTTACTGAAGAAGGGCGAGGGGTTTGGAACAAACGGGTAACGGTCTTCTTGACTATATTGGTTGGTTTCGCAAAAACTGTGTAAGGATTAACCATAGGAAGGTCGGTGACAGGGACTTTGCTTGATTCATCAAGGTAGTCATACTCATATAAATATTTAATGCGAGAAGAAGAAGAAGAAGGTGAAATGAGGGATCTAGAACTAGAAGATCTGGACATAGACATAATGGAGGAAATCTGGGTTCATCAATTACTCATACTTATAATTATAATTTCCCAAAACAGTGATTTAATTAAAACCAGATATGTTATACAAGAAGTGGTCTAGGCAGAGCGTGATCTATGGACCAGTCATGCACCGTAACTCTCTTCAGGTTTGATTGGCTGACAATAAACATATATCAAGCCAAGATACAGAGGAAGGTAACCCGAGCTAAACAGGCATGAACCAGCCTAAACGCTCAAGGGACTATTATCCTCAATAAATTGGAGCAATCTATGTTAATTGAACAAATAATCACCAAATTTTCACAAAGAAAAGAGCTTCACAGAGAAGATCGGAAGGTTACGGCGAATGATTTGGGATACGTTGCACAGTCCGAAGACACTCAAATCGTATAATCCAGGGACCACTCGCTAGAACACTTCAAGAGTAGAAAAATGAGTTTTTTTTTTGTTTTATTTTTATTTTTTAAGTATGGGAAATTAGAATTGCCCCAAAGAATTAAATCCGTCGTTATTTGGTAATTATAATATGGCCCCAAAAAATTAAATCCAGCCCAACCCAACCTAACCTAGTGTGTCAACCTAGTGTGTCATATTAGTCCCAAACCCAACCCATTTTGAGCATACACAGTGAACTATATCATCACTCGTGTATGGAGTAGCGAGGTCACAGACTCGCAAAGCTTAGGTCTGATCTGACACACCCACCGGAGATTTTAGAGAGAGAAAGCGATGGACAGGGAGTGGGGCTCCAAGCCTGGCAGCGGAGGCGCCGCCTCCGCCCAGAACGAAGCCATCGACCGCCGTGAGCGACTCCGCAGACTAGCCCTAGAAACCATCGATCTCGCCAAAGATCCCTATTTCATGCGAAACCATCTCGGAAGGTCCTTTTTACTCCTCTCTCTCTATATATACAGACACACACACACACACACACACACACATATATATATATATATTATAATGGGGTTTTGTTGTGGTGTTGTGTAGCTATGAATGCAAGCTTTGTCTGACATTGCACAACAATGAGGGGAATTACTTGGCGCATACACAGGGGAAGCGACACCAGACCAATTTGGCCAAGAGAGCCGCTCGCGAGGCTAAGGACGCCCCTGTTCAGCCTCAACCTCATAAGCGAAAGGTCTCTCTAAAAAAATCAGGTATATTCTTTATTTTCCCTTTTCAGTTTTGTGTAATTTATCAATTTTTTTAGGGTTTATATTTTGCTACTATAGTTTGTTTTAGGCATGTACCATGGTGTCATGGTTTGATTTATATCTCACACTGGTGATGGTGATTATGTAGAATTGGAATAGCCATAATGTGTTGCTCTAGTTCTAATTTCCTCTAGCAAATTAATGGGTACCAATTATGTGCTTCTTAAGACGGAGATAAAAACAAATAATAATTTGTTGTGGAAACGATATAATATGAAAAATTCAATTAGAAGTGGCGAGAATTGAGGGGTCAAGTACATGTCCAACTATGTGAGCAAACTTCGTGAATATTATATTTTTAGTTGAATTTTTTTGTAACCTTACGGTACCCAAGTGTTGCTTTACTCATGGTCTGTGGTTGGATAACATTGATATATGAAAGAGTTATTATCATCAAGCAAGAATAGCTAAAAAATTTCTTTGGAAAATAAGGTGCTGTAAATTTGTAGTTATGATTTAAAAATTATAGTGACCGAGATATATCATTGGCATCATAAGGGCTGTTGGGACTCAGACGAATTTATATGTATGAATGTGGGATGAAGTCTTCACAATGAGAATGGATGACACCAGTTATAAAAATGAGATTTTTCTCATTTATTAGTTCACCATGATGCAACTGTAGCGTCATGCACTCATATGGATGATAACTAATTACTTGAACACTATCTCAAGGGATTAAGAATGTGGATGGAAAGAAGGTATAATATATATGTTTTTTGTTTTTTTTATAGGTAAATACACACTCACACACCACCCACAATGTCTCCTAGGAGACTCGAACCCCTCACCTCTCCATTTGGGAGGTGAGGTTATTCCATAGCAACACTTGTGTGCTGGTATATATATTTATTTCACATTGGAATATGGTCTTTATTAAGATCTAGAAGTTAGTGGCCAAGCCCTTGGCTAAGGCAGATAATTCACTGTCTCATCTTTTTCATTATTGCACACTTCCAAGCATGCACAAAACCGTAAGGAAAAATAAGTCGATAAATCAGAGGATTGCAGTCCTTTTCTTCACATCATATGAAAAGACCTAGCATTCATGATCATGCTCTTGCAGAATTAGCTGCCTATACCACCTTTAGCTCAAGTGCTAGCTCCTCCTCCTTTGAAATGTAAGATTGAGGGAAGTGGGGACATGTGTGTTTAACTTACATACCAAACAAAATTATTGTCAGTTGTCATATTAGTCCTTTGAAATGTAAGATCGAGGGAAGTGGGGGCATGTGTGTTCTTATTGTGTTTAACATACATAACAAACAAAATTATTTTCAGTTGTCATATTAGTTCTTATTGTTTTAGGACTTAGCTGCATTTTTACTTATAATCTTCTGTCTCTATTGCATTAGCAAAACATCTTAGTGGTTCTTTTGGTTCCACCTCTAAATGGCTGTAAGCTAGGTGGGTTGTAAGTAGTTGATTTGATTGGACATGTTGGAGAGGCGTAGCAAATCAGTAAATTGAGGAGAGGGATGTATATTAAGGGATTTATATTTAATAATTCCGTTTTATGAAAATTGTTAAAATAAAACATAGTTCTATATTTGGAAGTTACTTTTTCTTTTTGTAGTAACAGTGGAGAGCTTTGACTTTAGTACAAATTTGTCATTTTGCAGTATATTTTTGTCTCCAAACTTCTATAAAGAACATAAGCCTAGTACCTTTCAAAAAAAAAAAGAACATAAGCCTAGTTTTATTAGAATGATGAGATTTAGCTAGATGTTATTCTTGTGGTAGCTAATCTGTTTCATTGGTCCAACTCTCACCATGACAGTACTTCTGACTCTTGTCCTTTTTTAGTATCACCAAATGTGCAGCTTTTTAAAATTGTATAGCTCTAAGGTCAACACTGTGCTTCTTTCTTCATCTATTGACATTTTTAATTTAATTTTTGATGCCAATGCAGTCAAAATTGGTAGACCTGGTTATCGGGTGACAAAGCAGTTTGATCCAGAGACAAAACAGAGATCTCTTCTATTCCAGGTGCGAATTTATTGTGGAACATCCAAATTTTATGACATAGTGCACTTAAAAAAGAAGAGTTAACATGCAAGAGAGATAACTGATTTATTTCAGAAGAGCTGCATAACTATGAATCTACTTGTGTGTAATTTGTTCAAATTTTAAGGGAGGTCGGTGTAATTTACCCTTGATTTTTCTACCCTGTTTTTATTGAAATGAGATTTCAATATCATTCGTATCAAAGTTCTTGCACTTATACTAGGAATGAAACTTGAAAAATACTGACTGCTCAGACTATAGTTGACTTACTAAGGATAATGACCTAATAACTGGACCTCACTTGGCCATCAGACCAGTAGACCATTGGTAGAGCCTCATGTGGTCAGTGAACTTTTGAAATTACCAAAAGATAGTAGACATGCGTTGTAGATGATTATATATGCATACATATAGAGAGAGAATATTAATTTTTCCACATGTTTGCTTAATTGTACAACCAGAGATTGGTAATAGAAAAGGAAGCATCAAGCTAGTTGTTGTCATTGCATTTGCTGAACTTCTTATTCGCTTGCTTGCACTGCTAAATGATCTAGAGATGGTCTTCATATGCTAGCTGTGTAAATCATATTGTACTCTCTCTCTATATATATATTTATTTTCCATTTTTCGGAGGGCGGAGAGGGAGAGATAAAAAGGGGGTTGGGGTTTTTTACTAAGAGGAGAGTTCATTCAAATGGATTATATGGAAGCTGGGTTCAAAAGTGCCGGGCACTTTCCTTATACACGAAAAAGATACTCAGAAGTAGAAACGTGTCCTATGATTTCTTGTTCACATGCGAAATTCCTGTTTGGTTGCTGGTATAAATGATTTTCATCAGAGATACCCTGATTATTAATGCTAAAGTAAAATTATGTTATATAATTTTCTGTTCACGAGCAATATTCTTTTCAGTACCAGTCAGTGGATAAGTCAGTGTATGGTTTTGTTTATGCACATACTTGGCATTAACCAATAGTGACTTTGATATTTGGCGCAGATTGAATATCCTGAGATTGAAGACAATACGAAGCCAAGGCACCGCTTTATGTCGTCCTATGAGCAGGTGGGCTAAATTTCAATTTAATCCTAAAAAACTGGAGTTTTAATGGTTCGCACTGAGCCTTTTTTCTCTGGTTGGCCTTTGTTTTAAAATCTTTTTATCATATTGCAACTTTACTTTTCTGCCGACCACATCCAAATCCTAATCTTCCATAATTTTTTTTTTCTTTCTTTTTCTGTCTTTTTCATGGGCAGAGGGTCCATTCCTTTGACAAAAAATACCAGTATCTTCTGTTTGCAGCTGAACCATATGAAATCATTTCTTTCAAGGTAATTCAATTGTACAATTACATAAATGCTTACAATCGTTTTGCTATTTTGTCAAAAAAGAATATATGTCTTTTTGGCATTGTTGGGTAATCAATAGGTTTCTGGATGTGCATATACATTTCAGGTTCCAAGCACGGAGATTGACAAATCCACTCCAAAGTTTTTCTCCCATTGGGATCCAGACTCGAAAATGTTCACGGTTCGTCTATCTGCCTGACTTATACTACTTTAAGTTTTTATTTTGATTGTAATTAGGAACCAAGATTTTTTAGGTCAAATTTGAACCATGTTTACTGTATGGGTTCAACCCGGTACTGAGTTGTTTCAATGCCTCTTTGGACTGTGGCCAAGAATACTTGGTTTCATTCGCCAAAACAAATCAGTTAAACTACTAGTCTTCTTTTGGCTGCACTTCCAGCAGAAAAACAAGACATCGGACCTCCTAGGCCTATCTACTGGTTTAGAATGGTCCACCTTACCTAGATGGTAGGGAGCGGAAGCCACTAATTTGGTTTTAAGAATTAGTGATCTTGTTTGAAATTTATCTAACGGGGGTCATGTGGTATACAATTTACAGTTGCAGTTGTACTTCAAAACCAAGCCACCAGAGGCGAACAAACCGCAGGGTGCCCCTGCAGCCAATGGCTCAGCAGCTCCTTTGCCACCTCCACCTCAAGCTCCACCACCGCCGCCACCTCCACCACAAGGACTCCCACCAGGAGCTCCAATGGGAAATCCTCCTAGAGCCCCACCACCTCCTCCAATGGCGAACGGACCAAGGCCTATGCCTCCAGGTGGGAATCTACCCGCCCCTCCACCACCCCAGCCTGGGAGTGGCTCAATGGCGAACTTTACTCCTGGCACTCAGATGGGAAGACCTCCAATGCCACCACCTCCCCTAGGTTTTCCCGGACAACAAATGCAAGGCCAGGGAGCACGCCCTCCACCACCTCCCAGCATGGGGTAAGAGGTTCTTGAACCTGCCAGATACGAATGTGGTGAGGTGCTAAACTCACAGATAACAAAAGATATGGTGTACATTGTCTGGACTTTAGCGGATCTGTGTTCTCATGCAAATTGTTTACATTACGGCTCTGTTTCCAGAAAAGATTTTCGAAGTTGTGTAACAAACTGTATTAGTTTCTTTTTTTTCCCCTGATTTTTGGCAAAGGTCGAGTTATTTTATTTATTTATTAGTTAAAAAACATATTTTATTTGAAAAATAATATCCTTGCATTTAAGACAATTAAACACTGGAAAATAATAAAATATATTTAAACCTAGACAGCCAGAACCTAGATGAAAAAGTGATGATTTATGGACATAGCATTTATAGACTTCAATTTGGCCAAATAAAAGCAAAGGGATACCAAACAAGAAACTGTCCAAAGCGGATAACATGCACAATAATTTCCCCTTGCTATAAGGATAAAGCGTTTCTGCCAATCACCTCATCAACACACTGACAAATGCACCTATTGCCACAAAACTGAAGTTGACATATATAAAAGAACAACAGAAGAGGGCCACCAAATGTAATAAAAAAAAAATGCATGCCCATATTGTCACAAAACTAAACAATAACTTGGAGACAAAATATTATTAGCCTGAGCAATTCTTTGTCATGAACTCCAATTGGTAAACATTTGTATAAGAAACTCAGCAGACTGTTCCAAAGCCAAGAAATTGCAGCCTTGGCCAAAGGGAAACTCTCAACAGATCGAAAAGAGTATTGAATCAGACAGTGTACTAACTCGCTATAACATTCGGAGGGAACACTTTCTGAATAAATTCTAAAAAACGCTCGGAGTAGAATGTAGGGTCCACGGCAGAGATGGACAGCGAATCAAATTGAATAGATTTGTATGCATGCTCCATCTTCTTAGTCATGTTGTACTCCTGCAATATGTCAATTATACCCAGGTATAATACAACGTCATACACCGGATGAAACATCTCTGTTTCCTTTTCCCCTGGAATATGCTCTGCTCTTGCTGGCATGTTCACTCCCAGCTGAATTTGGAATCTGTGCTTAACCATTATAAAAACAGAATCAAACTTCAAATAATGGAATAGAAAATCTAAATGTTTTCAAAAAATTGGTGACCAGAATGTCTTTTCTATGGTCAGTTCTTGAACATTCCATGAAGTTTCTCCCTCAGCAGCAAGGTGGTTTGAAACTGCTGTGGTTACTTAGGGCCACCATGGACTGGTTTCCGGGTTCAGATCTCATTCTTGCCTCTTCTACATGCGTGTCTGTGTGGTGAGTGTCAGTGGGGGGCAGGGGGCTGTGAAGGAGTTGAGGCAGTTCTCTTTCTAGATGGAATGTCAATTCTTGCTATGTTCATTTGAAATCAATCATGTAATTCTCTCTGTGTTTGACGCTAGTTTTTTTAATCCTTTCAGCTATTCCCCAATTCATCTAGGAAAAACAATTCCATATCCTGTGTCTGTAAGGGTGACTAACTTGTGAAAGGTGAAAGAATGTGTCTTAAAAGGATTTTGCATGCTTCCATTGGAGGTTTGGGTCAATTTTTTTTTAAATGTCCTCTTCTAGTTGAACGGATCATACCTTGCTGTACCAGGAAGAAGGAGATCCACTTCCTCATCACCAGTAGCAGATGATGCTCTCAACCGACTACCTCTTATATGAGGGCCCACAACAACACCATTATCGTCAGCTCCACGGGGAACCAAAACAAGGCCTTCTGGGTAGTTTGATATTTCATCTTCCATAGCCTCTGATTGAATCATCACACGCAACAGAATTTTACAAACAATTTTATTTCCCAATAAACAATGCAAGAAGACAAGTAGACAGGCGAAAATAGGTGAGTTCATATAGCACAGAACACATAACAAAGAGAAAAATGGTAAAGATGCCCTTACATGTTTAGCAATGGAGGACCAAACTTTACCTCCATTTTTTAAGGTCCAAGCCTTTTAGCGGAAACAGCTGATTTTTCAAGACTCATTTATTGATTACCAAGACTAGGCTCATAAAGCTCATCGTAAGCCCTTCCACACAACTGATAACAAAAGACAAAATATTGGTAGAATGGTACCCAGCCATTGTTCATAGGCCAGGAATTCAAGTTAAACATTTTATTTTAGGATGGAGAGGCAGTCCGAGCATGAAGCAATGTGGTTCATACTTCAAATGTGTTTGTCACAACGCAATGAGTTTTTACTCTAGGGAGCTGAATGTATGACCAATTGACCATCACATCAGATCATAACTGAATGTATGACTGGAAAAAGTCATTTTGAGGGGCAATAGTGTCACTTCTTTTACTAGAAGAGTGAATGAAAGTTTAGGATAGAGAAAAAAAATTCCTTGTAAGTTCTTCATAATGATAGATATACATATATATAGAAAAGAACATATCTTTCTTAAGTGCCCCTTCCCTGCATTTGTTCCCATGGAAGAACAAACAAACAAACATATATATAAGATACCAACACAAAACAAGAATACTTGAACTTCTATAAGGCACAACAATATTGTTGCAAGAAGCTTACAGCTAATAAATAGACTAGCCATGTTAAAATTTGGTGTCGTCAATCTTCCTTTACTTCAGTTTAGGATAACCGTATTATAACAGCTGAAACAAGTTATTTTAATACCATAGCTATTTCTACATTTATTTTCCTATAGTCCATGTGACTTGTGGTTCTTCTTGTATCTTGGCATGTGCTCAAACCGTGTGAGCGCCTTTTATATACGTCTTATTTATCAAAAAGAAAAGAAAAAAAATCCATTGTGACTTGTGAGCTTGCATGGCCAACCAGCAGCCCAAGTTGTACAGCATCTTCCAATTTGACACTCGGGAACTCAAGGCAAGCACATTATAAACACGCACAAGAAATCAGTAATTCGACAGGAAACCCACCTTCTTCTGCAACAATTCCCAGTACATCTGCTCTGAAACTTCCACCGTAGGAAGGTCGAAGGTGTTGGGGGGCTCGATAATGAACACCAAGCAAAAGACTGTAATCCATAATGTTCTGTGCCTCCAAGAACTTGCTATCAATTTCTATCTGACTGCATAAAGATGGATTTAGGAGGCAGATCAAAACATATGAATGAATAAAGTGACTAAAGTACATGAAAGACACAGTTGCATTTAAATTATGCTGGATACACCATATTGGCATTATAAAGTCAAACTAGAGCATGTTAATAACACTTCGCCCTTACGGAAACCACCCCTGAAACAAGTTCATATTTTACACAGAAATTAGATAAATTTATTTATACTTCTCAAAGCACCTGAGATGCTTATTTGTTCTTCTTTTCCCTCACTTGAAATAACATTACTAGGGATTATTGAATGTAGCCTCTTTGTTATGATTTTTCTAGAATTGGAAAATCACCTCAACAAAAAGCAGAATTTGTAGATAGTGTCGTCTCCATGGGATTCCTAATGCGCAAATATAGCTACCTAGGAAACTTGAAACAGTTCAAAAATGGTGCAATTATTTGAGACCGACATGTTTATGGCACCTCAGTGAAGGTTCCTAGGGTCTCTTATTATCCATGAAGCATGCATGGATGAAAATATCCATCTTTAGCAGAAAGTTGACATGAGAGTGGTATCCAAAATATCATTCATGCAATTCCAAAGTCCAGACATAATACGAATTCACAGAAATGAATAATTAAAACAAACAATATGCAATAATTTGACTGAATGTAATTCATTTGATTTTCTTCTCCTACAAGTAATGCTCTAAGAACCAGATGTAGCAATACAACACTGCCTATGTTGGAAGACTATTCAGGTCCTTCATCCTAATAAATCACCAACCCAGATTTTTTCCATCTCGAAATAAAATTTTGAGCCTCACTGAACAAAAATTTAAAGTATATGCATGTGTCTCCATTCAGCTCAATCAAGTCAGAAAGTTCATAGCAAAATCAGTAGATAAAGATTATGTGAACTCCAAAAATTTTGTGGATTGAAAGGAAATCACAGTTTCTAAAACAACCGCTTACTCTAATAGAGCCTCTTGCCAAGACGGTTCTAGGTAAAAGCAATAGTTTAGATCCAGATCTTTAAGTATTGTGTTCTCGTCGATTTTAACCTTGTCTGCAGAACGCCCTAGGGAGGAACCTTTCAAATCAAATCTACGATGGATCCTTAATTCCGTGCAGAACATATTTCCCATTACCACAAAGCGAAACTGCAACAACGCAATCAGTTTCCAAATATTACCAAAAACAATGTGGACTAAGGAATTTCACTTATTGAACGACTTTGAGGAAAATAATAACAGTGTAACAGAAAAAGCATATAAATATATATATTTTGTGCCAGGATCAATGTGAAAGAGAAGACTTTTCATCAGCCTGGAGGTATGATTATCATACATTCAGCTCTTTGCTAAGAGACTACTCACTTGTAAAAATTGACTTATGACCTGTTCTGTTTAATTGTACGTGGAAAAATGTTTCTGTGACAATAAGGTTGTAATTTACCAGCGTTAATTACCTTTTGGCCACTAGAAGGTTTGATCCTGTGAAGACCAAAAAATTTGGTAATGAGTGTATTCTCATATGTCCGAACATGAAGGTGATAGTCCGGAAGCATCCGTAAAAGAACCTACACGTAAGAACTTTGATCACTTGAATGTTAACCAAATTGAGAAGAAAAAAGAAAAGTAGAAGGCTTCATGAATAGAAGTTGTGTTCTGACACTACAGAATTTGAATGATGGATGTAACAGACTATACAACTAAAACGTTTATTTAACATAAAATTTGTCGCAGGGTCAACAAGTAGATTGAATTGGGCAGAGAGCACTAACAAATGTTCTAAAGCAAAAAATTAAACCCAAAAGAATCCTTTTGTATATTCGGATGAGCACCACCAGAACCAGTCCTGGGACTTCGACTAAATGCTTCAACCACCACTGCCGGGAACTGAAACCCAGGGGTTGGCAACATGAACCATATGTTTCCATTCCACTCCGTTTATAGTGATTTCGGCCTCAACCAATAAAGAGATTAAAACCGGACCCAAAAGATTTATATCCATATCACACCTTTTTGTTCTTCTTTCCTCTGTATCTTCTCCTCATTACACCGATAATAAAATTCAATATATATTTATCCTCTCATTACTCTCTCTTGTATCCCTTTGCTTTCTTCTTTCTCTCTTCCCCTCTTTACACCAACTAAAATCTCATCCTAACTTTTTTTCTTCTTCTTTTTCATACTCTGTACTTATGTTGCAATTACAATCTCACTATCTCACTCCATGGGAAGATTTTCAATGTACTACTACTCTATTAAAAAGAGCAAGACCAAGCGGAATGGTCAACTAAGAGGGAATAACTAAAATTGAGAGATGAAGCTCATGAAGAACACATTGCAAGTATCAAGGGTCACTTACATAACGAGGTTAAGGGAAGTTGAGTCGAGAAGAAAAATGCTAACAGTGAGCATTAATGAACAGTCGATCGCTCGAGATTTTGGAGAGAAGTGTTATGAAATCTAGATTGTTTTCCTTGATCGACCAAATCCTGCAGAAAATGTTATCCGACACCCTCACAAACCATAATTCTGAAAGGATTTAACTTCCCATATTACAGGGGCCTCTTACCGGGGGTGGCTGCCCTTAGGCAAAAAGATAAGTGGTAAAGAGAAGTAAAAAAAAGGTCCAATTGTCCAATTATCATCTAATGACATTGTAGACCAACAAAGCTTTGGTTTATGGTATTCCATGTTTCCAGTAGAAAATTGTCCACACATGACTCATCTACATAAGCTGAGAAAAATACGAACGCTTCAATTTAATCTTCTAATTATCCATTATAGGTGCAACCAGCATCCTTTCAACTGGCTTGTCCATTAGACCAAGATTTATACTTACTACTCTTCCTCGATTCAACCCTTTTGCAAAAAGGTATACGCCACAGTAGCACCAGGGATGCATAAACAACCTAAAGCAGATTCTAGATTCATTATGTCAATTTGGGTTGAAAGCATACATCTTGGGTGTTAGTACTCCAGTATTCTTGTAACCCCGCTAGCAACTGCTCCCATGAAGTAAAGTGACAAGTTGAGACTAAAAGGGAGTCATGAAATGACTGGTTCAAAGGGCCACTTTTAACATCGCCGGGATCGGCACACTAATCCAAATATCAAGGCAAGGCCTGGGCCTTATGGAAAGGACAATTATCACTAATCTGTCTCTCTCCACAGCATTAGTGATCTGTGCAATAAGGAAAGGACAGTTATCACTAATCCCTCTATTCCAAAGAAGAATTATCACTAACTTGTTATCTACCATGGGCAACTCCATTTACGGCACGCCTTTAGAGGTCCGAAAGACTCACTAATTCACCTTCTAGCTGTGTCTGGTTTCTATCTATGCTGAAGAACCACATCAGAGCTCTCTCTCTCTGTCTAATCAAGCCTGACTAGTCTACTATATGAAAGTGACATGAAAGAAGCATCAGTTGTACAAGAATTTGATAGCAACATTCTTAACTTTACATTCAAATGGGTTGTGGTGCTTCCTTTTTTTGTTACTTTGAGAACAGGGGTGGGGGGAGGCTTGGGTTGAAGAAGGAAAAGAGAAACGCATGTAAATGAGCAACGTGCAAATTTAGATTTCTCACCTTTACTTCAGACTTTTTAAGTGTCTTAATCATGAAACGATCATCTTGAGATAAGAAAAACACACTACCACTTTTCCCAGGGGAAGAGAGTTCCCGAAGACCATCATTTCCACAAATGGACATCATGTAATCAGCAGCATCGATCTTAAACATTTCCCTCAAATTCCTAATACAACAGAAAATGATGTTATTCAGTTTTGACAGAAACATAACTCTAACATAAAACAAATCAATACTAACAATTGAACTTTTATTCTGCCATCAATCACAGAATGTTATTTCGTTTTTTGTTTTCTTAAAAAAAGTCCATGATCCCTTTGTTGTCAACTATCTCAACATCGAGGATAAAAATCTATTGCACAAAAGTATAGCATATATTTGTCTTTGTGTAGCATATCAAAAGTCACAGCAACAGAAAATTAGTCCGATTAGCAGCATAAATTATGCCATGATAAACAATTTTGAGGTATTTCTTGAGAGAATAGCAGACTATAGTTTCCAACAAAAAAGTACCTGCCGAGAGCATATGCCAAGATTTATTTTAGACAAAAACAGAAATCAATTAACTGCAGGAAGTCTCAGATAAACCTTAATCGCCTAATTTTATATTCTCAATCTGCGCCTTGTGCACAATGCACATGAAACAATGATCCCACCAGGGAACTTTGATAAATAAGGAGCTACTGGATCTCAGTAAATATGATAGTGACTATTAGGATTTTGACAGACTCAGAGAGAGAAGATGGAACTGCTAAAAAGTTCAAATCCTAAAAGCAAGCAAAAATGCTTGAGAAGCGGCAGAGCCATTATTTTGCTCAAGAGGGAAGGAGAACTACTGACAAACAAATAGAGGATCATTCAATCAATAATATGAAAAAATTAAAACTTCTGGTATTATCATAAAAGGTATTACCTAAATTGGTCCCCATTAGAAGAATTGGGGAGAGTGATCTCAATATAGAAGTAATCTAAATCATGTGCACAAAAGGACTGCCTCATACTTGAACCCACATTATCAAAACTCGTTAGTCCAAGGTCTTACCAATATACCACATAATGGCCCTACTCAGATTCAAGCCTTTGCCACTATACCTAAAGGAGGACCATCGGCTCTCACACATCGCACTACACAGTTCTACTTTAGACCTGGAGGAAGAGGGGTGAAGAGGTCTTAAAAGCTTTTTAGTATGCTGCGATGCATAAAACATGTTATGTAGCAGTCACTAATCTTTCAACATCCAAAAGTAATTTGCCCAAAATCTATTCCTTTTTCCCTTGACCTCTATTGCTTGTTCTAAACTGGTTTTCTGCCCAAAATTTCAAGTAGTTAGGGACTGTATACCTTAATTATATATAACATCTACCCTGCTCCATCCTGTGGCCAACATTCGCCCCAAAATGTTTATCCATTATGATCATCTGGGTGGCAACAAAGATTTGAACTTGGGACCTTTTTTACTTTGATAAGATTTGCACCTGCATGCATACTTCACAATAGCGAAAAAAGGCATATTTTATTTGCTTATTTGCCCTTTTCGCTAAAAGTTTATGACTTGTATACTTCGTCTTTTTTATTAGAACTAGTGTGAGAAGGGAAGGAATAGTCATTCGACGACAACGAATTGATTTAAGTTACTACTTAGAAGAGAACATAAAATGGTGCAAAAATTATTCGATGTAGATGTCAACCACAAGTCTAGTACACATCCAGTATGTCTACTTCCTTCATTTAGAGGAGATTTCAATGCAAGTTCTCTTTGAATGAGGAACCAGCAGGAGAACTGCTAAGATGAACTAGTTATTACCTTGAAACTTACGTAGTCATGGTTTGCAAGTCATGATTTGCAAGTACAACTATAAAGGAAGCAAACTGGAATAGGATTCAAGTATACCAAGCAATTGCATACATCTATATATGCACATATACACACACGCATACTGAATGCATAAATTCTAGAACCTTCAAAAAATTGAAGTTAGCCACTAACCTGAAAACCATTGGACAGTAATCTTTCCACCTAAAATCCTCTGACTGATGAGGCGGTGTCAATTGAGACCCTTCTTTAGGGAAATTCATCCAAAAGCTGGCTCGCGGGCCAAAATCTGAAGCTCGTACTTCTCTCCTTTGTATGGGTGTAATTTTTCCCACAGTATATCTGATCACATTCTAATATATTTTCAGTATTTATCTATCCGAAAAATATGTAAAATATGAAATAAAAAAACAGATAATGGTCATGTTCTGTGGCAACAAATGACATGTAGTAATTTGAGAAATCTTCAAAGTCACTATATACACCAAACCATGAAACCTGAATTGTACAAAATAAAATTTGAAACAATATACGCAAAAAATACACCAAGTGTAAGAGTATAAATGAACTCTTTTTTTTCGGTTTTCGACCAAAATAGAAAGGATTATTCTTGGTGCATGCTATTAGGTTGTAGGAAACCTGTTTATATAATAAATTCATTATCCGACTCCAAGTACTACATACATTTCTTATCTTCCTTTGTCTCATCCCTTTCCTTTTTTCTTCTTCTCCTGATTGGTATCTCCAAAAGCAATTAACTGGTTGCAGTATGCTATTCGGGGGTGTAGAGAAATCTATACAACCTTGAGTCCATAGGTAGAAGATATAAATTGACGTATAATTGTGACATGATTATAAATGAAGATTCATTTCTGGTATGAATGTAATAAACTATTCCATTCATTTTCTTTCTTTCTTTTTACAACAATGATCTGGCTTTTATACTCCCGTGAAACAAAGGATTTAATCTGATAGAGGTCCCTAATGTTCTGATCCACTAGAAGAGCAAAACATTGCATAAATTTCAATGCTTTGCCATTATAATTTATAACTGATTACGGTACCTGATGATTAATCTTAAGAGGATGTCAACTATTGGACCTTGAACTATATATAATCTACTTTGACACCATCAGGTTTCATTATCAGAAAAAAAAAACATCTTGTCTCGTTGTCTGCAAGATAAAGTCCATATATTAACTATTAAGGCACCAATACAGAAATTATTTATCAGGAAGGAATTCAAATAAGAACTCAGGACTAGAGCCTAAAATAACTTAGAGAACAAGAAGATATTCTCGCACTCGATAATTTTTTGATGATTCCTACAAGATGAATAACATTAAAGACTCAACATCAGTAATCCCAATGATAATAGCACCAGTAATAATACTGGTATATGTTTATCAAAAATATGCTCAATCATGCTTGCATAAGATGACGACAATACAAAAGATCCAGTGATTTATTAAGAAAATTACTGAATCAGTTATAGCAGGGCAATATAATTGTGGTTAAGAAAGTTTACCTGATTCCAAGCTGCAAACTGAGCATTAAATCGTAACTCCTGTGACCTTTAATGATTGATTCACCAGGCCTTTTTACATCCTTTACAAGTTTCTTTTGCAGCCTTTTTGCTCTTTTAGACGAAAAACTATTATCTAACACAAGTTCACTAATTAAAACACCTTGCATATATTCTCGTTCCAGAATTGGAGCATTTGCTTTGGCCTCATTTTCTTCGCATTTAGAAAAAGACTCAGATAAACCCATTGATACATCATGTCCAATTACTTTTTCAATAGATACCTCAAGACTCCAGCGCCTTCCTAAGGAAACATTTGTGGAGTGAGGCCGCTCCAGATTCAACAGGTTCCCATTGGAGAGCTTATCAGTTGAATTGCGACTAGAACGTGGGAGCCCTCCGGCCCTGGCACTTCCCATATCAACTGAAGCATTATGGATATGGGAAACTTGTTTATGCCTTCTTAAATCTGGCAGCAGCCCTCGTTTTCTCAGGGCGTTAAGGTATACTTCTTGTACAGCTGGGAGCCTGCTTCCATTTGGATAAAATGCCCCTTTTCCATCCTTCAAACCTCGTGTCCAAGTTCCAACATAGCAACCACCATCACTCCATGTATATACTCCAAATCCATGCATCATACCATTTAACCAACTTCCTTCATATGAGTCCCCAGTGGTCCAAGTTAGAGTTCCTTTCCCTGACATTTTTCCTCCTTTCATATTTCCCAAGTATATATTTCCATTACCCCAGGCATACTTACCAGGCCCTTCTGGGGTTCCCTGAATCCAAGATCCTTCAAATACGTCCCCATTAGGATAAGCTTGATATCCTAACCCATGTTTCAGATTCAACCTCCATCGTCCCTTATATGTCATATTATCAGGCCCGATATATGTCCCTGTACCTTGAATATAACCACCGGAAAATTCACCATCATAAACTGCTCCAGAAGACCATTGCAGTTTACCATATCCATTCCTCATCCCCCGTCTCCATTCACCCTCATATTTGCAACCATCTGACCACACATACTTCCCGGAACCCTCTGGTATGTTACCAAGAAATGACCCAGAATAAGATTCCCCATTAGACAGTAAAAGCTCTCCAACTCTAAAGCCAGCAGTTTCAGAAGAAGTACTAGCAACTTCCCCATTGTTCAGTGTTGTTGATTGGCCTTTGTCATTAAAGCAAATGACATCAAGAGATTTTGTCCTTTCTGGGAAAGGAGGTGCTCCTCCGAGGTCATCAACAATGGCCAGAGAGCCAGACATGCATAATGCCGAAAAGGGTTCAGTCTATTAAAAGGTTGTGACTGTCCAAAATATTCTTATGAGCTATCAGACAATAGGGATGCCATACAAATACGCTAGATGGAACAGCTAGCACCCCAGAAACTCCTTGTTCTTTGACCTATTATACAGAGAAAAGAGAGACAAATCACAAGTCAAAGATCTAAAACTTGAAACTTCCTCATTTACTAATACAATAAGTCATGATAAAGAGAGCAGTGAACATCAGTGAAGAAGTTAACAAGGTTCCGCACAGATGAAAGCAAACTAAAACCACAACTTTCATAATCCAAACAGTGGATTGTTTAAAATTTCCTATAAAACAAGAATGGAATTGATTCCAATTATCGAACATAGTGGACATAAGCTGAAAAACCATAGACAGGAAGAATTACAAGGAAAGTCATGATAAAAAGAAGGGAAGGCTACCGCAAACACCTTAAATATCCAGTTCTCCTTCTCAAATCTTCAATAACAGAAGTATTAAAAGGAAAAATACAAGAGATTTGGACTTTCTAGGATGTGTTCCTCCCGCATCATTAATACCACATGACAAGACATTCATAATACCAGAATGAGAAAACCAATTCTTGATTCTACTGTGCTTTGTTCAATTGTACCGGATTCGCCAGCTAAGCCTTCTGTTACCCAAACTCCAACCTTAGTTCTGACCAACTCCAAAGTAAAAAGGTTAAATATTAAGTGATGGGGACTGTCCCAGATGTTCTAATGAGATATAAGACGACGTGGATATCATGCCATACAAATACACCAGATAAAAATGTTGTAGTGCCATGGGAGGTCTTTGTAACATCTCTCTCCATCTCATACACAAACTGAATGTGATAATAGATTGAATATATGAAACATCTTCCTTTCCTCAATACAACCACCGCAAACTGCAATGCATTATATCGTGTGGATGAACAACAGTCAAATTTCTGTAGCTGTAGCAGTGAATTTTTTATTGTTATTTTTGTGGGAAGCGAGGGAGAAACAACTTTCAGCATACCACACTCGAAAGAAGAAAAAAAAGACAGGAAAGTAGAAGAGAAGATTCAAACACCAACTCTTTGGAACATCACTGCCACGGTGCCACCAAATGCAGCATTTGCTACCGCTTCGGTAAAGCCAATACTAGTTTAACACAATACATACCTCGTATTACTATCCCTATATATATCAATTTCATGACTTTGCGTAAGAAGTCTCTATTTGGCTCAAAGACCCTTATTCCTACCATGTAAGCAAGCATATCCACTCCACTGATCTCCAATTAATTTTCAGTAGATATTCACAAAAGTATCAACAGGTCAATTTGGTTGCCCTTCATGAATTCTGCATCAGACATAGGTATGTCGATAAACACAATCAAACATCTTTTTGGTAAGATGTAGTATGGACAAGAGCATGTAGAGAAACTCTCTAGAATCCACACACACGGAGGTTGTTCAGTGTGAGTTTTATTCAGCCAAAAACATTTTTTTTGTTCTATGCTGACAAAATTCATATACTGATTTTGCATGAGATGCCTTACACTCTTAGTC
Source organism: Cornus suecica (assembly GCA_963922005.1). Lineage (NCBI taxonomy): Eukaryota > Viridiplantae > Streptophyta > Magnoliopsida > Cornales > Cornaceae > Cornus > Cornus suecica. Next base: position 65,363,203 of record OY998244.1, on the reverse strand, counting down.
CTACCTCTGCTTCTAATGCTCGAACTCTTGTTGGAGTCCACCTAGTCTCTGGCCCAGCCGTTCACGATACGATTCGATAGTAAAAAGGCCTGTTCAATCTATGAGGAGTTCATCTCAGGAACCAGATAAGGATCAAGAGACAGAAGCAGCGATTGGAGCGGGCAATAGGCCGTAGGATTGGCAAATGACCGACGAAAGTTCGGACCGGACGGAAAATGAAGATCTTAGAAATCTGGCTCGAGAGACCTTTTCTCCACTATCAGGACAGACAGAAAAGGGCAAGCTGAGCCTTCAACTTCTTGATTTCTATAATATGCCGGTGTTTCCAACTTTCCATACATACAAATAGAAAAAATACAGCAGACCCCATTTTGTATAATCTTCAATTAAGGATAATAGGATTTGAGAGAATTAAACTTTAAAATAAAAATTCAAGTATAGATATCATGTCAAAGAAAATTGGCTGGTTGAAAATGAACAATGAACAAAGGAAATTCAAAAACACTTACTTCTAAAACCTAAAAACCTAAATTGTCATTGATATCGATTCTCATCTCAGGCAAGACAATTCGCACATATATGCATCCTCAACTACATTTGACTTTCAGGTAACTTTATACCAACCCCCAAATAAAGTAATCGTAATCTCCATATCAGGTAACTCTGTTTGGTTACCAAGAAAATTGACAAAAAAATTTGATATTCATAGTCACCAGCTCTAGGATCCCCATCTCAGGTCTCCGTTTGGTCACCGGGAAATTTGACGAACAGAATTTGATATTTGAATTCACCAGCTCCAAATAGTAGTAATTAGATCTCCATTTCGGTTCAGAGAGAATATTAATTTCCGTTTGGTAAGCAAGAAAATTTAGGAAAAATTAATTGATTTTAGTACTGAAGATCTTTATTTCAGTTCAGAAAATAAATTGATTGCCGAGAAAAGTTCAACTAATTGATGTTCGAAGTCTGACATTCTCTGCTGCTTTTTTCCCAAAACAAAATAATAAAATAAAAGCCATGCCATTACATGTAAAGGACTCCACAAAAGCCTTTGGAATTTCATTGCTTGTATTTTCCCGTGGATTCTCAGCAACCAAACAATGTTACACTGAACTCCAGAAAGAAATTCGAAATTGTTGTACAAAGGCATATCAGTCCAGAAATAGAAACTTCACAACACAAATAAAGCAATTGAGAGATCAAGACATGAACGCACATGCATGTATACGCATATATATGTATGTGTATATGTATATGTATATGTAGAGGGAGAAAGTGAACCTCGAATGACGAGAAAAAGGAGAGAGAATCAGAAAAGGTGTTGCAAAGCTGATATTAGGAAGCAGTTGGATTGAAAGCGTTTCTCAGCTTTTGATCAATCGTCTTGAAACGGATCGATTCCCAAACAGTGCCTCAGCCAGAGATAACGTAATAATATTCAAGGAAGAGAAGACCAGTGTGTATATCTATATATACACAGTATTTATATGTGTTTGTGTATATATATATATATAGGGTAAATAGCTTAAACCCCCCTCAATTTTACTCTATTTCCTTACTATATCCCCTCAATTATGAAATGAGCTTAAAACCCCCTAAATTTTCATAAAATGTTGCACCATGGGCTTGCCTTCAATTTGTTTTACCATTTTACCCTCCAAACTTTTTGTATTTCCACCTTACCTTTAATTTTATCCTTACTATTATATTTCTTAATTATTTATATTACAAAAATATTATTTCTTTAAGTTAGAATATTAATTATACCATTTACCTTTAATGTATTAGATTAAATATACTATCAAATGTTATTTTTATTTTTTGTAAGTTTTAATTATTTTATTTGTAAATCAATTAACTTGTTATTAAATTTTAGTTTGATTTAAATCATAAAACTCAATCCTAATTAATATATTCATAAATAAATAAGAATTTATGAATATATTTTTATGAAAAGAAAGTTTCATTTGGGCAAAAAAAAATTTTAATTAGGATAATGAGTTTTATGATTTAAATGAAATTAAGTTTTATTGGAAAATGATATATATTTTGGAATATATATATATAATTCGTTAAAAATATATATTTTTTGAATTGTTTTAAAAAATTATGAATTTTTTCCAAAAAATAAAATTTTTGGGAAAAATATATATTATGTTCCAAAATATGATTTTTTTCCGAAAAATAATATTTTTGTGAAAAATATATATTATTTTCCAAAATATGATTTTTTTTTCCGAAATATATATTTTTTATATTTTAGAAAATAATGTATATTTTTCATAAAAAATTCATATTTTTTAAAACAATTCAAAAAATTTATACTTTTGACGAATCATATATATATATATATATTCCGAAACATATATCATTTTCCAATACATATATTCCAAAATATACATATTTTTTCAAAAAATAATTTTTTTGAAGGTTTGATTTCACTAAACCCTCTTATACTATTGATGGTAGTTTAGGTATTATGACTCAAAATCATATTTTGGAACATAATATATATTTTTCTAAAAAAAAATATTTTTCTCAAAAATTTCATATTTTTGAAAATAATATATATTTTTCTCAATAAAAATTATTTTTCAGAAAAAATTATATTTTGGAACATAATATATATTTTTCCCAAAAAAAATATTTTTCGGAAAAAATTCATATTTTTTAAAAGAATTTGGAAAAGATATATATTTTAACGAATTATATATATATTCCGAAATATATATCATTTTCCAATATATATATATATATTCCGAAATATATATATTTTGTTCAAAATATATATATTGTTTTCATAAATTGGATTTATTTATGAATATATTAATTAGGATTGAGTTTTATGATTTAAATCAAACTAAAATTTAATACCAAGTTAATTGATTTACAAATAAAATAATTAGAACTTATTAAAAAAAATACATTTGAGAGTATATTTAGTCTAATACATTAAAGGTAAATGGCATAATTAATATTGTAACTAAAAGAAATAATATTTTTGTAATTTAAAGAATTAAGAAATATAATAGTAAGGATAGGATTAAAGGTAAGGTGGAAATACAAAAAATTTGAAGGGTAAAAGGGTAAAAAAAATTTGAGGGCAAACCCATGGTGCAAGAAAATGAAAGTTGAGGGGGTATAATTAATTGAGGGGGTATAGTAGAGAAAGAGAAGAAAATTGAGGGGTATTTTTAGCTATTTACCCATATATATATATGAAAAACTATGTTGAGTGATCCTGATTACCGTTGCTATAAAGTCACTACTCTAGGTGTAGAAATATGTGATATCACTGTAAAAAATTCAAAATTCATAATTCATTTACTTTAGTCAAACTAACTGCTGTTTTATATTTTATATTTCATTTATTTTGATTTTATTTGTGCCAAGAAAAATGTGATAGAAGTCAAAAAATGGCAATACCTCCTCGCCCAGAAGGTGGAAATTCCTCTTCAAGTGGTCCACTAGACTTTGAAGAAGTGGTCGAAATTTTTTATAAATTAAAACTAATTTTTCTTTTTATGAATTTTATGTTCAAATATTTTTTCAAAAAATTCAGCATGTATTAGACCACATTAATAGAAAGGTGGAACATTTTGTTAATGGAATAAGAATAAGAGGCAAAAAATATGTTACCCTAATTAATATTTTTATTGCGCCATATGAATTTGCTTTGACTATATTAAAAGACATTTCTAACCGTGAAAAGTTCAAATTTTGAAATTTTGACATATTTTGGCATAAGAAAGTTCGGATTGACTAATCTATCAAGACTTTGCATTAGTATTTGGAGTTTGAATTCGATTTTATGGGGAAAATATGAGTTAAGTTTTGTTGAATTACTGTATTAGCCTATAATGTTTATTTGATCCACAATTTGAAGATACTTAAACTTATAAATAGAAATATATTCTTAAAAAATAATTAACAAAATTGTCTAAAAAACTAAAAAATCTTATACACCGTAACATTATCTGTATCACATTTAAAGAATACCTAACTTTCGAAAATGCGTAGATTCACACTTATAAGCTTCAATATGTTTAAGAGGATCACTAAAATTGAAAATATATCCTACTAATTTAGAGTAAAAAAATATATATATATATTTTTTTAAAAAAACTTACTTATGAGCCATGTAATGCAAGGATGTTGTTCCAAAATAAATAAACATAAACTTAGGTATTTGACATGTGCTACAGGAATGTTGTTACATTTTATGTAACATAGCATTATCTGTATAATATTTAGGGCATGTTTGAGAATTATTGTTTTTGTTTTTGTTTTGAGAATAAAAAAACAAGAATAATTATTGTTTTTATTCTTATTTTCTCACCCAAAAGAACAAGAACAAAAAACATGTTTGTGGGAAAAAAACACACATATTCTCACATAATTTTTCCTCTCTACCACAATTTTTTTTTTTGGAAAATCCCAAAAAGAACAAAAAAAAACAAGTTTTTTTTGTTCCCTTATTTTTTCTACTATTCAAGAAAACAGTTTCCAAATTGAGAACAGAACAAACAGTAAAAGGGTTACCAAACATGTTATATTCTCCTAAACAGTGCCAAAAAACAAAAAACAGAATAAAAACAAGATTTACAAACCAACCTTAATGAATATTTAACTTTTGAAAATGCGTAGATTCACACTTGTGAGCTCCAATAGGACCAATACGTTTAAGAGGATCAATAAAATTGAAAAATTATCCTACTAATTTAGTGAAGTTATATAATTTTACAAAAAAAAACTTACGTATGAGTCATGTAATGCAAGGAAGTTGTTCCAAAATAAATTCTTAAATTCTTGTATATATATCATCTTCTTAAATTCTTAAAAAAGAAATTGACATTTTTATAAAAGATATACATTATATTTTGATAAAAAATAAAATAAAATAAAAAGGTACATAAGTTCACACCTTTTATTTTGGGTAATTTGCAATGACACCCCCTAAGATTTTGGTCAATTACATGTAAATGTTGGTCAACACACTATTTTACAGAGACACTCCATGAGGTTTGTAAAGTGTTGCAATGACACCCCTTTAAGGCATAAAATGACTTTAGTGCACTTGTATATTTTGATTTTCATATGAAATCTCTAAATTATCCCAATGCCTAAACCCTACACTTTACTCATTCCACCAACTACCCTTATCATCACACTTTTATTATTAAAAATTTACAATAAATAAATAAGATATACAACGTATATAATTTTATTTTAAATATAAAATTCAAAAATATCAAAAATATTTAAAAATATATATTTAAAGGTAAATTTCACCACTAAAAAAATTTCATCAATAATAATAAGAAGGAAATTCCATTATTTAATTACTGCTCTTAATTTTTAATATATTACTATATAAATATTTCTCAAAAAATATTAAAGGATTATATCTAATAACAATTATAGGTATTACATATCTAATAAGATATATATAAATTTTTATGTACGAATAGAAAAAAATATATATATATATATTTTTATATTATTGTCAATTAATAATTTTAATGAAATTTGATAATATAATATTAGAATTTCTCAGATATGTAGTACATATAATAGAATATCTTATTTCGATATGTAATACCAAAGAAAATCTCATCCCATTATGAAATATGATAATATAATGGTAGAATTTCTTAGATATGTAATACATATATACAATGGGTAAAGTGTTAGATATTTTAAATAAGATATTTTATTATATTATCAAATTTTATTAAAATTATTGATCGACAATAGTATAAAAATATATATAAAAAATTCTATTCATGTATAAAAATTTATATATATCTTACTAGGTATGTAATACCTATAATGGTTATTAGATATAACCCTTTAATGTTTTTGAGAAATATTTATATAGTAATTTATACTACTTATAAATGTACGAACCACTCTTATTATTTCTAAATATTAAATGCACGTGCCTCTTAGTTGGATGATTGTGTGATCAGACATGTCACTTGGGATTAAACCAAAAGATACATCTATTTGGAATATGATGTATAAACCAAAAGACACACAAATTGAAGTTGATATACGCAATCTACCCGCACTACCAAAATAAATAATTGATATGTTTTTTTTTTTTAAAAAAAAGGTAAGAAATGCACACACACCCACATGAGTCCCATTGGGCTCGAACCCCTAACCTCCCATTTGGTGAGAAAATATGATATCATCAGGCTATAAGGCCTTTTATATTGACATGTCTTTTTCTCTATTATATATTTCTCGTTTAATTCAATAAATATGTTATAATTTTCTTATCTTTACAACTCTTTCAATATTGTAACACTATAACTCTGTTTTTGACAGTAACTCTAAGATTAGTACACATCTATCTATTATATTTATCTTTCAATAAAATAAGTATGTAAGTTTAAATGATTGGAAATTATTATTCTTTTTTTTTTTGTATGTCAATCATTCACTTATAAGTTTTTCACAATGTGCAGAGCACATGCTTAATACTAGTATATTAAAAATTAAGAGCAATAATTAAATAATAGGATTTTTTTAGTATTATTATTGATGAAATTTTTTTAGTGGTATAATTTATCTTTAAATATTTTTTTCAAAATATTTTTTTTATGTTTTATAATTTTTATATTTAAAATAAAATTATATATATTGTATATCTTATTTATTTATTATAGATTTTTTAATAATAAGAGTATGATGATAAGAGTGGTTGGTGTAATGGCTAAAGTGTAGGATTTATGCATGGGGTAATTTAGAGATTTCACATGAAAATTAAAATAATTAAGGGAACTAAAGTCATTTTATATTTCAAAATGGTGGCATTGCAACACTTTACAAACCTCGGGGGTGTCTCCATAAAATAGTGTGTTGACCAATATCTACCTGCAATTGACCGATATCTTAAGGGGTGTCATTGCAAATTACCCTTTTATTTTTATCAAAATAAAAGGTATATATATAACATGAACTTATGTACCTTTTATTTATCAAAATGTAACGTGTATCTTTTATAAAAATGTTAATTTCTTTTTTAAGAATTTAAGAAGATGACGAAACGTCGCTTCCGGTCAAGCCTCCAAGGGGCAGAGTTTGACCCAAAAGCTATCACTGTGCCACGTAGACAAGTGGGAACCACTATATAGAAGTTTCATTTTTCTTATCATTACATAAGATGAAAGTTACCACTTACTAACTGATTCTAATCAAAGTAATGATCGTTTCGGTTTGACGCTTTAATTAGGTGACTTTCTCTATCTAATTGCACTAATATATATATATATATTCGCATTGAAGTTCGTGCTAAAGATCTAATCTGACAAACCAAATGACCTCTTTACGGTTTGATACAATATTAAAGTATATATATAATATAATATAATATAGGGTAAAGGGCAAGAATCCCCTCAAACTATACCTCTCTCAACTAATCCCCTAATCTTTTAAAATGACACAAAATCCCCCAATCTATCTTTATGCTGCATAATTTAAAAAAGTAATTTTATTAATTACATTTTCATCCCTTTCTATTTTATTAATTATACTTCCACCCCTTATTACAATATATATATATATATATATTACAAAAATTACAATTTGATTTTTTATATATAAAATTCTAAATAAACATATAAAATTCGAAACAAACATATAAAATTCGAATATATATATAATTCGTAAAAAATATATAAAATTTGAAAAAACATATAAAATTTGAAAAATATATAAAATTTGAAACAATATATAAAATTCGAAAGAAACATATAAAATTAAAAAAAACATATAAAATTTGTAAACAATATGTAAAATTCGAAAAAATATATAAAATTCTAAATATATATATAATTCAAATATATATATAAAAAGTGTGACTGAAGTTTAAGTAGACAAACCTCATAGTCATTAGCCACGGTAACGGATCCTCTCCAACTCTCTTTCTCTTTCTATCACTTTCCTCTCTCCATCACTATCATTTTTCTTCTCAACAAATAAATATAAAATAAAAATAAAAATAAAAAAATTAATCGATTAAATGGTCCCTTGGTACCCAAATCTAGGCGTGCACACGCTCCGGTTCGCTTTCGATTCTGACAGAAACCGGAATCGAACAGATACTTTCGGTTCCTTAAAATGAGAACCGGAACCAAACCGTTAATTTTGATTCAAATATTAATATATTCACGGTGTGATTCGCTTTCGATTCCGACCGAAACCGGAATCTAACTGATACTTTCAGTTCTTTAAAAATGAAAACCGGAACCGAACCGTTAATTTTGATTCAAATATTAATATATTTAATTTCGATTAAAATATTTTAATAAAGTATCGGTTCGATTCCGATTTTGGTCACCATCGTGAGGCATGTGTCGCCATCGTAGCCCTTGAAATAACTCTGCAGAGAGTTGGAAATAATTCGTTACCTTGGCTAATAACTCTGAGGCTTGTCTACTTAAACTTCAGTCAAACTTTTTTTATATATATATATATATATATATATATATATATATATATATATATCTAAATTTTATATATTTTTTAGAATTTTATATATTGTTTACGAAATTTATATATTTATTTCGAATTTTATATGTTTTTTTTTAATTTTATATGTTTCTTTCAAATTTTATATATTGTTTTAAATTTTATATATATTTTCGAATTTTATATGTTTTTTCAAATTTTATATATTTTTTATGAATTATATATATATTTTCGAATTTTATATGTTTTTTTCGAATTCTATAAAAAAAAATCAAATTGTAATTTTCGTAATATATATATTTTGTAATAAATGGTGAAAATGTAATTAGTAAAATAGGAGGGGATGAAAGTGTATTTTTATATTATAACTAAGGAGTAAAATGCATATTTTAAATAGTTTGGGGGTGGTTTAGATTAGGGGCTTTCTTGCAAAAGCTAAATAGTTTAAGGGTTTTTTGCCCTTTACCCTATAATATATGTATTTTGTATGGTTTATAAAGGGGAAGATGAAAAAAGAAGTCACTACTTGTACCTAGTTGAAAATAATAAGGGTAAATTTTACTTTCATCCTTGATATTAGTATAAATTACACTCGTATCCCCTCTAACTTCATTAATTACACTTTCACCTTCTAACTTTCATCGGTAATCAATTAAGAACACCAGAGCTTGTGAAATGACCTTTATATCCATCCCTTTTAATTCATTTTTAATTTTAAAATATATAACATGTTAACCTTTAACCTAACTTTAATTCTAACATGTATGTATATATATATATGTATACACAAAAAATTGAAGAACTCAATTTATCTCTTAACTTTCTCTGTCTATATATGCATCTACAAACTCTCTCTCTATCTCCACACCTTCTCCGGCCTTAATCCACCACCGTCGTTGCCACCTTTTCCTCCTCCACCTCCCGCCAAAAATTGAATTCATGCAATCCAATTGTTGCCAAAACCCTAGGGGTCCGTTTGATTGTGCATATTTGGAATTGGTATGAAATTTCACTTCCAAATACATTGTTTGGATATATATTGGAATTCAAGTATACTTGAAATTCAATCTCAAAGCCAAATTGAAGTTAAAAACCAATTTGAGTGTAAGAAATCATAAATTTGGAATTAAATTATACAATATAAATAAAATATTCGTGTGTGAGGCTATATATTTGTGTGTATGCATGTGTATTCATATTTGTATATATATGGATGTAGAATATATATATTTATGCATATATATAAGTGTAATGTGTATGTATTTGTATATATAAGCGTATGTATATATATTTGTATATATATATAGGTGTATGTATATATATATGTGTGTATATTTGTGGTTGTGAAAAGTTGAATGTTAGAGAGAGAGTATTTAGTGGGTTGAAGATTTGGAATTGAAAATCACAACTTCTCATGTGGAATTGGGAAATTTGGAATTGGAATGCAATTCCAATTCCAAAGTATTTTGTTGTATCTAAACACTATATTTGGAATTGAAACTTCCAATTCCAATTCCAATACTCCAATTCCACACTCTCAAACAGACCCTAGGTGAAATTTGAGATGTTATATCCCTAATTTCATTAATTTAGTTTCACTTTTATCTTTTCTTTGCTATAGTGATGTGGAAAGTATTCCTTTAGGTCTTGTGACGCCCTGCGTTTCCTTTCCCCTTTTTGAAATTATATTTCAAGTGTTAACGTTTTGTGACGTCACTTATTCATGACGTAGTGACGTCTTGTGCAATCTTGGTATATGTTAATTTTTCGCGTTTATGTTTCGGACTTAGCGAGACGACTTAGTGGACTTTCGTTTCCGACTTCATGGATTTGTGTTTTGTTAGCGACTACGTGGGTTCATTGTAATGCTTTCTCGTTGATGCTTCGGCGATCGTGTTTAGTGCTCGAACGTGTTACTCAGTTTATTGTAGACGTTTCGGTGTAGCACTTATGTTATTATGCGTTTATGTTTATTTTTTGAACTTTTGAGAGTGAGAGGTATTCTTGGTATTTCACTTGTGTGTGAGTTGGTGATGAAGTATGAGAGTCTTTCTATGGGTTCTAGAGTGTTTGGATGTGTCCCGGATTATTTTGGAGTTTTTCGGTGTCATCTTGGGGCCTTGGAGCCTTTTTTTGCATTTTGCTGTTTTAGGGGTACCGAGTACTCGGTAACTGTTTCACCGAGTACTCAATGTACAACTCGGCAAAGTCTGCAGATTTTGTATATAAGTGGATGTTGACCTAAAAACATTTCATTTTCTCTCATCCTCTTCCCAACCGAACCACTTTCTCTCCCATTTAGTTTTCTCTCAATCTTTGCCCTATTTCATCTATTTGGGCTTGGATTTTGGTGGTGGCTTCAACACCAGAGTTGATCGTGGTATTCTTGGCTTTGATTTGAACCATGGATTGGTAAGTGTCTTCTCCTCTTTGTGAGTTTTTTTTTCTCAAACCCTAGTTTTAGGTTTTATTGAGAAACCATCTATTGATTCTTGATTCATTGTTAAGAGGCTATGGCGAAGCGTTTCACTGATTGGTTTCTTCAATTTCGATTTCGGGTGAAAGCTAGGGTTTCATTGGCCTTGTTTGGTGGTTTGGTTTACTCTTCATTTGAGGTAGGGCAAAACATTTTTTATCTCTCATCCTTTGGTTTCGTGAGTATGTGATTTCGTTTTAGGGATTTTTAACCCTAGATATATTTTTACTAAGTTGTATACTTGAAAATATGAATATGGGGTTTGTATGTATTTATGTGCTATAATCCATGTTTATGGTCTACTTGAGATAGGTATATGATGTATGTTATGTGGGTTATGATTCTTGGACTTTCGAGATGGAAGTATGTTTGTATGCCTATATATATATGTATATGAGTATTGAGATATATATGTATAAGTGTAAGTATACGTATATGATTATGGGTATTTGTAGTGTAGCCTTGATAGCAAAAATAGGCTAGCTACCTTGATTAGTGAGTTGAGATGTGGATGTAGATGATTTGTGGCTTGTGGGATTATGAACTCAGTGTTATTCTAGTTTTCCCATTCTTGTGAATTTTAAAGTTACTATTTGAACATTAAACTTGTGTATGAAAATGAGTTAATGTGTATCATTACTTTAATTGAAATAAAAACATGTTAAATGAATGAAAATGTTATCCCTGTGAAATAAAAGGACAACTTGATGATTTGGAACATGAATGGTGCATGAGAAAATATCATTGTTATTCATTGCTTTAATGAGATTTAAAAGCATATTGAATGGTTAACGACATTAGTGTTGGCATTTTGGGAATGTTGTTCATAACTATGATGAGATACATATTTGTGTTGATGCATGGGTCATTGAGACATAGTGCATATGGAGATCACCTTTTGTATTGAGAATTCAATTGGTGTTGGTCTACGTCCGTTTATGTAATTATGCGTGAGTAGACTTGTTTCGGATCATCATAATAACTGGTCAAGTGGTGTTTCTTGCTCCAACGGAACTAATCTTCCGAGAAACACAGACGATAGGGGGATGACTTGTCCAAATACTATTTCACGACCGCGTCGTGTTTGATGATCTTCCTTGTTAAAAGTGAAAGTATCAAAAATCACTTAGGAAGAATCGGTACGATAAATCTACCTTCCTTTATGAGCTTGTATCCTCAAAAGTGAATGGTTAAAGAATGATCATGTTGACCCTTGGAGTTAGGGTGTGTGTGTTCGTGTGTGTACTATGAGGTGTATAAGTCACATTGCATTGAGTTACTGTTATGTGATTTATGTTTACATGTGAATCATGATATTATTCAATATGGTTGAGGAGCATGTTTAATGTGAATTTTGATATATAATTCATATGTTATTAAAATGCTCAAGTGAAATTGGATAATGTGAGAATATGATTTGCATGCCTTGTTTTAAAGTATAATGTGAGATGAATGCTTATACTTGTTGATACGTGCTTATATACCTTAGGGTGGTGATATGAGTTGGTTTAATGACTTTTTTTTGATAAGTTAAAGTCGGTAGTGGATTATAGGGTCGATTGTGAAATAAGACCTTAGAGAAGCGGGTGATAGTTTTGCGACATTGGTTGGTAGTGTGGTATTGATCACTTGATGTTCTTGAACATTTGAGGAGTGTATCATCCTTGATAGTTTTGTGATCTTGGTGGGTTATGTAGTGATGACCATTTGATAGTTTTGTCGCACTTGAGGAATGTGTCGTCTATCATACTTTGAGGTTTTGAGTTTGATTAAGTGAGATGAGGATTGATCCTTGTCACTTGTGTGGTACCGGTTTCTTGATTCCGTTAGTAATCTAAGGGAGGTGATATTACATGTGAATTGAGGTTTGAATGGATAAGAAGTGGTTTTAGTTGAACCTAGTTAGTTTCAGGGTATTGGCTACTAGATCTTCTTTTTCATATCCTAAGAATAAGAGTGTTCTTGGAGTTGTCAACTTAACCGCCTTAGGTGGTTGAAATGAGTTTTTTGATTTGAGAGTTGAATTGAGTTCTCGGTTGGGGATAGAGTTATTGGATCGTTATTTCCCGTTTTCCTTGAAGTGTTTTCATTTTTGGATTTACCTTCTTCATTCTTCATTTTCCGTGGTTCATGTCAGATGTTAAGTCACTCTGCATGGTGTTGTAGATATTTCGGTGTGTTTGGGGTTGACTCGGAGTCTTTCGGTTTTGTTTTGGAACTTTCGGGTTCATTCATTGACTTTTTATTCAGGGGGCCACCGAGTACTCGGTGATGATTCTATCGAGTACTTGGTGAGTGCGTAAGTGAGCGCACTTGCTCAGAAGTCTCAAAGTCGCCAGAGAGTTTTGACATTTGTAAGGCTATCGAGTACTCAGTGTACAACTTGGTGGAAGGGTTACCGAGTACTCGAAGCTTCTATCACCGATTACTCAATTCACAACTCGGTGGTATCTGTTTTGTGCACTTCTTCCAGTTTCTTTTTGTTCTTTCCTTTGTGTTTCACCGTTTCTTCTCTTATGCTTGTGACATTGATTAGTGGTCTTTAAGGATGAGTTTCGTTAGGTTGAATGATCGGCTTAGATCCACATTTCTTGAGTGTTGGTCACGGCATGATGTTGAGCCACTCCTTTGTGTAATCATTTGATCTGTGGGGTTGGAAACAGACGTTGTGTTTTTTTGTTCCAGTGTGTCACTTTTTCTTCTTCGTCCTCATGGGCACCATAAGAATCCTAGAGTTGTGCTTGTTCGGTTGACTTAAGAGTGTATTATCTCGGAATGTATGTCTTATACCTTATTTCATTTCGAGTCTCGGTTATGATGTGTGTGGCTTAGTGCACATACATAGTGGTGTTTTCCTCATCACGGGTGGATATCCTTCCCTATTGATGTGATGTCTCGATTATGGTTGTTTAGCATTGGAGTTTCCATCCCTTACTTGGTTTCATGGCCTTATGTGTGGCCATTCTTGAGGGTAATGTCCACGTACCCTTTGCGGTTAAGCAGTTAGCCTTCCTCATCCTTAGTGAGGATATTAGTGATGGAATTATTCTTCTTGTGGATAGAGCCATGAGATTAAGGTTGTGGCATGAGTAGTGATATTGATGTGAATGTGGATCACCTTTGTGAATAGGTTGATGGGTCGTACGTGTATTGGATATATATACATTGACGATGGTTAGGTGGGTACAGAAGAACGTGAGAGTTTCCTTGGTACCAGTTATGGATGTTCCTTCTTATGGGCATCGTGGTGATTTTAGTTCATTTGGATCCTATGGTTATTGTTGTGGCCACTAGAGTGATTGGCTATGTTACACTAGGGTATTGTGTACTTGGAGTATGTTTATGTGAGTAGTGTAGACTACTAGTATTGGATTGGTGGGTACGAGTCATAGTGTTCTCTTGTGAGGTTAGAACTGCGTGACTTGTACTTATTTGTTGTCTCTATGTATATATATATATACACACGTATATATAGGTGTGCGTTTATCATATGATATTATATTATGGTTTCGTTATGTGCTAGTTGCCTTGATGATGCATGGTAGGGGACTAGAGGGATATGTTTCAGGGGTCCCGTATTGACGTGAGTGTCATGTGGGACGATTGACCGACCTAAGATAGATGCATGTACACGGGTTGGTTCACACTAGACTTTAACGGTTGGAGGATGTGACGGTTATAATTTTCTTTTTCCTACGGGGCTTAGATGAGCTCACCTCGGCGTTCTTTTGCCCTGGTGCCCCCACTAGTTTGCAAGGATGTTTTGGCTACAGGCTGCTTGGGGTGCAACGACACATTTTCTTTGTTTTCCTCATTACAAGTTTTGGAGTTGCGCTGGGTGACGCGGTTACGGTTACAACGTGACTGGATTAGGGACGATTGTTATCTACTGTTTTTCTTATCATTTAGTTCCTTAACCATATTGTATGGGATTACTATCTATTTTCCTTGGGAGCCAGTCTGTTGGCATATCCCTTTCTTGTATTTGGTATCGTTGCATCGTTGTAGAAATGTATTCTTTCGGTGCCTCGATGTGCCTTGTATATCATTTGGTTTTAGCTTTCGTTTGGTTGTGTATGGAATTTGTTGTCAAATTTAGAGTAACCCAAAAGATAGATTAACCCAAATCAAATTTTACTCGCAAGTATACGAATCATAGTAGTAAAGAGTACAAGTATTGCGAGGTCATTCCCACGAGGATTGATTAAGACAAATTAAATCTAAAAACTACTATCTAACTAATTCAACAAATTATTGATGATTGTGAAAAAATAATATAAATACAATAATACAAAAGGAATACCATGGCTTTGATTCCACCACTAATCATCACAAATTCGATTTTCAATTGTAAACTCATTAAATATCCAATTAATTTCCACACATCTAAATAATAATTATTATTACGTTCATATATGGTCTATCCGGGTTAGGGCATAAGTTCAACTCAATATTTTATTATCTTGGCCAAAAATAATAAATAAATCATTGAAGGAAAATATAAATCACAATTATCTATCCATGGTCAGGCATAAACAATTATAATTTATTATCTTCTTCTTCAATTGCCAAGTAGATTACATGTTCGTGGTCAGACACAAGTAACCTATATGCTAGGAATGAAATACATTCAATTTTAGTCTCAGTTAAAGCACATAAAATCGAAAGCATTAACATATATATAATAATAATAAGAAGAACTCATTAACCAAAATATTCAATAATGTCTACAATTGAAAACTATAATATTGAACATGACTAGGGTTTCCTCTCGGCCTTGGTCGAGTGAATTAACTATACAAGAAAAATAAAACAAGAACGACCAAACCCGAAATCATAAGTGGAAGACATCTTGGATTTCTTCGTTGATCGCACATGTTTTCCCCTTCTGTTTCTTGGCCGTCCATTCTTTGTGCATCCACATATGCCCTATTTATAGGGGTCCTCAAGGTTTCATCTAGGAAAGTAAATAAGAGAATACCATATTCTCATATTTCTTTTCCTAATTGGTGATATCTTGCAGCCCACTTTTGATCAATTTGGAGAGTAAATTTGGAAGATATTGGTTGGTGAGATACTATTTTCTTGTTAATCAAGTCCTCTTCCTACAGCCCTTGATTTGACTCCATTCTGATCGTTCCTTCAAAATCTGTGATTATATTACCAAGCTGATGCTGATTTTCGCACAAAATAGTATGCCAGATTTAAAATGTCTTTTTCGCCCTCTAAACTTCAGAATTAAGGTCTTTATGTGAAATATCAATATTCTTTAAATTAAATCATATTTCTAGGAACATTGGGCTCACACCAATCCGAAAAATGAGCTGAAATATATGGCCCAAATACTAAGACGTGGTCTAAACAGATTTTGGGCTTGTTTAGATGGATTTAACCCATTTGTACGACAAATCACCAATAACCTATAAAAATATAAAAACACACATATTAATTAAAATAAGTTAAAATAAATGACTAAAAAATATATTTTTGGAGGTTAATCATGTATGAATTATGCACTTATCAGAATTATTGTTATTAATAATATTACATTCATTTTATTGTTATTTATGATCTTAGTTGGTCGCTCTTTATATGGATCACACCCCAGATTCCTCGGATATCCTGGTTCGGAAGTTTTTGAAATTTAGGGGCGTGACAGGTCTTTTTTTACTCTCTTTCTCTCTCGACTTATTCTCTATATATGCAGATAGATCTCTAGTTTCTGATTTAAATTACTCCGAGTTCGGCTTATCCATGTGCCCTAAATGATTCTGGTATTGTTTTACACATTTTAAGAGCTAATAATTTATGCTTGACAAGGTTGTGCAAGTGTGTGTATATATATATATATACAAAAAATAGAAAGATAATGGGTCCTAATTTTTATTTTCATTCTCAATTTTCAGATTTTGAAATGGGTTGACTGGGTTTGACTTCAATTTTCATTCTCAACTTTTCTTTAGGGGTAATTTAGTCATTTCGCATCTCAAAAATGGGTTAACTGGGTTTGACCTCGTCGGAGGTTGAGCTGAAGAGGTCAAAGTGAAACAAATAAGGGATAAAAGTATAATTAGCGAAACTAGAGGGAGTGCCGGATGTAATTTATACTAACAATAGGGGATGAAATTGTAATTTACCTTAATAGAATTACTCACTCTATGCAATTTATAAGGCGAGAAATCCAATTTTTTATGATGTTATATTGGTAATGAATAAAATATTAATTTTATCATTGATTCCATTATAGTGATATGATGGTTTATTTTGTAGATGATTTATGATTTCAATGTATGAAGGGTAAACTAGTAAAGTGATATGATAAAGTATTTTGACTTTTCAAATGTGATACTACGTACTTATTTTTGTACGGAAAAAAAAGAAAAATGGACAGTTATTTTGGGATGGAGGGAATCCTATTTTGTGAAGTGTAATAGATAACATGATTAGCATAATCATTTTCTGATTATTATATGTAGTAATTTAACTTCCCAAGCAGTTTATTATATATGCCACTAGTAGAAGGAAATAGTTCTTTAAGTTTGGGTGGAGATTAGGTGTTACTTATTAGTCTTAGTAGCATTTTGCCATGTTTTTTTTTATTATGATATAGATTTACATTTTGCCATTTTATAGATCGATAGTGATGTATGGTAATTACGTGTAGTAGTAGTTCACTCGATCGCCAAAATGTATGTGAAGGTGGACTGAATATTTTAACACTGTATTAGGATCAATGATTTATCTAAGTTTGACAAGATCAATATAGGAATTTACATAAGCTCAACATGATTTTGATTAGAAAAAAATTGTAGTATGCACGGTGTTGAATTATATAATATTTACAATTATAGTGTGACACGTAAATAATTATGTCAATTTAATGAAGATATTTTTTACATATCTAGTTGTAATTGTTAAAAATATGAATAATCTTAAAAAAATGCCGTTCCATCTATGGATGGAATTTTTTTATGGTCTAAAAATAATGAATTAGGAGTAATATATAGTAAGAAACTAATGAATCAAAATTGTGTTAGCTTTTCTTATTCCCTGCAGCAAACTCTTTTTAATCATTTATTTTATTTTTCCTATTCCACTGAATAAATTTTTTTATGGTCTAAAAATAACGAATTAGAAGTAATATATATAGTAAGAAACCAATGACCATATATATGCAGGATACAACAAAAGATATTACGAGTGTATAAATCCTCTAATGAAAGTAATAGTATGTAATTATTAAAGAATTTTGTCCCACATCAAATCGAAATGAAAAATATTTAGCATCCATTGGTCCACCATTATGTTATGCCGCCCAGAGAACGTTCATACACACAAAGCAGTTAAAGCATGTTCGAACCACCCAGTTCAATATGTTTGTGATGCCACTAGCAACACCATATAAAAGCATTTTATTACATATTTTAACGAACTAATGGGACACGATTGGAAAATTGTGGATTGCACAATATATATCTATCTATATATATATATATTACAAATTTATTTAACGTGTATATTTGATCTTTTTAAATTTAAGAATTGGTTAGCTTGGAATTTTAAAGTTCAATGTACGAATAAGTACTACAACAAATTCGCGTATATAGATTTGAATATATGTACGTTGGACATGAAAAGAAGGAGCATATATATATAACTGATACTTTTATACATTAATAAAGTTGT
Organism: Cornus suecica; assembly: GCA_963922005.1. Lineage (NCBI taxonomy): Eukaryota > Viridiplantae > Streptophyta > Magnoliopsida > Cornales > Cornaceae > Cornus > Cornus suecica. Next base: position 65,344,560 of record OY998244.1, on the reverse strand, counting down.
CCCAAGGAATATATTTTTAATTTGGTAGGTGGCCGGAATATTCCTCCTATTAGTGATCTAGTTGATGAAAAGAGAAAAACAATTCAATTCTTATAAAGACTAAGGCCCCGTTTGGAAATTGTGTTTTTATTCTGTTTTTTGTTTTTTGGCACTGTTCAGGAGAACAGAACATGTTTGGCAACCCTTTTTACTGTTTGTTCTGTTCTCAATTTGGAAACTGTTTTCGTGAATAGTAGAAAAAACAAGGGAACAACAAAAACTTGTTTTTTTGTTATTTTTGAGATTTTCCAAAAAAAATGAATTGTGGTAGAGAGGAAAAATTGTGTAAGAATATGTGTGTTTTTTGTCCCCAAACATGTTTTTTGTTCTTGTTCTCTTGGGTGAGAAAATAAGAACAAGAACAAGAATTGTTCTTGTTTTTTGGTTCTCAAAACAAAAACAAAAACAATGGTTCCCAAACGGACTCTAAGGTTCCGTTTGGATACCCTGTTTTTTGTTTTTGTTTTTTTACTGTTCACAAGACTAAAAAAAAAAAACACGTTTGGCAAACGCGTTTACTGTTCACTGTTTTTTCCCCAAGAAAACTGTTTTCTGTAAATAGTATGTAAAAGTGATGAAAACACCAAATACAACTTTTAGTTGTTTTTTGACTTTTTTCATTGTTTAGGTGGTAAAAACAATGAAAACACCATATTCATAAAATACAATTTTCACCAAATAAAAGTGGTGAAAACACCTTTATCCAAACGCTTTTTTGTTTTTAGTTTTTTCCTGAAAAAACAAAGACAAATACAAAAACAGTTTTTATATTTGAAGACAGAAAACAAATACAAAAAACAGGCTTTCCAAACGCACCCTAAGGGTCGGTTTGGATACGAGAAAATAATTTTTGTTTTTTTACTGTTCACTCAGTTAAAAAAAAAACAAGTTTGGCAAACGCGTTTACTGTTTACTTTTTTTTTTTCCAAGAAAACTGTTTTCTGCGAATAGTGTGTAAAAGTGGTGAAAACAACAAATACAACTTTTAGTTATTTTTTGAGTTTTTTTATTATTTAGGGTACCACTTCCGCCACCGCCGTCGCCACCAACCACCACCACCACCCCCCGCCACCGGTCGCCGGCCCCGGCCCCCACCACCTCCGGTCGCCGCCGCCCGCCGCAAGTCACCCACCACCATCGCCCCCCGCCGCCGCTGGCCACTACCGCCGGCCACCAATACCATTTTATTTTTCAATACAAATTTTCATCCAAACGCTTTTTTATTTTTAATTTTTTGCTGAAAAAAACAAAGACAAATACGAAAACAGTTTTTATATTTGAAGACAGAAAACAAATACAAAAAACAGACTTTCCAAATACACTCTAAGCAAAAAATATATAACCATAACATTATACTAGAATATGATTCTGGTATGAATTTTTCTTAACCCGTAATTTATTCTGATGTTGATTATTAGGATTTTTCAATATTAGTTATATATTTAGTTCAGATAATTTTTACACAATTCACACCGTAAAGGGTTAAACTTGAATAGGAATATATATATATATATATTGAGATTATATTTAATGATAATACAAAAAATATGTTAAAACAGCAACATAAGTAAAATTTTTAAATAATATGAATGTATATGGAGAAAGTTTTATTTCACATGTGACATTGTAAAATCAGATTGCGTACTCCTCTCATATCTCACCACTCATCCGGTCAATTATAAACCAATTTGAGGCATCCAAGGATACTCAAGAATTTCAAAACCCTGTTCTTGGCATATATTAATTCTATATGTTATACTGTAATATGTATTAATTAAAGCAAGTATTCTCCAATCGCAATATCGGTTTCGGTTTCGATCTCGATCGCATTTATGATTGCGGTATTATTATAAGGGACTCGATCAATAACAATCTTAAAACAACTTAATATCAATACCAAATATGTTGGAAAAAATAGTTTTTGAACAAGAAGGTTTTAGGGCCCGTTTGGGAACTGATTTCGCTTCCTGCTTCCAAATAAAAGGAAAGTGAAGCGTTGCAAAACATGTGTTGTAATTTTTTTCTGAAGCGAAATCATGTTTGGTGCTGATGATTCTGACTTGAGAAAAATGAAAGTTGAAGCAAGCAAAACATGTTTGGTGGAACTGTTGATTCCACAATTTTTGAAAGCAAAACATGTTTGGTGACTTCAAATGATCTGAGATTTTGTTTTTTTGATTAATACATTGAATAGAAGAAATTAAGTTATACAAATAATAAAAAAATAAATTTTGTATTCTAAACTATAATATTGGATAAAAATAATTTTCTTTGTAAGAACATTTTTATATTGACATGTTTAGTCAATAATCATGTTGGGTAGATTAGGTATTTTCATTAAAGTTTGAGGACTTAATGGTAAAAAAATCAAGATTTGGAGGTCAAGGAAAATACTTGGAAGACAAGAAAAAGACTTGGTGATCAAGAAATTTTATTCCATAATTGAAAAAAAAAACTTGGTGATCAAGAAATCTTATTCCATAATTGAAGATTTCTCTTTCTATAAATATGAGTAAATATTGAGAAAAGAAGACAAGTTTTGAGAGTTCTGCAATTATTCCACATGAAATATCTTTCTGCAGAGAGAAAGAAAGCAAAATTGATTCATCTTCTAATTCTCTCTAGTTTTTGGGGGTCATCCAATTGTACTACAACAATTTTGATTTTTATGCACAATTAGATGACCTAAATACTGAAAAATCTACACACCATCCGTTGCACTGTGTGTGCTTTGATCCATGAGAAACAAAGCCATCAGAGTACGGAGATCGAAGCAAGAGGCTTCGTGGTAGCGCGAGTGAATCAACAACTTTCAGATGTCGAGTGTAGAACGACAAATTAGGAGCTATTGTAAGTCTCGTCTTCATAAAGTCTGTATAACTTTTGATTCATAGTGCATCGATACTAGAGGGTATCCGTGGTTTTTACTTGGAACGTTTTCCAAGGTTTTCCACGTAAAAATCTGTGTGTTATTTTACTGTTTTAAATTATGCTATTATATTATTGTTTGATTAATATAAATTGTAGAGATGATTCGTTTGTGTGGAGTAGTAAATAAGAATAGCCCAAACAACAGTCTGTAAATTCGCATTCAGGGTTTTTTCGATCGATCGGTGGCAAAGTTGTGAATTGTCCCAGGCACACTTGCAATCGATCGATGGGATATGCGATGAATCGGTGGAGTAAATGAGAAATAAACTTGAGTGAACCCTAATTGGCACACTAGCGATCGATCGGTGGTAATACACGATCGATCGGTGAGTTAACAGTACGTTTTATTATATCTTGCAATAACAATTTGACTCCACACTTTTGGGTAACTATAATATCCTACATATCATAATGTTGATTTTATGACATCAATAGTTTGTTCTTTCCTATAAATTTTTTTTTAATAAAAATTAATTATTTTTATTAGGGTTAATTTCATTTACACCCCCTGAGGTTTATCCTATCTTCACTTTGACTCCCTCAGGTTTGCATATCTTCATTTACACCCCCTCATGGTGTGAAATGACTAAAATACCCTTATACCAAACACCCCTTAAATCAATTTAATCCCTAAATCAATTTAACCCCTAAACCAAACACCCCCTTAGAATCAATCTAACCCTCAAACCAAACACCCCAACCCCAACTCTCTCTCTCTCACACACACACACACACATACACACACACACCTTTGCACATATATATATATATACACACACACATATATATATAGAAAATTAGGGTTTCGGATCAAGACGGCGAGGCGATTAGGGTTTCTGGAGATTTGGGTGTTCAGTCGAAAATGGAGTCAGGATCGAGAAATTTGGGTGACTCGGGTTCAGCAGAGAGGAAAGGGAAGATAAAATTAGGTCTTAATGTTGATTCACTGGTTTCGGAAATAGAGGGAGAGGATGAAAGAGACCTAGGGTTTTTGAGTTTGCGATCTGGAACAAAAATTTTGAAGCGAAGCGTCCAAGAAATCAATGGCGGCGATGGTGGTACTGTGGTCGTAGTTGTAAGTGATGATGATGATGAAAATGAAAGAGAAAGTGAAAGGGGAAGTGGTAATTTTGAGATTAGGAGGAAGTCCTCAAGAGGAGATAAAGGAAAAGGGGGATTGGGTAATGAGGACAATGTATCAAATGTTGTTGAAACAATAGATTTGGATTTGGATTTGGATTTGGATTTGGATTTGAATTTGAAGATATTAGGTGGTGACAGGGTTTCAGAAACTAATGTAGCCATGGAAGAGTTGAAGCTACTAAATGATGATGGCAGTGGTACTTCTTCTAGGTCTAGAAGGAGACACAGTAGGGAAGAAAAGGGGAAGGAGAAAGTGGTTGATTTCGAGTCCAATTGTGCGTATGTGTGTGTGTGTGTGTGTCTATGTGTGTGTGAGAGAGAGAGAAAAAAAAAGAATTAAATATATTTTTTAATTTTATATTTCTTTTCGAATTTAGTATTTTTTTGAAATTTAATATATATATTTTTGAAATTTATATTTTTTTTCAAATTTTATAATTTTTTATATTTTTTTCAAATTTTATAATTATTTTCGAAATTTAATATATATTATTAGAATTTTATATGTTTTTTTTTAATTTTATATATTTGTCTTGAATTTAATATGTTTTTTTTAAAAAAATTCAAAAAATATATATTTTTTATTTTTTATTTATTTTTTATTTTATAATTGTTTTCGAAATTTAATATATATTTTTAATTTTATATGTTTTTTTTAATTTTATATATTTGTTTCAAATTTTTTATGTTTTTTGCGATTTTATATTTATTTTCGAAATTTAATATGTTTTTTTGAAAAAAAAATAATTTCAAAATTTATATATATTTTTTAATTTTATATTTATTTTTGAATTTATAATATTTTTCAAATTTTAATATATATTTTTTTGAATTTTATATATATATATTGAAATTTTAATACAAATTAAATTATTAAATGATGGGAGGGGGTCTAATTGATAAAAACATTATCCTTGTTTCCAAACAGAATAAGAATAAGACATTGATGGTAGTTTAGGGATTTAAAAAAAAAAATCAGGATTCAGGGGGTCTAAGTGATGAGAATATTGAATAGTAGGGGGTGTAAATAAAGATATGCAAACCTGAGGGGGTCAAAGTGAAGATAGGACAAACTTCAGGGGGTGTAAATAAAGTTAACCCTTTTTATGAAAAGAAAAATATCTTTAATAAAAATTAATTATTTTAATTAATTATTCATTATTTTTATTAAAGATACATTTTTAATTAAAAACTATTTTATCTATGATAAATATTATTAGTATAGAAAAAGTTTTTTAATGACCTATTTATTCAGATTAAAATTAATTATTCCGCAAATAATTTTAATTGGTCCTTAAATTTATAAAAAGTCTATTCACCCCCCTCTAGGCTTAGTTCACCGTCTTCTAGGTAATTTCAATTGGTATCAGAACAAGGTTTGCCCTGATTTAAGTTAACGACCTAGGATTAGATCTTGAACTTAAAAGATTGACGTATTTCGTGAAGGAGGTTCTATTACTAGTTCCCCTTTATTTAATGGATCAAATTACATGTATTGGAAAACTAGAATGCGAGTGTTCTTGAAATCAATAGATGAGAATGTTTGGTTTGCCGTAGAAGTAGAATACTCACCTCTCACTGTGATAGACGAAATTACTAATAAATGTAAATTAAAATCGTCTAACGAGTGGACTCCTGCTGAGAAAAGCAGTGCTATTTGGAACTCTAAAGCCTTGAATGCTTTAAACAATGATGTTACCTCAAGTGATTTTAGAATAATTTCCTTGTGCGATATTACCAAAGAAGCTTGGGATATTCTCCAAGATACTTATGAAGGAACTGATAATATCTCAATGTTGGCATCTAATATTGATGAGGTTGAAAAAGTTGCTACAATAAGTGCAACTTTTGAGGATGAAGATTCTGAAGGTGATGAAGATGTTGGGGACTCGTTTCAAAAAACTTACAATAAATTACATGCCAAGTCCACACATTTTAGCGAAGTCTTTTCTAAATATATAGTTAAATTTAACAGTATTGATAAGGAAAGACAATCATTAAAAGAAGATTTAGACAATACTACCATTTCCCTAAATAAACTTCAGACACAAAGAGCTCAGTGGTCTGAATAATTGATTAAGTCTGAAATAGAAAGGAAACAAACTTTGAAAAGTGTAGATGATCTCAATAAGGAATTAACCACTCTAAGACCTGATATAATTGAGAAATCTACAAAAATTGAGATTTTGGAAAAAGAATTGAAGGATGCTAACTAAACTATTTATAAATGGTCTAATGGAACCTTTAAGCTTGATCATATGTTGAGTATATGTAAATCTGTGGGATTCGTAAGAACAACGAATAATTCAAATGTCATTCCCAAAACTATTTTTGTTAAAGTTTCTCTCAAGGTAATTATGACATAAGAAACAATCATTTTGTTAAGAAGAATTTTAATATCCAATCTTATGTTAGAAAACTGGTTGAGAGTAAATCTCCCTTTATCTCTAAGTATCATAAGAGTTTTGATAATGATTTTCAAAGGTTTGTTCATATGTGTCATCACTGTGGAATGAAAGGTCACATTCGACCATACTATTCAAAGTCAAAAGGAAATACTTTGATATCAAAGAGTAAATATAGAACTCAAAAAGGATCAAATGTTCATGATCAAATTCGGGTGTTGAGTGAAGATGTGAAGATATTATCTAATTTGGCGAGTAGAACACCTAAAATTAGACAAGCATGGGCTAAGAAATGTGAGTTACATTGTTTTGTTGTCAATACTAAACTTAGATCACATGATTCTAGTTCATTGTGTTTTGATAGTAGATCTTCTAGGCACATGACTGGAGATAAGTCATTGTTTGGTTTGTTCGAGGAAAGTAATGGTGGGATAGTTATTTTTGGAGATGGAAAACAGGCTATAGTTCGAGGAAAATGAACTATTGTGGTTTCTGGTATACCTAGATTAAAAGATGTTTATTATGTTAAGGGTCTAAAGGCTAATTTGCTTAGCATTAGCCAAATATGCGATAATAAGCATAATATCAATTTCACTTCTGATAATTGTTTTATTATTGATTCTTTTGAAAATTGTGTTATGGAAGGTGTTCGTACATTTGATAATCTTTATTCCATTCTTCCTAAAATTTGTTATGAGAAAGGTCAAGAGTTTATATTCACAGATTCTCAGTTGACAGACATCTCTACAAAACCATTAGATTTTCAAAAGCACGCGAGTCTTAGGAAATCTAGTGGCATGTTCTCATTAGAATAAATATCTTCATATGTATCATTCTAGGAACACATTGCATTATTTTTCTCCTAGAATTGATACATTATCATGCATTTTTTTAAAGCATTTTTTTTGTTTTTTTATTTTTATGCATGCATCATGTTTTGATACTTTTAGGGTTATACATGCATACATTATGACAAACAACACCATAAAAATTATAAAATAAAAATTCTTAGCATGTTGAGTTTGGCTAAGGGTACAAATGGTTATTATATTTCACTTTATTCTCATATTTACTTATCTTATTATGCCTATGAAAATTGGAGATATTAGTCTGACCTGAAGATATGAGTTGTCTACTTGACAAGTTTAAGTATTATTTTTAAAATTTATTTTGGGTGCTTGTTTTACTTCAAAGATGATTGTAATGCTTACTGAAACTTTTAGCCTTACTCATCTAACCCGAAGTGATATATAGGTTCATGAGCTATTCTAGATTGATCAATGCTTTTGAATACCTTTTGTTTGCTCATGAATGTTGGGGTAATATTGAAAAAAAATGAAATAATAAAGTATATAAATGTCTTTTTAAAACCCCTTAGAACAATGCTCCGTCTGCTGAGTAACCGGGTCTCAGTACCTCAGCAAGTAGAGGCGGATTCAGTTCATGCCCAGTGGGGGCCATGACCCCCACTGAAACTTTTTTTTTTTTATAGTTTTTACCCTAAAATTTTAGATATCTAGTATTTAGCCCCCATTGAATTTGTTTTACCTTAAGTACTACAGAATTTAGATTTCTTTACAAATAAGCCCCCACTGAAAATTTGTTTTAAACCCCACTGAAATAAATATATGTCATTTATACCCCAAATATCCAAAAAACTTTTTTTAGCCCCCACTGACACGGATCTCTAGATCCGCCACTATCAGCAAGTATTGAGTATTCGCATAAAAAGGCGGATGTGATTATCTCAATTTTTCAATTCGAGTAACCGAGCCTCTTGCCTCAGTAAGCATTGAGTGTTCGCGTAAAAAATGGAAAAAAATTAAAATATATATATGAAGGGGTGCAAAAGAAAAAAAAATTGAGACAAAAATAAAAATAAATTGTATTCCCTTTAAAAAGAAATAAGGTCCGAGCTAAAGATTTGACTTCTATCTTAGGTTTTGGACTAAATTATCATCATGGTTAGTGAGGAGATTATTTTGAATTAGTACGTATTGCTTTCATCTTAGTTTTTTGTTTGCGCTTGAATATTTTTCTTATATGCAAATGTTATGTAAAACTTGTCTTGTGACTGCTTATAACTACAAGGTATGTGAACTGATTTTTTTCACTACCGTGTGTATAATAGTTAAGTCAAATATGCAAATATGATATGTTAATGATTAGTTTATTCTCTTTACAGCCCTACTCATAGGTTTTTTAAACAAAAAATTTATTTTATTCATAACATTATGCATTAGTATTAGGATCATACATTATAGAGATGGTTGTCACTTGAGAATCAGGATATAAGCTTGTAAAGTTCTATATCTATCTTGTTTGTTACCTAGATTTCCCGAGTCTCCTCTTCTCATTTTTCCATTTGTTTACAGATTGAGTAATTCTCTATCTTTCTTTCCCGATGGTTGCACTTTTAGTTTATACTTCAATTTTTTTGCTTGGCATTTCGGTGTCAAAAATGGGAAGATAATATGTATTAAAGGGGATATATTATCTATTTAGGGGGGCGATTATGTGTCAAATGGGAGAGATTAATTATTGAGGAGGAATATGTTCTTAGGGGGAGAATAATAAGTTATATTATATTATATTTCGGATATACATGTTTGGTCTATTTTTAAAGAGATTGCATTGTTATGATCATTATGCCTATTGCTATTGATTTTATTCTTATGATCATTATATTTGTTTATTCCTGTTAATTGTTTTTCACAGTTGTTTTTCATGGTATGTTTGCTCAGTGTTGTAGTTGCAGGAATTTGTAGATCATCATGAAATCAAGATACTGGTCTGGGTCTATGTTTGTTGGTGTGTGTTCATAGGTCTAGATTTTATTTTGTATCTCTTGGAATATTTTTGTAAAACATGGTTTTGACTCAAATGCCAAGGGGAACATTGTAAGAACATTTTTATATTGGCATGTCTAGTCAATAATCATGTTGGGTAGATTAGGTATTTTGGTTAAAGTTTGAGGACTTAATAGTAAAAAGACCAAGACTTGGAGGTCAAGGAAAATACTTCAAAGACAAGAAAAAGACTTGGCGATCAAGAAATTTTATTCCATAATTGAATATTTATATTTCATAATTGAAGACTTCTCTCTCTATAAATATGAGTATATATTGAGAAGAGAAGATAAGTTTTGAGAGCTCCACAATTCTTCCACATGAAATATCTTTCTGTAGAGAGAGAAAAAAAAATATTGATTCATCTTCTAGTCCTCTCTAGTTTTTGGGGTTATCCAATTGTTCTACAACAGTTGTGATTTTTATGCACAATTGGATGACCTAAATATTGAAAAATCTACACACCATTCATTGCATTGTCCATGCTTTGATGCGTGAGAAATGGAGCCGTCATAGTACGGAGATCGAAGCAAAAGGCTTCGTGGTAGCGTGAGTGAATCAACAACTTTCAGACGTCGAGTGTAGAACGGAAAAATAGGAGCTATTGGAAATGTCGTCTTCATAAAGTCTGTATAATTTTTTATTCATAGTGCATCGATACCAGATGGTATTCGTGGTTTTTACTTGAAACGCTTTCCTCGTAAATATCTGTGTGTTATTTTACTGTTTTAAATTCTGCTATTATATTATTGTTTGATTAATATAAATTGTAGAGATGATTTATTTTTGTGGAGTAATAAATAAGAAAAGCCCGCAATAATAATTTGACTCCACACTTTTGGGTAACTATAATATCCTACGTATCATAATATTCATTCTAGGACATCAATAGTTGATAGTTGTCAAATATTAGACATTTTGACCCCTTAATTCACTATTGTTACGTTATTTCATTCAATCATTTGGTATTTTTTATTGTGTTTGCGTGTTAAGACATGTTTCAGGAGCTTAATGAAGAAATGAAGCTAACCTCGGTGAATTAACTGAAAAGTATGTTCTTTCTATCCAAGAGGAGAGTCAAATAGGCAGTCCGAGACAAAAATGGCTCCCAGAGGGCAAAAACGGCATTTTCAGAAGTTGTCATCTTCAGCACAAAGTATCGTGGGTTCAAGATGGTCGGTTTCGTGCATTCACGGAGAAAAGTGATTTTCCACAAAATACCTACGCTTTCAGTTTCAAAAAGTGGTTAGAAATCATATTTCTATGCTTGGACCTACGTTTGGAGGTACGCTTGAAGCGTCAGCCTGTTACGCTTGAAGCGCAAGTGCGGAAACTTTTGGTGGTTCTTCGTAGATATTTTCTGTTTCACCCCCGACTTAATTGGAAGACGTGCATACGACTCCAGACCTCTATATACATGTATATACACTTATATATATGAGAAGTTAGGGTTTGCATGAGTTTTAGACTGAAAAGACTGAAAAAGGTCTCTCTATACCATTGCCTATATATACACGATCATCTATTAGAGAAAATAAGACTGATTTTGAGATTCATAAGGTTGGTTTTGGTGAGACGTTCATTCAAGGAGGTTCATTCATTCAAACTTACTGCTGTTGAGAGCCATATTCAAACCTAGAGATCCGGAGAAGAAGAAATTGAAGAACTTTTTTACATCAACGATGCAGTCACCATCTTCAATGGCTAACTAACTTGGTATTGAGGTTTTTCTAGCAAAACCCTAGCCAAGTAGCATAATTTTTTCAATTGTAAAGAGGGGAAACTGCTGACCATACTGTGATGATTGTAGTAGTTAAGAGACCGTACTGATTTGTAATATAAAATTCTATATTTGTTCTAAATTCTTGTCTTAGATGGAATGAATAAATTATTTTGCACAACTATGATTATTCAATATGAGCAGGAACTCGGATGCTAAATTATGATTTTCTACACAATTGTGGTAATGAAACTTGAAATCCTAGGTTGACACAGGTCATGCCTTGGCGATTTAATATAGACATGCTTTAGTTTATTTTCATACATTTGGAGTAGATTAGAGTAGCATAATTGACATGTACTAGTTAGGTGATGCGACGTCAGGTGTATAAAAATATGTGGTTAAAAATAACACCTTAAAGACTCTAGATTTTACCCTACGCTAGCGCACGTATCAATTATAGAATAACAAACGGCTCGAGTAAGGGATATCGATCCCACAGAGACTAAGATTATTCATTTTAGCAATTCAAAAACACTGAATTATATTTTCTGAAAATAGTTTGTTTGGGTGGTCAAAGATCAAATTATCTATTTTAACTAATGATTATCTAGAAAGCAAAGTAAACTGGTTTGTGATTCAAGAGGGAGAAAATTAGGATTTTCATCATTCCACCACTAACCTCATAGCATAGTTTTGTCAATGTAACAATTGTAAGAGGGTGATACATAGATTGTGAATCAAGTCATACCACAAATAGCTAAATACGACCCCAAAAAGGAGTACCATCAACCGGATCGCGACAACCCGTCTCATGACTGACCTAACTAGTACATGCCAATTATGTTACTCTAATATACTCCAAATGCATAAAAATAAACTAAAGCATGTCTATATTAAATCACCAAGGCACGACCTATGTCAACCTAGGGTTTCAAGTTTCATTACCACCATTGTGTAGAAAACCATAATTAAGCATTCGAGTTCCTGCTCATATTGAATAATCATAGTTGTGCAAAATAACATATTCATTCCATCTAAGACAAGAATTTAGAACAAATATAAAATTTTATATTGCAAATCAGTACGGTCTCTTAACTACTACAATCATCACAGTATGGTTAGCAGTTTCCCCTCTTTACAATTGAAAACAATGAAAGAACTGCATTACTTGGTTAGGATTTTGCTAGAAAAACCTAGATACCGAGTTAGTTAGCCATGGAAGATGGTGACTGCATCGTTGATGTAGAAACGTTATCTATTGTCTTCTTCTTCGGATCTCTAGGTCTTGAATGGCTCCTCCTCGGAATGATAGATGAATCTCCAAAAAAATTATAAAAACTTATGTGTATAAAATTCCCAAAATTGGGTGAAGAGGAGTCCCCTAGATCTGTAGCAAAGCTTGATATTTATAGACAAAGCCAAGGGAAACCCTAACTTGTGGAATAAGATTACCTTTTTTCGTAATTTCACACCCAACCAAGCAAAACCATAATATCTGATATATAATATGTGTATATTACATGTATAGAGGTGTTGAGGTCGAACTTAAAGTCATTCGGGTCAAAACGGATCAATCCGGGTCAAAATAGGATTTTGGCCCGAATCTGAAATTTCCAGCTTTTTCTACAGGACACCTCTCACTCTTTTGATCATATCTGGAGCTACACACATTGGATAGAGACTTATAATATATCGTTGAAAATCTGACTTCAAGCTCTTGATGATAGGATCAAGAATCACCCAATTCGGATCTTTTTTAACCAAGATATAAGCTCCCGTAGTTGAATGAAATTTTATGCTAAAAACACTGTAGCATTCCACACTTACGCTTCAAGCGTAGAAACTTATATTCTTGCCACTTTTTACAACTGAAAGCGTAGGTCAAGCATAGAAAAACCCCCGGAAACTACTTTTCTTGATAATTGCTCCGTTTAAACCCCCTCGACTCCCTCGGTATGATTCTTGAAGTTGTGGCTCCGAAAAATGACGTTTTCGCCCTCCGGGAGACACTTTTCTCTTGAAAACACATCTTTTGCTCTGTCTTTTGGATAGACATAATCACTTCTCTAGTTAATTCACTAAAGTTAGCTCGTAATCTTCATTAAACTCCTTAAACACGCGTAAACACACAAACGACATAAAAATACCAAATAATGGATTGTAAAGACGTAACAACAGTAGGATAAAGGCTTAAAATGGATACTTTTGAGCACCTATCATTAGGTCAATTATGAGACGGGTTGTCGCGATCCGGTTGATGGTACTCCTTTTTGGGGTCGTATTTAGCTATTTGCGGTACGACCTGATTCACGGTTATGGATCGCCCTCGTACAATTGATACAGTGATGAACTATATTATGTGGTTAATGGTGGAGTGATGAAAACCCTAATTTTCTCTCTCATCTGAATCACAACCAATTTAATTTGCTTTATAGATAATTTTAGTTAAAATAGATAATTTGGTCTTCGACCACCCAAAAAAACAATTTTCAGAAAATATAATTCAGTGTTTTTAAATTATTAAAATAAACAATCTTAGTCTCTGTGGGATCGATATCCCTTACTCAAGCCATTTATTATTCTACAATTGATACGTGCACTTGCGTAGGGTAAAACATAGAGTCGTTAAGAGATTGTTTTTAACCACATATTTTTATACACCTGACGCCACATCAATAGTTTGTTCTTTCCTATAAAAATTAATTATTTTTATTAAAAGAAAAATATCTTTAATAAAAATTAAATATTTTAATTAATAATTCATTATTTTTATTAAAGATACATTTTTAATTAAAAACTATTTTATCTCTGATAAATATTATTAGTATAAAAAAAGTTTTTTTAATGACCTATTTATTCTGATTAAAATTAATTATTCAACAAATAATTTTAATTGGTCATTAAATTTATAAAAATCCTATTCACCCCCTCTAGGCTTAGTTCACCATCTTCTAGGTAATTTCATTATTTTTTCTAAACTATAATATTTGATAAAAAATTTCTTTCTAAACTATAATATTTGATAAAAATATAAATTTATATTGTACATGACCTCTCAATTGGTGCTCATATTCTATTTTAATATCTAATGTCTTATTCCATTTGAAATTGAATTAATTTAGAAATTATTCTATTTAGTGTATTTTATGAGGTAACTTGAATATCATTTAAAATAATAAATAAATTTTGTAGGAAGTAAAATTTGAAGTGACATAACCATCACTCATCGTTGAGGTCAAAACATTAAAAACAAATTTTTATTTTTTGATTTTTTTTTTTAATAATTAACATTTATTTATTTTAAAAAATAATATGTTTAAAAAAATAAAAAATGAATAGAGTGGAGCCCATTGAATAAAGCAAGAGATCCCAAAATGAATGAAGCAAAAGCAAAAAAAGTAATGGAGCTGTTCCAAATTGAAAGAAGCAAAAAAGGCGGGCCTTCACATGAACAGTGGATGGAGCAACATAAAATACATTTTTAGTTGCTTCAAAAAATCTACTTTTGCTGGGGCTACTCTCACATTTTGGAAGCAAAAGCAGACAACCAAACAAGCCCTCTTGTGAATAGTAACGTAAATGGGAGCAAAAACATTCCCAAACAAGCCCTTAACAACTTGGTGCTTAAATAAAAGTAGGTCTCATATTCCGAATTGAGCGAGACCAAGTACCAATGCATTCTCCTTAGTTAAGAGATTAATTTGGTATATTTATTTATTCAAAATTATTAAGTATTGAATGAGAAATTAACGCTCAAAGTAACCCACTTGAATTTGAGAATGAAAGTTTGTCATACATTAAAGAAAAAATGAACTTGTATAGTGCATATATAAGCCTACTTTGGATTTTGGGTTTGGTTTCAAGGTCACCCAAGGTTTTGTGGTATGGGGGAGTGGTAGGCTAGCTTAGGTTCCCAAACTACCACACGCGTGTGCCTCGTTTCGGGTTATGGGCGCGGTTCAGATCAACCCTTATTTTTTGGACAAAATTCATTATAATCTGGGTCAGGCTTTTTGACTCACGAATTATGACTGTCTGAAACAATGTTTATTGAATTAGACAATTGGAGTGTCCCAAACAATGCTTAGACAATTTGAGCAACCATTGGTGGTCTATAAATAGCCCACGCCCTTTCTTGTTTCTTCAAAGGCACAAAATGCTTTTAATTAATATTAATAATATTTCATCTTCTTTATATGCATATACATATATATTAGGGTTCTTAGTGGTTTGAGTATAAACACATAATTGTGTTTGGTGGTCTTTGGAGATTGAAGTGTTGTTTCTTCAAATGCGAAAATTCATTATATTATGAAAAACAGTTGTTCAATGACCTTAAACATCGGAAAGGAACAAATCTTTCTTAAAAAAACAGTGATTGCACCGCGTTCGGATTACTTTTCTGTTTCTGGACTGTAGGTGAATTTGTTTAATTCTGTTCTTTGTTTACAGTTTCATTCTTATTCTGTTGGAATATATATAAATACAGTATTGTATGTTCACGTTCTGTTTATATCTATATACTGTTCTGTTTATATATATATATATATATATATATATATATATATTTAGTTCGTACGCTTTCTCAACTCATTACGAATCCACCCATAAATAACGAATCCAACAGATACGGCGAACCATCACTTCCGCCAACTTACGAATGCCAAATTGGTCCGGAGCAGCACGTGGTTCCAGTAATATTGGTCGGTAGCCCATGACAGGACATCTGAATCCAGTCCTTAGCTCTCCCACTTTCTTTTTTCTTCTGCCATCTTATCATTGTCATTCCACTGCTCTCCCATATCTTACATGAAAATGATTCTATAGAAATCAGAAAAAAAAAATTTAATTTGTTTTTAGAAAACAAATATGTAAGAATATTTTTATATTGGTATGTCTAGTCAATTATTATATTAAGTAGATTGGATTTTTTGGAGCATAGAATTACAGAATAATTAATTATTAAAATTCAGGAACCACCGATCAATCGGTGGAATCCTCAATCGATTGATAGCGTCGGCATTTAAATTCATGTGAAACTGTACTGACAGAATTCTGGCAGTACAGTAGTTATTGTAAATAAAAAAAATAAATAAAAAATAAATCATTTTATAATAAAATTATCTCAAATTAAATTGTTTTAAGATTATTAAACCCAAGTAGTTATTGTACAATTTTTATATCTTCAATTTTCAAAAGAACAAAAATTTATTTGCAGAATTCCATAAGTATTTGATAATCTTATCTTACAAAAGAATTATTGTGACTCGCAATTTCGCATAAGATTAATCTTCTTTTGTTTAATTTTAATATTCGATAATAATGATGTTATAGTTCAACACATGTACATGTATTTTACAAAATTACGGAAAGTCTGGTTCATTCATGTTTGGAGAGAGGTCATTCAAACAGTTGCGTCTGCTGATGAAGAGAGATATGTTCGAAAAAGCAAACTGGAATTGATGAAAACGAGTTCCACATGGTTTTAGAAAAAAGAAATTAGATATTCGAATAATTTTGTTTTGCAAAGAATTCTCGTAATCCATTTTTTGCATAACATTCACCTTCTTTCGTTTTGGTTTTAGTTACCAATAATTATGGCATAATGTCAATATATACACATAAATTTCACAAATTATAATTAGCTATTGAAGAAAACGAATTCCACATTCTTTTAAAAAACAAGAAATTAAATTATTAAAATAATAATTCATTAATTATAAAAAGACAAAGTCACACCTACATTGCCAGTACTATTGGCCTTCTTATTAAAATAATAATTCATTAATTTTGTATTTTCACTATTTTTTATATAACACATTAGTCCAATTGTTAATCAAGAGAGGCAAATTTGGAAAGATATGAAAATCGACAAAATTACTCATTTAAGTAAAGCTAATCAAACAAATACATTGGACCATTTATTGTTGGATTCTCGTAGACATGTCAATGAATCGGATTCGGATCGGATCAGTTAAATCCAAATCCAATTTATTAAGAAATTGGATTATCGGATTCGGATCCTAATCGGGTTATCGGATTTTATTTTCAATCCATATCCGATTAATATCGGATTCGGATCATAATCGGATTATTGATAAGTCTATTGATAAGAATGACAAAAACTCCCGATCCGCGATCCGAATCCGATAATTCGACAGATTTTCACTTAATTAATTCATATTCGAATTTCTTCATTATAGAATATCTGATCCGAATATCTAATTAAAAAAATACAAAAATCAATAAATACTGAAACACTAAAATTATTCACACTTTTAATAATTGTATTTATGATCAATCATTATTAATAAATAATAAAATAATTAACAACTAACATTTATATACATGTACAGTATTAAATATATACATATAAATATAAATATATATATGTATATTTTATCGGATCGGATTAGGCTAATCCAAATCCAATTTGTTCAGGAATCGGATTATCGCATTCAGATCATATTCGGGTTATCGGATTTTTTTTGCAATCCAAATCTGATTAATCGGATCGAATTCGGATCGGATTGGGATCAAAATCCAATCCATTGACAGGTCTAGATTCTTGTCACTATCGAAGTTTCCCGCCAACTTCCCAACTTGACCTTGTTGTCTCATTCCGGCAACCGACCGGCCCACCGCCGTTTCATTTTTATTAGTTTCTCTCTCTTAAATACACACACTTTCTTGTATATATATGTATATAAATATATATACTTATATTGGATTGTGACAATATTTCCAATATTAAGCTCACTAACTTCATTTATAATTAGATGCTCATTTTTTATTTTTGCGTGGCTGACTTTATTTTTTAATAAATGAGTCCCACGTATGCAAGGTTCTCTTAGAGAGGACTGTGTTTCAATGTCATGCTCAATTGTCGTTTTCAGAAAGTAGAAGAAAATGCATATAACTACAAAGCTCATTTATATACTGATTAAAATAATTAATGGTAGCTTGATTTTTCTATCATTAATGGCCAAAATCGACAAGATCACACAGTAGATGCTATTTTTATATATACTTGCATGTCTATTACAGTTTGGTGCATGAACATCATGAAAAATTAAATTATGTACAATTTAGTATGTCATGCGAGGTTTTTATATTTACACGTAAATTTCAGTTAGGTGAGCAAGTATAACATCATGAAATGTTAAATTAAATGAAATTTTTTTTGCCTTTCATTGTACATTCTAGAAATGTTGTAAACTAAAAATGGTAATTAATTAATGAAAGTTGGCATACATTTCAAAAGCTTAGCAAATTTTTTTTAAAAAAGTTCATAAGAAGCCGGAAGAGATCCAAGTGGGCCAGTTATTGGATCACATATAGGCATGTTTACCAACCGCATCCGTTTTCTGTTTGTGTTTTCTTGAAAAGTAGAATTATAATTTTGATTATTGTAAGAGAAATAGAAAATAAAATTATGTTTACTAATTATTGATTATTTTTAACAATAAAATTAAAAAACAGAAAGTATGTTTAGTAAAAATTGTTTTACAAAATTTTATAAAATAAAATTTATTCTTTTTTTAAAAAAAATAATAAAAATACTTTGAAAAAATTAAGTCAATTTTTTTCAAAATTATTATTTTATTTATTTATATATTGATTTAATTAATAATTTAATTTATTTATATAATAATTTAATTTTTAATTAATTAATTTATATTTATTTATATATTATTTTATTTATATTTGTTATTTATTCATTTTACATTATCTATTTATTATTTATACTCTATTTTTTATTTATTGTTTAGTTATGTATTATTAATAAAAATAATAATAACTAAAAATGTGAAAAGAGTTAGTGAGAGGAAACAAACAGAATCTCTTTTCTTTGTTAGTGGAGAAAATATTTTCTCTAAATATAAAATATAAGTAAATTAAGAAACTTATTTATAATTTTCATTTTCATATTTGAGGAAGTAAAATTAGGAACATGAAACAAAAACAGAGTAAACGCCCCATACTCATTACAATTATATATAGGGCTTTTTACAGTTACCTCCCCTATGGTTTGGGCTTTTATCAGGGACCTCCCCTCAGGTTTGAGATTTATCAGAGACCTCCCCTATTTTTCAAACATTTTCTCACAGACACCCCATTTTAACAGTCAAACCTGGTCAATGACGGAAATTGATGATGTCAGCAGCATATATTTGAAATATCCCTAAATTACCCTTCAGTATGTTAAATGACTAACGTGTCCTTGAGTGGTGGTTGTGAATTGTCGAAAATACCCTTATTCTCCCAATATAGCCGTTAGGCCCTGTTTGGTTCCATAGACCTATATATATGTATATATGTGTATACATACAGAACCAGGTTATCAAAAAACATTCATATCACTGCCCCTCAATGGGTTTCAAAAAAGGAAAATATTTTGAATTACATCATATCATCAATTTAGTGATATTCTATTGTCAAAATATGGTCAGTTCAAAAGACCTATACAAAAAAACATCCAAACCAGTTCAAAAAGGCTTCAATACTTGTTACAACCTTCCCCTGCCCCTCACTGGCTTAAATTTTTTAATTCTTGTAGCAGACTCAATTTCATTTCTAACTTTCCTTCCAAATGGCTGCATTCTAGTTTCAAATTCATTGTTTGATGGCCTAGCAACTGGTTGACTTGAGCTTCCAAAACCAGGTTCAACTTGAGTGGTGGATGGCCTTGCAACAGGTTGACTTGAACTTCCACTTCCAGTCTCAAAAGCATGTGAATTACTAGTGTTGGGGTCCTGAAATTGAAAATTGAGATTTAGGATTAATTAAACATTCAAAATAGTGTAGAAAACTAGACTTCTAAAAATAAAGTATAATTTTGAAGAAAATCAAAGAAGAAAACCAGACTTCTGAAAATAAAATAGACTTCTGAAGAAAACCAGACTTCCGAAAATAAACTGAAAAAAACTAAACTTCTGAAAACTAAACTAAACATTTAATTAATGAAGGCATATTACCTGTTTTTTACAAGTCCTTGCATTGTGTCCAGTCATATTGCATTTAGAATAATGAAGAGTGCTAGTCTTCCTTGCATCACTTATCCCAGCTGTTGGTTCATCAGGTGCCCTAACTCTAGCTCCTCTTGGCCTCCCTACACCTCTTCTAAGATCCGGTGGGTCAACTGGATTACATATCACAAGGGGCCACAACTTCATATCACTGAAAGGGTGTATTATATATTCATAAGTACCCATATAAGTGGATATGTAAAAGCTAGGGTCACAATACATCTCAATGTCAACTTTCTTGTGTGTTATAGCAGCAGTGGCATGCTTGCATGGGATTCCAGAAATCTTCCATACATTGCAATCACAAGTCTTGGGACCAAGCTTGACTACATGCTTACCTCCATAAGTAGTCACTTCAAACTCATCCTGCCCAGCAGGTATAACATTGCATCCCCTAGATTCTGCTACCAATTTGTTCAATCTTTTTTTTACAATTGGAGTTACCAAACCAGTCCAAGTTTTCCCTATCTCACTTCTCATGTGAATCCTTTGCATTAGTTTATTTCTAATTCCATCAAGCAAACCAATCACATGTTTCAACCTAAGCTTGCCTACCCAATTATTGAAGGACTCACTGAAGTTGTTTGTGACATGGTCACTCTTGATTAAGTCACAGAAACTATGCCTACTCCATTTACATACATCAATCTTCAATAACCAGTTATAAGCATCTTTATAAACTTTCTTCATTTCATTCATTACCTCATTGAATTGGTATGCATTGTATGCCCTTGTTGCCTGCCAGAAATAACCCCTCAAAAGCAAACTAGAAAACTTTTTCTTAAAGTTTGCATATAAGTGCCTGCAACAAAACCTATGTATAGCATGTGGATAAACAATGTTTATTGCTCTAATCAAACCCTACATGAACATAAATAATATGCATTTTATTCATCAATTAATGAAATGAAATCAAATATAGCATTAATAATAATTAATTATTGAAATTAATGTACCTTTTGTTGACCAGACATGAAACATATATGCCTAGCTGGAGTACTGTCATCAATAAAATGTTATAGTTGTTATAGGAAAAATGTCCAACTATCTGTCCCCTCACTCTCCACCATTGCCACTGCCACTGGAAATAAACCATTATTTCCATCAAGTGTTATGGCTGACATTAGAACACCTCCATAGGGACCTTTCAAATAACATCCATCCAATCCAATGAAACCTCTACAACCATTGTTGAAGCCTTTTTGCATTGCATCTAATGACATGAATAGTCTTTGAAACTTCTATGATGGTAAGGCTCTTTCCAATTTCATTATACTACCTGGATTTGTTCTCCAAATTTCACCACAAAATCTTGGAATCCAACTAAATGCCTCACCATGGTTACCCTCAACCTCATCCATAGCTTTCCTCTTTGCTATGTATATGTGCATTATCCTTGCATTGACCTTAAACTGAGTTTTAACAGTTGCCTCCAAAGCATCTATTGGTATGGTTGGATTATCTTTAATTTGTTGACTCATCTTTTTTGCTATCCAAGTTGATGTGGCATCCCTAATTCTCTCTTGTCTCACACAGTTATGTGGACCATAAATTAACTTGATTCTGTATGTTACTCTGTCTATAAGAGGTGAAACATGTATCCTCCATGGACATCCAGGAACTTCACACTTCACAGTCACTCTTGACTTCTCATTCTTACTTCTTTTAACATTACATCCTTCTTGGATTATTAAGTCTCTCAAAACCTCCCGATAGTGATCAACATTATTAAACAACTGCCTTACTTCACACTTTATGCTTCCATCTAATTCTCTCTTGAACTGATTGCCACTCATGTTAGCTGCTACCCTAGACATTGCCTTTTTACATTTCTTCTTTTGAACATCATCATCACTACTATCAGAATCCATATCATTTTCATCCACATAGAGGTCATTCTCAGAATCAGTACCAATTTCATCATTTGATTCATAATCTGACAGCCCATCCTCAGGATGGTTTATTTCTACATTTTCATTCCCTAGATTAAAATTATCATCAACATTTTTACCCTTTTTGTTTAATCCCAAATCCTCATCTTCATCACTAAACCTATACACATCATCATTCATATCTAGTTCAACTTCAGGTTCAGTTAGAGGTTCTCCCTCATTCATATTATCAGTGATAATGTCTTTTATATGAAGGTTAATTACCTTGTATCCAACACAATCCCCAAACATTTTAAGCAAATCCTCATCACTTTCAACAGACATTGTACCAAAACTACTAGGGATAACATAGGCAAATTTAACATACAAAGTATCACCAGGTGGAATGTAATGCAAAACAATTGATTTCATATCACTTGTTAAATCCATAAAACTATATAAATCAGGGTCAACATTCTTAATCACAGTACTTTCTTTTCTGACACGGTTGCGAACTGCAATATCATGCATTGGGTCCATTACTGCAAAAATAGAGTCATTTATTGAATAATAATACGACAAAAAAAATGTAAACTTTACGCAGAATATTAAATTTGTATAAGAAGTTTTTATCAGTAGTCTCTATTGATAAATATGTAAATAGTAGAAAGCTGATAATATTATCAGAAGACTGATAAAGAGAAAATTATACATATATTGATAAATATGTAAAGAGTAGAAAGCTGATAATATTATCAGAAGACTGATAAAGAGAAAATTATACATATATACATATGTACACACAAATCAGACATATATATACATAAATCAGACATATATTGAAACTATAAAACCCCTAAATCGAGATCAACAAAATGCAAAACCCTAACCTCCTTTTCAGTTCTTGCAGATTAGACATAAAATCTTGCTTCCATGTAAGGAGCCCTTGCAATGCAACTGCTTCTGCTCCGATTCACCAAGCAAACACACACAAATCAATGATAGAATTTTGGGGGAAAAAAACTCCTAAAACAATGCAACCAAACCGTGGATTTTTTAGAGAGGGATGAAATGGCATAGGTAGGAGAGGCTGTCAGAAATGAAATGACAGTTTCCCTCCAAAAGCAGCACCAATTCATCAGTTTAATACATGAGGGTATAACCGTCATTTTCCTTGCTCCGTTACCCTTATTAACGGCAAGTTAGTGCTAGGGGATGTTTGTGAGAAAATGTTTGATAAATAGGGGAGGTCTCTGATAAATCCCAAATCTAAGGGGAGGTAACTGTAAAAAGCCCAAATCATAGGAGAGGTAACTGTAAAAAGCCCTTATATATATATATATATATGTATATGTATATAATTATCATTATAGTGGTTTGTGCTCCTAGCCTCCTACAGCAGGCTTCATGATTAAAATATATGCAATTTCAATGTGAAAAGATATATCTGTGCCTTTGTACGGTTGCGTGTGCCACACTGAACTAGGAAGATATTGTGGCAGACAATTCTGTTTTCCTTTTTTGTAGGTAATTGATTGATATTTGATAATCGAAGTAGGTAATAACAGCAATCCAGAATTGAGCTCACAGAAAGGGGTGTTTGGTGGAAGGATTTCTGTTTTTGTTTGTGTGTTTTAATTTAAAACACATGTTTGGTTGAATTTTTATGTTTGTGTTTTTAAACCATATTAAATAAACACTTGCCTCTTTTAGTATAAAATGAAAAAACTAAAATTTAGTATTTTTTCACTCCACTATTTATAAAAATGAATTTGGTCTTACTATTTATTTATTATTTATTATAATATTTATTTATGTATTATTATTTTTCTTTCTTTATTATTTCTTCATTTTATAATATATTTTATTATTTATATTATTAAATTATTATTTATTAATTTATATATTAATTTATAAATATATTCTATTCTATTTATTTATTATTATTTCATTATTTAATTCATTTTATTTATAAATTATTTATTC
Source organism: Cornus suecica (assembly GCA_963922005.1). Taxonomy (NCBI): domain Eukaryota; kingdom Viridiplantae; phylum Streptophyta; class Magnoliopsida; order Cornales; family Cornaceae; genus Cornus; species Cornus suecica. The sequence goes on along the minus strand of OY998244.1, from coordinate 65,320,584 downwards.
ATTTTTAATTATTTAAAAATATATTTTTATTAATTTAATATTAATTTATTATTATTATTATACTCATTTTTTATTATTATTATGAAGTATTTATTTGTTATTATATTTACTTATTATTTATTATTATATTTATTTATTATTATATTTATTTATTATTATTATTTATTTCATTTTGTTTATTATTTATTATTTATATTATATTTTTAAATATGTTTTATGTAATTTATTATTTATTTTATTAATTTATTATTATTTATTGTTTAGTCCATTTTTTATTATTATATTTATTATTATTATTTATTTCATTTTGTTTATTATTTATTATTTTGATTATATTTTTAAATATGTTTTATGTAATTTATTATTTATTTTATTAATTTATTATTATTATTTATTGTTTAGTCCATTTTTTATTATTATATTTATTTATTTATTATGGTATTTATTTATTTTTTATTATTATTTATTTCATTTTGTTTATTATTTATTATTTTTATTATATTTTTAAATATGTTTTATGTAATTTATTATTTATTTTATTATTATTATTTATTGTTTAGTCCATTTTTTATTATTATATTTATTTATTTATTATTGTATTTATTTATTTTTTATTATTATTTATTTCATTTTGTTTATTATTTATTATTTTTATTATATTTTTAAATATGTTTTATGTAATTTATTATTTATTTTATTATTATTATTTATTGTTTAGTCCATTTTTTTTATTATATTTATTTATTATTATTGTATTCATTTATTATTATAATTATATTATATTTTATTATTTATATTATTAATTATTGATTTTTAATTTTTCAATTTTAACCCAAAAAACATCCCTACCAAACATATTTATGTTTTTGGATGAATAAACAAAAAAACCAAAAACCTGTTTTTTGTTTATTTTAACACAAATACAGCTCTACCAAACAGGCCCTAAGGTTTTTTCATTGTAAAATTCTGATAGGTCTAAGAGGAATTAAGATATCTGATTAAAAATATATATATATATATATAAATTAAGGTCAATTTTCATAAAATCTATATATATTTTTAAAATAAATTAATTAAATATTCAAATTGTATTGGACTAGTGGGGTAAGAACTTCCTGAAGTCGACTTGAGCAGTGTCTTATATTCATTTCAATTCGCCCCAATAACTAGATTTTATAGACTGTCTGGGTCGAGTTAGGGTCCACTTTAATTCTCTGCCACTTTCGGCCCAAGTCTTGGCCCATAAATGGTTTTCTTGTGCGTTGGTTGGTTGGCTGGCTTCAACCAAGTCAATTAGGATAGGCTGAGGCCTGACCAAAGTCTCGAGTCTGGCCCAACCCAAATTCACAACTTAAGCCCGATTTAGCACAACTTCTGTTTCTTCTTTTACACTTAAAAAAAATTGAAAAAAGAGAAGCATAAACCATTTTGAGACGCTGATATCCCCAGCTTTTTTAAAACGTTATTCCAAGGTTCAGAAGCCAACTCAAAATTTTGACAAACATCGTTTAAAATAATTTTTCCTTTAGAATGCCAAAAGCAACTTTTAGAAATTTGATCCAAACAGAGCCTTAAAACAACTCGAAGTAGAGAATTTTGTTCGAAACTGGTTGTTTTCCAATGGTTAGTCTATTCTGTAATAAATTAGAATAAAAACGTAAATTATAAGAACAATAATGTTGGTCATGATTCGAAAATATATAACCTATTTAAGTTTAGAAATATATATAAAAAGTGGTCTTAATTTTGTTAGATTTGAGAAAATATAACATAAAAGGTGAAAGTTTAAGTGATTTGTCGCACAAATTATATTTCAGATAAAATAAACAGGTAAGGTGTAAAAAACATGCCCGACTTATTGCACTTTTGTGTTCATGTTTTTGTTATTGGGCTTGCCTCAAAATGCCTCATAGGCTCATACCGATTGAAGACGCACATGCACATATAAACATATTACCATCTCTATACCCAAGGCGATGTGGGACGTTACATAAAATATATCAATAAACTTTTTCCTTATTTAAACATAGTACTTACACCATTCACCTTAATTGTATTAGAGTAAATATATCCTCGAATTGAAAAATAAAATAAAAAATAGTTATACCTCGTAACTCTTACTTTTAAAGTAATTCCCTCCTTAATAATAATTCATTTAATTTAATGAATAAAACTTATTATCTAAAGTCAAAACTTTTTTCATGCTAAAATTAAAAAGTATTTTCATGATTATATGTTCCTAAATAACTTACAAGTTACTCAAACAATTAGCATATATTTTTTGGTTTGATGTTAAATCCGTAAATAGTTTTCAGTAACTATTTAACTATTGTGAACTTCTTACTTAATTTTTATTTAAAGAACCTAGAAGTGTTATTGTAATAATTAATGTTAAAAACCATGCATAAATGTTTGTAAATTTAATAAAAAATTGACCATCAAATTACTATCAATTACTTATTAATCTACCGTAGTAAGAAAAATGGATTATGTAAATTCAATAAACAAGGCATTAGAGTCATTTATAAATGTGATAATTTAGGAAGTTTATTGCACAACTTATAGTTAAGAGAGGGTTATTTTCAAATTTGATTATAGGTAAGGGGAATTTATTGCAATTAACCCAAAATAAAATAAGAAAGGACAACCTTTGACCAAAATGTAAAATTTACAAATAGAGAAGCGAAACACAGTTTACAGTTTATAGAGAAAACAATAAAAAGAAAAAAGAAAAAGAAAAACCCCGTTAAACCTCGTCTTTAACCCCTAAACCCTAGAAGTTTGAAATCCATACACAAACTGAACCGCCGCGAAAGCTCCACCGGAGAGAGAGAGTTGGAATGGTGAAGTCGTACCTCCGATACGAGCCGGCGACAGCGTTCGGAGTCATCGCCTCCGTCGATTCGAACATCAGCTACGACAGCTCCGGCAAGCACCTCCTCGCGCCGGCTCTGGAGAAGGTCGGGCTCTGGAACGTCCGGCAAGGCGTCTGTACCAAAACCCTAGCACCTTCTCCTTCGTCTCCCGGCCCCTCTCTTGCCGTCACCTCCATCGCTTCCTCTAATTCCTCTCTGGTACATATATACCTACATACGTATATATGCGTGTGTGTATATATATATATATATATATATTGGCGTGGGTGTATTAGGCATACTGTTTTGTTTGGTATATTAGAAATTGGAGGAAAGGAAAGAGAACTAGTTTTTCACTCAGGATTGACTTGGCAATTGGTTTAATTGCTTAGATTACACAAGAAAACACAACGATTTCATGTATTTTTTGACTGTTCCTTCGAATCCACTTAAGTTCATTCACATTTTACATAGAAACTCCGGATACTAGGATTTTGCACATCCTCTTCCCGCACTTTGTCAATGAACTTGACTTGTTTTGAGTGATTTCTTTCCTAATATTATGTAGATGAAGGAGACACACATATACATACATATATATATATATATATTGTTTTTATTTTATAATTTGAGTATTAGTATTTAATACAGAGGTTTAGAATCTTCAATGCTAGTTAAACAATAGTAGGCTACGACAAAAATATTGGATTGTGTCGTCTGAAGAAATTGTAAATTGGCTATAAGAAAATGGTGAACTTACCTATTCTTAAGTGACTCCAAATTTAAATCAGTATGCCAAGTACTCTGTTACTGTGGACATTCTATATCTTGATTTGTTTTAGATTTTGGCTCAGTTGACATGGAGGTGTTAGTAAAAGTTTTGAATTTGTTTTTTGCTTTTCCCTTTTCGGGAGGGTTTTAACTTTCCTGAACTTCTGAGCAGCCAGAAGTAAATAGATCAGGCAATAAGAAATGGGGGCATTTGTGTATCTGTGTCTGAGGCTTTGGTTTTTTTTGTTTGTTTTGTATTTGAGTTGATTGTGTGATGCAGAGGCTGTTGTTTATTATGATTTTGTTGAATACGAGTAGGCGAAAAATGGTTTTGATTGCAGATAGCTAGTGGGTATGCTGATGGTAGTATAAGAATATGGGATTGTGAGAAGGGAACATGTGAAACCACATTGAACGGACATAAAGGGGCCACAGTTGCCCTTCGGTATAACAAGCTTGGTTCCTTGCTTGTGTCTGGAAGCAAAGATAACGATATTATATTGTGGGATGTGGTTGGTGAGACTGGACTTTTCCGACTTCGTGGGCACCGTGACCAGGTTTACATTTTTACATTTTTCTATTAAACCATTGAATCTTGATCAGAGCTGGCTAAATTTTGATTCTTAGTGCTATTTCAAACTCCAATAATCGGCATTGTTGTGATTCTTTTCATTTGTGTTGTATTAGATTACAGATCTTGTCTTCTTGGATGGTGGTAAAAAACTTGTTAGCTCCTCTAAGGACAAGTTTTTGAGGGTTTGGGATCTTGAAACACAGCATTGTATACAGATTATTGGTGGTCATCATAGTGAAATTTGGTCAATAGATGCCGACCCAGAGGAAAGATATCTGGTCAGTGGGTCAGCAGATCTGGAGCTTCGGTTTTACGTAATAAAGCATGACTTGGTAGACGGACAATCTCTGTCTAATATAAAGGACACAGAAGTTATAAATGTGAATGGCGGAGGAGGCTTATCCTCTCAAAACAAATGGGAAGTCTTGAAGCAGTTTGGTGAAATTCAGCGACAAAGCAAGGATAGAGTTTCAACTGTGAGGTTCAATAGGTCTGGGAATCTGTTGGCTTGTCAAGTTGCAGGTAAGATGGTGGAGATATTCCGTATGTTGGATGAGGCTGAATCAAAGCGTAAAGCAAAAAGGAGAATTAGCAGGAAGAAGGAGAAGAAGTCTACTAAAGGAGCAGCTGAGGTAACTGAAAAAGAAGATGCAAATCAAGGAGCTGTAGAAGACGCCAATGTTCTTGTTGCTACAGTACCTGATGTTTTTAAGCTTCTTCAGACTGTGAGAGCTAGCAAGAAGATTTCCTCTATTTCTTTCTGTCCGATCAATCCTAAGAACTCCCTGGCAACTTTAGCGTTGTCTTTGAACAATAATTTATTGGAATTTTATTCTATTGAAAGCAGTTCTACTACAAAAACTGTTGCAATTGATCTCCAGGGACACCGCGCAGATGTCAGAAGTGTTACACTTAGCTCAGATAACTCTCTTTTAATGTCAACTAGTCACAATGCTGTGAAGATATGGAATCCGAGTACTGGTTCTTGCCTTAGAACTATTGATTCAGGATATGGATTGTGTAGTCTATTTGTTCCTGAGAACAGATATGGTATTGTTGGTACCAAAGGTGGGACTCTGGAAATTATTGATGTTCAAAGTGGTACTTGCGTGGAAGTGGTAGAAGCTCATGGTGGCTCTGTTCAGTCAATTGCGGCAACTCCAGATAACAATGGTTTTGTCACTGGGAGTACAGATCATGATGTTAAGTTTTGGGAATATCAGACTGTGCAGAAACCTGGCCGAGTATGTTTTCTAATCTCTCTCTCTCTCTCTCTCTCTCTCTTGTATCATATGGATAATTTTATGACCATATCATACTATTGAATTATTCTTTTCATGCGTGTACATTGGAATGATGATGGTTTTGCTTTTTAAATTTTTTTTTTCCTAATTTTGTGTGCGTGTGACAATTTGTTGTTTGTTTTAGAACTAATAGGGATCTAAAAGCTTTTCAGTTAAGACTGGTTGGGCCTCTGGAGAGGAAGACTCTACATTATCTACCTGTGGACTCTCTCTCTCTCTCTCTATATATATATATCTATCTCTCTTTCTCTATATCTATCTATCTATCTATCTATCTATCTATCTATACATCTATACGGGCATATGCATGTCTACTACCATCTCATAATATACTATGTGCTGGCAGTTCACAGTCAAAACATGTGCCTGTAAATGCTAAGCACATACCTTCATTTTATTTTGATGGGAATATCACGTTGATTGTCTGTTTTCAGGATTCTAAACAACTGACGGTATCTCATGTGAGGAATATGAAAATGAATGATGATGTAGTAGTAGTTGCTGTTAGTCCTGATGCCAAGTATATTGCTGTGGCCCTGTTGGACTGCACAGTGAAGGTCAGACTGACTTCTTGTAGCCTTATCTAATTTGAAAATTTGTTGTAATATCCTTTGAATGCATTTTGGATTCAGAATTGTAGACAAGGAAGAAAATTCGGTATTTATGAGAGCCACTCTTTTTATGAGAACTACTATGTATGTTAAGTGTCACTCTATCCTATCCTTGCAAATTTAGCTTCTGCCCAAAAAAGAGCAGCATTTTTCCCCTCAGAAAATTTTATTTACCATTGTTCTTTTTGAAGTTTACTACAAATAAAACAATGTATAGTTATTAATCAGGAAATATAGAAGTGAATTTTTTTTTCGTAAATAGTACTTTTATTTTGCATTTCTTTCATACTGAACCAGACACCAAGAGAGATCATCTCCTCTTTTTCTAGTATACCTCTTCCATCCTCCCTATCTAATAAGCAAAAACACTTTTAACAAGGAGCTTTAAGGGTTTATCCATGTTTGACAAGCTTCAGACGCTGACACTTCTGAATAGGTGTTCGAAGTTTTTGCCCTTTTAGCTGATTACTGAATGTTCCTTAATCTCTTCAATGAAAAGCAGGATAGGCCTACGCTAGGCATATGGATATTTACAAGGACACTTGTTTTTTTTTTTTTGGGTATTTTGTTTAGCCTATCTTTTAAGGGCTTTAGTATGTTGCTTATAGAAGTACAAAATTTTTCAGAATCCATTTGAGGATTATTTTGAGTTTCAGAGATCTCTTTCATTTATGCTTGCTCATCTCTTCCCTTTTCATTCCATCCTGTCATCCTCTGTTTTTCTCCTCTTTTTCATATCATATCCCATTGTCTTCTCATCACTTTCTGATTTCTTTCCCGCGTCACTCTTTCACTAACTTATGACTTAAATTAAAAATACAGTTCTAGTTGTGATGATTAAATTATTTGGGGCACACTATGCTTCATTTTTCTTCTTTTTATATTTGACTTCTATGTATTAATTCCTTTTTTATACTGCGTCCAATATGATCATGAATATGAGTTGGCGAAATTGCATATGGGTTTAAGTATCACTTTAAGGGCCAACAATTTCATTTGCATCTGAAATATCCTATGCAACTATATGAACTATTTCAGGTCTTCTTCATGGATTCACTCAAATTTTTCCTGTCATTGTACGGTCACAAGTTGCCTGTGCTGTGTATGGATATTTCTTCGGACGGAGATTTGATTGTTAGTGGCTCTGCAGACAAAAACTTGAAGATATGGGGTTTAGATTTTGGTGATTGCCATAAATCAATTTTTGCTCATGCTGACAGGTGATCCATTGCGAAAAGTAAAAGTATCCTATAAATATTTGCAAAATTTTAAGCCTGAAAGCTTAATTGTGAGCTCTTGGTCAAAAGTGATTCTAATGACTCTCTCTCTCTCTGGCAGTGTTATGGCTGTGCGATTTGTAAGCAATACCCATTACATGTTTAGTGTTGGAAAAGACCGCCTTGTAAAATATTGGGATGCGGATAAATTCGAGTTGCTTTTAACTCTTGAGGGTCATCATGCGGAAGTTTGGTGTCTCTCAATCAGCAATCGTGGTGATTTTGTTGTCACAGGATCCCATGATCGATCAATCCGCCGTTGGGATCGTACTGAAGAACCATTTTTCATTGAGGTATTGTTTTATTGTTGTTCCTATTATGATAAAATTGTTTTGCTTGGGCGAAAGTATGTTTTAATCAACTTCTTGCGATTAGTTTCCATGATGTAGTTGGGATTTGGAGCTATTCCATTATTGTTTTTTAACCATTAATATGTGCTATTTAAATTTGCAGGAAGAGAAAGAGAAAAGGTTGGAAGAGATGTTTGAGTCTGACCTTGACAATGGATTTGAAAACAGGTATGCACCTAAAGAAGAACTTCCAGAGGAGGGGGCTGTGGCTTTAGCAGGGAAAAAAACTCAAGAAACCCTTACAGCAACTGACTCAATTATTGAAGCATTAGACATGGCTGAGGTAGAAATAAAGCGTATTGCTGAACATGAGGTACATGTCATGTTCTCAGTAGTTTTTGTTGGGCGTTAACTAAGTTGATGTGTCATGATTATTTTCTTCTTCCTCCACCTTGGGATTCTGTAAAAATTTGCTCCTTAAAATTTTCTATACCCAATTAAGTATTAATTTCAATTAGGTACATAGTTTAGGTTTCAAAAACTTTGTTCCATCTTTACTTCATGACGTGAGGTGCATTTCTCATTGTAGTGTGAAGAAGAAAAGTAATATTTTCTTCACCTCTTTCATGAGATGAACTTCTCATTATCATTTTTGCTGCTAATAATTTCTATAGTGGGTCTTCTCTTCATGCTCATAGTATTTGTCATAATGTTAAGCATTGGTCTAATTCTAGGGAGAGAACATATTTTATGTACTTTGAAGCAAAATTTCTTGTGGACTGCAACTTAATGTTGCCAGAGTAGATTCCGGATGATGTATATAATTAATTTCACCCCTTTGCAATATTGTAGCTTATGCTTGTTTAACCAATTTCACACCTCTATTATAATAATTATACATGCAGTCATACTGTTGGAGGGAATTAGATAATACTCGAAATAGAATCATGATCTAAAGGTATCTCTTAATCAAAATCTAAAACTCGGTTAATCGAATCCCCCACTCCGGGTATTATTTCGCGGCGCTCCGTATATGAGTCACATATGAATCGGCGTATTGATGAGATAAATAATAAGGCTATTAGTCAAATTCGTCTGTCAGTACTGATTGATCACTGTGCTGAGTTTGGTCACATTTAATCGTATATGGGATGATAAAACTTTTTGCACTCATTTGATATGCTACAAGTAATATGAATTGAAATAATATATATATATATATATATATATAAATATATTTTGGATTTGTTTCTAGAGTTTACATTGATGATATCTATGTATATCTGCAGCGCTGATGAATTCCATCCTGTTATCTTGAATATCTCATCTTCATTTATCTTTATTCTGTTTAGAATATATACGTTATGACAGCCTTAAGAAAATGTACAAATGTTGTTATGCTATTTAGAATCACTAGATAGTTGTGTTTATTTAGAACGAAAAGGGAAAAACGAACCAGCACACCTGTGGTGCAATGGTATAACCTCACCCCCCAATTGGGAATGTGAGGGGTTCGAGGCATTGTGGGTGTGGTGTGTGAGTTTCTTACCATTCAAAAAAAAGAAAGAAAGGGAAGTTGTGAGTACTGAAGTACTTGAAATTGACAGTGCATAAGTTGTACTCATAGGATTATAATGATTTGAACTTTGAAATGGAACTAATGATGGAAACCTTGATGGCAATCAGTTTCTCGAGTTCCTGGATTTCATTTTTGAATAGCAACTGTACTTTATGATTTCAGGAAGAAAAAGCAGGGGGAAGAGTTGCAGACTTTCGACCAAATATTCTCATGCTTGGGCTGTCTCCATCTGATTACGTTCTTCGTGCACTTTCAAATGTTCGCACCAATGATCTTGAGCAGACATTACTGGTCAGTGGTGCTCTAGTTATGACAACAATCGAAGTTGCAAATTCAATGTTTTAGATGCTTCTGCACTTACAGTTCAGCTCTAAATTTTTATCGCATAGTTTTCTGTTTTTATTAAATTCGACTTCCTTAGAACGGAACTTTGCTAATAGTAAACCACAATTCATCTGCTAGATTTTTAAAGTTCGTAATAACTTAGTTCTCGTTGTCAGTAGTTCATAGGTTCCAAAGCTTGTCAGTTCGATTGTCATTTAATTCCTACTTTGGGAATTAGGGATCATTTTATTTTGGACCTCTGTCTCTCATACTAAATTGATCTTGTTTTGGGGCTTGGCTATTGAGCCTCATATTTTTATGTTTGATAATATAATTTGGTAATGAGAAAGAGGGCTAGCAATTTTTATTTTTTGATTTTTTTATGTTTATCTTTTGCGTTTTGGTTTGTGTTCAGTGGCAGGGTGAATTTATGAACACGTGCTTTTTTTTTATTGCAGGCTTTACCATTCTCAGACGCTTTGAAGCTTTTGTCTTACTTGAAGGATTGGTCTTTAAATCCTGATAAGGTTTGTATATTTGCATGCGACGATATGTGGAAGTTTGGTGTTGGTGTATATAGTGTCGAAGGATTAAATATTAAAGTTACACTCTCTCTAGTAGCTTAGGGTAGTTAACATGTATCAAACTAGGAAGTCTCATCTTCAAACCTTACTGTCACCCAATTAAAAAAGAGTTGTTTCACTCGTTGGACCAAAAAGTAGGCCACACCGACACGTGAAGGGGCGTGTTGAATGATTAAATATTAAAGTTACACCCTCTGTAATAGCTTAAACTTTTAGAGCAATTGGGTAGTTAACATATAGATACATGCATGCATTTGCACTTGTTTAAGAAAATAACTTGCTCAATGAAGGATGAATCTTTAAAGGGTTTGCCTAGCGCACGGGACTCAACCACTGGAGGAGCTAGGAAGATTTAAATGTACATGGTCTTACCTTTGTACAGAGAATTAATTCCACTATGAACAGCCACCAAAGACCCCGCAATGGTGGGAGTTTTGTGCAATAGGCTAGGCCCTTTTTAGATAGAACAACCCATAAGGAAATTTATGGTGATGCAATCTGTTGTGTCTTGATTTTTGCATGCTAGGTTAATGTAGTGTCAGTGTGTTATCTTGAGAAGGGTCTATTCAGTTAATGTAGTTAGTAGTCAAAGTTATTAAAGATGGTATGAGAAATCTTAAATGTCATGGGAATAGTATAGGGTATTTTGAAAGTCAGTCTAGAAATTAGAAGTGTCTTTAATGGCATTAGTATATATGGGACAACCTCTACATCTGCTGTAATCCATTTTAATCATTATAATTTGGAGCCATCCGGATTTAAAGTTATTCTCCTTAGGCTTTTCCCAGATTTCCCTTTAGAAATCTAGGCTCCAACAGTGATTGGAGTATTCTTTCTTACTTTATATAATCTGTTTGCTTCAGATGGTAATCCAAAGGTTTGTCTAACAAAAATACATGTCATAAACATGCACAGTTGTTATAGACAAACTTATGTGAGCTGTGCTATGGGAATGTTGCGATATATCGATTTCCAAAACAACTAGATAGGGTGAGTATGTGTAAATTTGCACCTTTCAAGCTTTTTAATTTTACCGACACAATAAAATGTAAGCAGTAAACATAAAGCCAGTAGAGTAAGGCTAGAGAAGCACCAGGATGTAATCCCCGAGCAACTTTGTTGGAAGGACTTTTACCGACTAGGATGAAAACCACGTTGAGACTTGAGAGTCTCGAACGGAACAATCCATTACGTTGAAGCAAAGTCCTACGACCTTTGATTCAGGATTACACCCAATCAGCTCTACCAAGAACTAGTTGCAGTATCTCTTCGGCTTTGCAACTGCCCACCAAACTGGTGGAACACGAGCACCTCTTAAATGATCTGTTCTCTCTGTAGCTTGATTGCAGCACCCCTTCAGTTTGTATGAAAGTTTGCAGAAGATCAAACCCTGCATTCTTGAGAATCTGACGGAACAATCCATTGTGTTTCAATGTGTTCTCAATTAAAGATAAATTTTTGACGCCTCTGAAAACTCTCTTGTGGTTGTTTGACGCTATGAATATTCTCTATGGATGTTGTAAAAACCTAGGAGAGCAATGATAGTTTGTATATACCTTAGGCCATGTTTGGTAGGCGGTCTTTCTGGTCTGGTTTGGTCCGGTTCGGTCCGGTCTGGTCTGGTCTAATCTGATTTGGATCTTAAACTTAAAAGTCTGTTTGGTAAGCGGTCTGGTCTTACTATTTATTTATTATTTATTATATTATTTATTTATGTATTATTTCTTTCTTTATTTATTATTTCTTCACTTTATAATATATTTTATTACTTTATTATTAAATTATTATTTATTAATTTATATATTAATTTATAAATATATTCTATTTATTTATTATTATTTCATTATTTAATTCATTTTATTTATAAATTATTTATTCATTTTTAATTATTTAAAAATATATATTATTAATTTAATATTAATTTATTATTATTATCCTCATTTATTATTATTATTATGAAGTATTTATTTATTATTATATTTACTTATTATTTATTATTATATCTATTTGTTATTTTTTATTATATTTATTTATTATTATTATTTATTTCATTTTGTTTATTATTTATTATTTATATTATATTTTTAAATATGTTTTATGTAATTTATTATTTATTTTATTAATTTATTATTATTATTTATTATTTAGTCTATTATTTATTATTATATTTATTTATTATTATTGTATTCATTTTTTATTTTTATTATATTTTATTTAATTTATTATTTATATTATTAATTATTCATATTTAATTATTTATTCATTTATTTATTATTATTATATTCATTTTTTTTATTATTAGGTATTATTTAATTCATTTTGTTTATTATTTATTATTTATATTTTATTTTTAAAATATGTTTTATTTAATTTATTATTATTATTATTAATTTTTTATTATTATTTATTCATTTTTAATTATTTATAAATATATTTTATTAATAAGACCAGACCGGACCAGGTTGAACCATCAAAAATTCTAGTTCCAAAAACACCTCATTTGGTTCAATTTGGTCTCATTTGGTCTGATTCCAAATTTTGAGACCAAGTCCAAACAAACATGGTCTGGTCCCTGAAAACAAAGACCAGACCAAACCAGGTGGAACCTACCAAACAGGGCCTTAGAGAGTTTTAATTAGGTTTAGAAAACGTTATTTTTGTGCATAAGTTCTGACCATCTGTCAGAGAAAAAAGAACAAATGGATTTTTTAGGATTCCCAAGAAATATTCCATAGCTTTTGGTCCGCTATCCCGATCATGATTCTCTAAGATTTGACCAAAAAGAAATCTTAATATTACTCAAAAAGTAATTTTCTTTTTTTATTTCTGGCAAGCTTGTTCTGTCCAAACTAAGTTGGACTGGTTGGATTGAGGTAGGATCATCTACTTTTTAGACATCTAAATTGGACCGGTCCATTTTGGGTTGGATCGGTTGTTTTTTGTCAGTAGGCATTTTTGTGATCAAGAGCCCTTTTTAGACAGCTAAATTGGACCGGTCCATTCTGGGTTGTATCAGTTGTTTTTGGTCAGTAGGCATTTTTGTGATCAAGAGCCTACTTCAAACCTTTACCAACATAACCTTACAAACTGTCCTCATGGACATACCTTGCCTAAATGGTGTTCTCCTCAAATTGGGTATTGCATTTGTCCAACGATCTATTTCAACTATCGATGTTGAGAGTCGAGACTCAAATACGAAATACAACTTGATATGAACACTTTTTGACACCAAACTTTCCCTGTACTAAAAATTATTCATCACAACTAATACATGCTGCAAGCTCCTACTGGCTCGAGGATTCTTCCATTGTCCCAAATTGTTTTTTTTTTTTTTTTTTGGTTATTTTGTCTCATCTGTATAAGTTGTTATACACATGCAAAAATTGAAAAAAATTAAAGAAGACAAAGCATGCACTTTACTTGAATAATTTAACTAGTCCCATTTCATTTTTTATGTCCCAGAATTCATGTCCTATGATCCTATCTTCGAAGACAATGTGAAAAGTTACATAATTTTTTATATCATTAACTTCGTAACAAGTTTTCCTAGGAGCTTCTTAAATGCAAATGGGTAGTTTTGGAATTTTCTAAGGGATAAGAATTTATGGATTGGGGGAGTATATAAGAACTACTAGATTTCATATGTCCTAGAATTCAACCAATTGAACTTACATGAATATCAGTTTTTTCAATTCGTCATATCCATGTAAAGTCTATATCCTCAGTCAATCACAGGTCATCATATCCTTTCTTACTAACTTCATCTACATTAATTTTGGTCTTCCCTCCCCTAGTATTGCTCTTAATGTGTACAATATAACTCTTCTAGCTAAGGTTTTTTGATGTTTTTTTTTCGCAGTTAAACCATCTTAATCGATTTCCTCTCACTATTATTTTATTTTTTTCAAAAAAATTGAGCTACCATAGATTTTGCTGTTGTTTCTATTTGATACTGTTGCTGTCAAGATCTCAGCAAATGAGAAACCCACTTGAATTGATACTGTTGTTTACCATAGAATTTGTCTGTTGTTTCTAATTGATACTGTTGTTTTCAAGATCTCAGCAAATGAGAAATCCACATGAATTATTGCAATCTGTAAATTTTGTCAATTACAACATTATTCTCAAGTACAGTATTTTGTTTATTGTTTTGCAGGTTGAGCTTGTCTGTAGGGTTGCTACAGTCCTATTGCAGATACATCATAACCAGCTTATTGCTACGACAGCTGCCCGACCTGTCTTGACTATTCTCAAAGACATTCTTCATGCAAGAGTCAAGGTAATCCTCTGATCAGTTTCATACACAGAGTGTACAAATGGCATGCAAGCTTGTTAGGTCTTCAATATTATATAATGAAAATTTAATAGATAAATTTGAATCTTTTTGCTTGGTTGTAAATGTGCAAGGTGAGAGTTTTAGCTCTATTGAGGTTATTCCCGTCCTTGCTTTTCTGTTAGTGGAATATGGCCTTTCCCTCTCTGTGTGGGAGTGTGAAATAGGGTCGCTAGTAAATATCTGATAATAGGAGCATCTCGGGATAGCCTCCATTGAGATTCTATTGCCAGTTCCGTGTCGAAAAAGAGATAGGTTTCAGCAATGGCAGAAAATGGTCCTTCACCGGGTTGTGATTATTATTACTTATGAGTAGCGATATGTATAAATGGTTATTACTTATTTAGGCTAATGTATTGGATGACTGATATTCAAACCAGGCAGCTTCTTGAATCTTAAAGAGCACAGTCAATTGGTTTGAATGTTTTGCCAATCTGAACAGTCCTTGATGCAATTATTGTACAGAAAAGGAAAGTGTTATGTCTGTATAGCTGTATTGGTATGCCCAAATAATTTTTCTTAAATTGTTTCCATAGATGATATGTAGTTGCATATGATTAATATATCCCTTACTGTTTAAATATGGTATCACTGTTATGTATATTGTTGTTTTTTTTTCCAAATATAGAAGTTTTTTTTGTAAAAAATAAAATATAGTATTCCTCCTCCCCATCATCATCCTTGCCTCAATCTTATATGAACTAGGTCGGCCACATACATTCTCTCTCTCCACTCCTCCTGCTACATGCTATTTCTCGTACCAAGTTCAACTTTTTAAATCATTTTTTAAAACCTTATCCCCTATTATATCTGATTTCCCTCTCACAGTATTGCTATCACTTCAAAATGTCATAGGTTTCCAGTGGTGCATTGTTGAAAAGAAGCTGAAATTTTGTTTTTAAAAGTGAATTTGTTTCACAAAAAAATTGCGTGTTTGTTCCAAGAATATCCTCTTCAGAGTTATCCTTATCCCCTCTTTTTTTTTTTTTTTTTTAAACAAAATCTGATCTGTTTTTCTATTGGAAAACTACAGAAAAAGGAGATACATAAGTTAACCTGAATACATGCAGAAGAACAGAGTTATGCTTATAATGTTTCTCCCCAATTTTCGTTGGTAAAGATGTTCAGATGCCTTTATCATGCTACTTAAGTTCAAAAGAACTGATGTTGCTTTAAATTCCTGTTCAGTTTCTTTAAAACTTTCAGTAGTTAATGGAGCTCACTTCAAAAGTTGCAGCTGCTTTTGCTGACATTTTTATTATTATCTGTCACTGCCTTAATCCCATTTTGCTGGCAATATGATGCTTCAATTTTCAGGAATGCAAGGATACCCTCGGTTTTAACCTTGCTGCTATGGATCATCTCAAGGTATGCATGTTTCTTTGCACATTGATGTGTCACTTGTGTTTATCTCTAGAATCTAAGGGTCCGTTTGATTGTGCAGATTTGGAATTGAATTGAATTGAATTTGGAATGTCATGGTATTTCAATTCCTCAAGTGCAATTCCAAATATATTGTTTGGATGTGTCTTAGAATTCAAGGGTAATTGGAGTTCAATCCCAAACCCAACCCAATTTGAATGTAAAAGATCATAATTTTAAAATTAAATTAGGCAATATAGACAAATATATATATATATACATATATAAGCATAAGTATACAGGTATAGGTATGCATATATACTACGTGTATATGTATGTGTGTATATATATGTGAATGTGTATGTATGTGTTTATGTGTATATATGTGTGTGGCTATATATTTGTGTGTATGTGTATTCATATTTGTATATATATGCGTCTATGAATACATATATATACGTACGTATATATATGTATATATATTTTTATATATAAGCGTGTGTATATAAATGCGTATATATATAGATATATATATAGGTGTATGCATATATATTGGTATTTGTGTATATATATGCATGTATGTTTGTGGTTGTGAAAAATTTGTTGTTAGAGAGAAAGAGTATTTAGTGGATCAAAGTTTGGAGAATATGTGCAATTGGAAATTACAAGTTCTTGTGGAATTGGTGTATTTGGAATTGCATTCCAATTCCAAAGTATTTTGTCACATCCAAACAATAGATTTGGAATTGGAGCCCCCAATTCCAATTCCAAGGCTCCAATTCCATGTTCCCAAACGAACCGTGAGGATATTTTGACATTGTCCTTATGTTGTGGGTGTCCCTACCGTGAAAATAGCATTGGTGAAAACTTAATGGCTGTTGTCAAAAGCATGTATAACTCTGTAAGAATCTGGTACTACAATGTACCATAACACTGACAATAGTGGAGGCCATTTTTTTGTTTATTTATTTTTTCTTTTAACAAAAGTGGTCTTAGGGTCACAGTGTCACAAACTTAAGCTATTAGGTGGGGCTAACACCCAGTCCATTTATACCCAAGACCCGATGTGGGGCAAGAACCTGTCACGATACTCCTATCACATAACTCAAATGGATGTAAAAGAGCACAATAGGATAACTGTGGCATAATTGTTAGAAATTTGAAGTATTTGAAAATCTTGGTGAGTGTTTTTCATAAGAAAAACATGCTTGTACAGTCTGTCCTACATTTGTTCATGGGATGTCAATTCCAACATGAATGGATGTTTGTTGGAGAAAACACAAACCTGACCTTTTCCTTTTTATGAATACTCAGCAATTGATGGCAATGAAGTCCGATGCACTATTTCAAGATGCAAAAAGGAAGTTGCATGAAATTAGATCCTTGCATTCAAGTCGTGAAGCAAGTGCAGTAATAAAAGAAGAGAAGAGAAAAAAGAAGAAACAAAAGAAGTTGAATAATGATGGGCATGTTTGGATCTAAGTTGCAGTCCTTTTCAATTTTGAGATCGAATTGTTTTCGGAAAAGGATTTACAAACCACTGCCACATGCAACATGTCATACCTTAAAGCAACATCAGCAGCACATGACATGTGTGTTGAGGGAAGATGCATGGGAGCTTTGAGATAGTATAAACCCCAAAGCCCGAAAGGATACCTGGTGGGTAAAATTCGCTGGTGAGGATGGAAGACTACTGGTTTTGCGGTTTCATACCGGAAGTGTAACATAGAGGAAGTTGAGTCATTTATTGTGAGCATAATTGTTGTGATAATTAGCTTGGATGTTGTAGTAAACATATGTTGAATTGTATCTATATCTCATCATTTATATGTAGTTTTGGATGTGCGTCTCTGTACTGTAATTTTTTTTTTATATGCCAAAACACAATTATGCAAGGTAACTTGTGCTAGTTAGAGCTACAATAAGAGCTTTATTTTATTATAAGCTTATTGGATTAATTCAGGGTGATATGAAAGGACTCACCCATTTTGTACAAAATAATAGTAAATAGTAAATATCGACTCTCTCAAGTCCTCCTCCACAGAACAAAAATTTCATTGGTGTATGTATTGTCATCATATATATATAATCAGAAATAGTTAATGAGATGTATGAATGCATAAAATGAGAGCAAGTAATATTATAACCACAGATCTCTCACAACCCGAGAGAATAGGTTGTGTTTACAATAATTGAAATACAAACATGTACTATATAGTACTATATTTTGGTCGCCTATATATAGATAAAACACAACGTATATCATGGCCTAATATGCATGGAAGTCCAACACAACCTTACCATGCCCAGACACATTAATTAGACACACTACTAATGCCTACCATTAAAGTATATGGTACAAGAAGAAGACTTAACAAAATCTCCATACCTCCATACATGTATATATATATATATCTACCTAAAGTTCTTGCCTTCGAAGGTCTGACCAAACTGCCAATTCTTGGGGCTAATGCTCCATGAAGTGGAGCTTCTTCCATCACTTGCACGGACTCGGAAGGAGAGGTACTCACCAACTAACTTTTCATGAGACTCCCATTTCTGACCCCAGTTTCGCTTCATGGCGGTCCAATTCGAGTGCTCACCCTTCATCTCCACCCCCACCACGTCTCCGGCACCACCAACGTTCCATACTAGCACCAAGTTGAAGTAAGGGTTCCCTGTTATCGTAAAACGGATTCCTCCTACTTTCTTGCATGGTACCCTGCAATATATATATCAGCTATATACTCAAAACACCAAGAGAGACAAATAACGGCGTGCAATAGTTGTTTGAATTTTTTTGATGAATTAAATTTCTCGTGTGTTACATATTTTGCATTATGTTTTTCAAAACCTTGTTACATTCTATGGAATGAAGATATACTAATCAATTCTTCTGTTAGATCCAATGCATTAAAATTTTCAAACAATCACATATTTGACGGATTTATGTTACACTTCGAGAGTTGACCTGGGAAAGAAAGTTTTACTATGTTCTTAGCTAATTATATTTGGTCGCATGAGTAAGATACTAATTAAGAATGTATTTATTTTAGTGAATTCTATCAACACCAGTTCACTTGGTGCATTATAGGTTTTCCGACTAGTAAGATCATACATTCAAATGAAACCCTTATATATATATAATGTACTCCCTCAGTCTTATATGCCCTTTTCGGGAATTCAACTTTTTATAAAACGATGACTTATAATATTTTTTTTCCATCATAGTGAATGAACTGCCAACTTTACCCATAGTGGATCCATGATGACGTGATGATTTATCATTTTGGTACTACCTAAGATAAAGTAGATTGATTTTTCGGCGCTTATTTTGTAACACGGGAAAGAGGTGGACATTTACTTTTGAGACGGAGGAAGTACAATATATATCTAGTGAAATCAATTAGATTTAGTAGGAATACGTACCTTCGATAAGCAACAGGAATGATGCCAGATTTGTACTCAGCAATCTGGAGAAAAGCTGGTTGAGCCAAATCAAAATGCTCGTTAGGTGGATTGCACCAGCCTCCATTGTCTCTGGAAAGAGCATAATTTGGCGGGCAAATGTTGGTTGCAGTAACAAAGATAGATGGGTGACGAATGTTGCACCAATGGTCATCATTCACACATTTGATCTCATAACATGCTCCACAGGTTTGTCCATTGTTGAACAAAGCTGAGCTCAGAGCTGCTGTCTGCAATCCATAGCCTTCTTGTTTTAGGTCTTCATAACCACAAGCTCCACCTACATATATACAAATTTATTATTTCATTCAGAAATTATTGCAAATATAATGAGACGAATTTATTCAGATTCCCACCAAAGACCTAATGACCAAACTGTATAAGATCCTAACTCTCAATTGGGAGGTCCGGAAAAAATAATAAATAATATATATACATATATATATATATATATATATATATATATTCAGACTCCCTAGTTTTTTAAATATAACTATCTCGAGTTATACTAATTTATGAATAATTTGCAGAAATCCTAAACCATGAAATGAAATGCATTTTTTTTTGGTAATTGAAATGACGGATTTTCCAACGAGTAAATCAAATACTTACCACCTTGACTTACACTTGAATTTCTCTATAGAACTTTGAAATTATAGTATTAAAATGATAACGTGTCTGACATAGATCGAGTGATTTTCACTACAACAAATAAGAGTTTTATTGGCGGTCGTAAATATCATTAAAATGAGTAAAAATTAATAAATTATAGCTATAACTTTTAACGGGCGGACTATAAATTGCCACGTAAAATTTTGATTAAATGTTTTTTAGGCAAAGTGACAATCAAGGGCGGAGCCTGGAATAACAGTTAGTGGGGGCCAAATGCAATTTTTTGTTAGTTTATTTTATAAATATATATAATTTTGTGGCTTATTAAAGAATTTTTTAAAAATCTTGGGAGGCCATATGCAATTTTTATGAAGTTATTCATAAAATATATAATTTTTTTGGGATAGTAAGAGAATTTTTGAAAAAATTAGGAGGGGCTATATGCAATTTTGAGGGACTTATTCATATAATATACAATTTTTTATGGTAGTAAAAGCAATTTTTGAAACTTGTGGAAGGGGCCATGGCCCCTTGGCCAATACATGGCTCAAACTATTATTATTCCTTAGATCTCTAAGACAAAGAAATCAACTAAATTTGTCACTATAAACACATTTTTTTGTTGTAATTGCTGAAAATCATCCCTAGTTATGCATGTAATAAATAACGTAATGATTTATATAAGCCATTACATCCAACATTGCCATGCATGACGTAAAATGAAGCCCACATTTGCATGCGCGCATATACGCATACACACATACGTACCCATTGTCCCGGAGCCATCAGCGCCGCCATAGAAGGTGGCATGAGCATTCTTCCATGGACCTGGCCTGAACCTTGGCCTATGGTGCTTCTTGTGGGGCAACAATGGAGACTTGTGTCCTCTCCCTATGTGTCTGCCATGGGCATCTACATAAGAGTGATCAGACACCACCAAAAGTACTATAAGAATCAATAATAATATTATCGAAGATGATGATGATGATGAGAGGACTCCCAAAGGCTGTGCCATGGTATAGGTAAGGCCTTTGTGAGTTCTATTTGAAATATAATTGACAATTTGTTTTCTCAGTTTCTTTAGATCCTTTGTGATGTTGTACCTATATATATTGAATTTTATGTGTGAGGTGTGTTTGGTTTGGCCGTTAAAAGAGAATTTGGAGGGAGGTAAGCAAATTAGGAGGTTACTAACTATGTCTTTTTTGGCCTTCACCTCTATTTACTTACCCCCATCTCTGTAGGGCACTCCCCTAATTTCGCCTGCATAAAGTATGAAAAACCATTGAGCAGACAGGCCAAAAGTAAACCACCAATATATATATATATATATATGTGTGTGTGTGTGTGTGTGTATTGAATAAAGGATTTGTGGCTCCCTTAATTTGAGGACAACCATGAGTACTATGGAGGTTTCTAATCAAGTAACTGTATGAGGTTCTTCATGGCAAGTGCAACTTTGATCACACTAAAAGTATATATATATATATATATATATATATATAGCTATTGGGTAAATTGCTCTGACCTCCCCTGAGGTTTTGCACAATTACTCTCATATTAAAATTTGTGTAAATTTACTATGACCTCCCCTGTAAGATTAATATTACACTAATATTTTTGTGCATTTACTAAAGTACACATAACTTTAGTGTTTTAAACTGAGTAATTTATATTAAAATAACCTAACCAACTTGCATGGAAAGAGATAATGATGTTTTGAGTGGTGTCGAATGAAAGATATTTTTGTAGTTTAAATGATAGAAAGTTATTAGACATGCAAATCATAAATTACTTCAGTTTGAAACACTTAAGTTAGGGGTACTTTATAATATGCACAAAAATATTAATGTAATGTTAATCTTACAGAAAATGTCAGAATAAATTTACACAAACTTTAATCTAAGAGTAATTTACCCTTAGTTATTAGTACATAATTTTGCTATGCATCTATGTTATTCTCGTACATCATCTTTGATATGATCATGCCAATTTACTAGTGGTGCATCAATGTAAAACGATTTTGAAATACTTTAATGTAATTTTGTTATATATCGCCATCGAAAAGCTCTTATTTATTTATTTGTTGCTTGGGCATCATTTGTTCAATTAAATCTTGAAAACCAATATTGAGCTTAGAAGAAAATGTAAAATTTCTCTCTTCCCTTGAAGATAAATTGAAAAATAGTTTTGAAGCTCAAACTTAAGTTTTTTTTTCGGTAAATAGCTCAAACTTAAGTATGCCTAAATTCTGTATGATCTTTAAAGCTCTAAATAACTTTAAAACTGCCGTATTATATTATATCAAGTGTCAATAATAACAGCAAATGTGTAAACAAAAATAAAGTAATTGAAGAAATCAACGGTCAAAATTTATTTTCTTCTTGTTATCTGAAAACTGAGTTCTAAAGACAGAAATAAAAATCCAAATTTTACATGACAATCATTACAGTTACCAGAAAACTGATTCATGTTTTAGGGTCCGTTTGGCTCACAAAAAAACTGTTTTCTTTTTTTACTGTTCACCCATTTCAAAAATAAAAACACGTTTGGCAAACGCGTTTACTGTTCACTTTTTTTTTCCCAAGAAAACTGTTTTTTGTGAATAGTGGATAAAAGTGGTGAAAACACCAAATACAACTTTTAGTTATTTTTTGAATTTTTTCACTGTTTAGAGTACCACCTCCGCCACCGCCTCCATCGCCGCCGCCACCAATCACCACCACCCCCGCCACCGATTGCTGCCGCCGGCCCCCACCACCTCCGGTCGCCACCGCTGGTCACCCACCCCCACCGCCCGCCGCCGCCGCCGGTCACCGCCGCCCACCAATACTATTTTATTTTTCAATACAAATTTTGATCTAAACACTTTTTTATTTTTAATTTTTTGCTGAAAAAATAAAGACAAATACAAATACAATTTTTATATTTAAAGACAGAAAACAAATAAAAAAACAGGCTTTCCAAACGCACTTAGAGTTATTGAAAACTGTTTTCACCAAAAATTACATCTAATAATGCAATTTCTTGCTATATAAAAAGTAAACCATAAGTGCATGCATGCAGAGTGCAGAGTAAAATAGACAAAGTTTGAAGCCATTATGACCTGCTGGTTTTATTATTTTTGTTGTTAAGTATACAAAAATGCACATCCAATAGTTTGTACAAGGATATCAAAAAAGGAAAAAAAAAAAAGAGAGAGAGAGAGAGAGTAAGTGCAAGAACATTACCATATGGTACAAGTACAACTGGACCATTTGAATCTTGATTTTTTCCTCAGTCATTTTGCACGAAACCATAAAGAGGAAGTAAATATGATAGTTTATACATCATTACAGTCTTCTTTCTCACAAATATGGAAGACACGGCCGCCTTAATAGCGATGTATAAGTTCCTTGTATGCATCTTTATTTTCGGAGTAGTATTTGATTTCTGCCTGCAAATAAACAAACGCGCTCAGCATCCTCACTTGCATTTTTGTAGAAAAAGAAGTCATTTACACATTTTTTAAGTTCGGAACCAGCATTCATGTAATCATCGTCACGACTAAATGTGAGGGGTATTGACAAACTTTGTTATTCGGAAGTTATTTGTAACAAAAAGGATTAACCACATCAGAAGTTGCTTACAGAATACACACACACACACACACACACACACATATATATATATATAAAGGAACTTCCTAAAGCAACAATTCTGGGGGTTTCTAGTTCATAAGTTGCAACAAGAAACTTCTCGAGATAGAGTGGTTAAGAGAGCAATCAATTTCACAGTTTAGGTCTGTGCATTCGGCCAGGTTCCTATTCTGATTATCAAGTTAGTATTATGAAGTGTGGAAACCAACCATTTTTATGTGCCTAGATAAAACTACTGCTGACAGACACTACAACCACCCTATTAAGCCCACAAACGAGCTGAAATTGTCGACCACTTGAAGAATTTTTCCCTTTATTTACGAAAAGTTTGAAATAAAACAATAAGACATAGGTCCACCAGGACCCTTTGATAACTTCACGAGTGAAAGATAATTTTTGAAGGGACAAAATTTTCGATATCGACAGTAGTGTGAGTGAAATGCATTCATGCCTTTCTGCAATACATATTGTTCCATGTATTCAGCTTTCAAAGAAGTCATTTGTAAATAGAAATAAAGAGTTCAAGCAGATATTTACAAAAGAAAGCTAATCCCGTTTGATTTATTAAATTTTATTTTGATTTAGCATCTATAGAGAATGTCATCTAGAGGACATATTTAGAACATACCTTGCGTATTCCTGTTATAGCCACCAAAAGCTTTTCACTGATCAATTCTTTCATGATTGTGTCTCTCTGAAGGGCTTCTACAGATTCTGAAAGAGACATTGGTAATCTTTGAAGTTCTCCATCGAGGCTGTAAGGGTTTGTATCTAAATCATGGAAAACACAATCACAATGTCAGATTACAGAAGTACTTCTACTTGCAAGTTCTTTGATACTTAAAATAGGATGCAGAGCAGTAATGATCTGGAAAAAGAAAAAAAAAACAAAAAAAAACAAAAACAAATTGTCAAAATTAATCCAACTGTTTTCAAAATGTTTACATACATAAAATTCAGAAAGAGGTGTGGGCAAAACAATCGATAGTCTTTATATGCTAAGCCTCTATATTGGGCTAAACACTTAAGCTGCTAGTGTCCCGGTTTCATAGAATTTTAATAAAATAAGATAATTCGGGTGCCAAGGAAGATAACTGCACATTTTGACATTCATGGAGCTTGCTCATATGGAAATATGGCAAAATGAATGATTTTTGTCAGTAACATAAAATAGATCCAGAAAATAACATATTTGAAAGAAGTACAATAAAGTTCACTCATTTGGTATTATTAGAAGGTGTAATCTTACCAATGGGTTCTGGAAGACTAAGATGTCTGCGAAGGCCATCAATTCCAGCAGCAATTATAGAAGCCAGCCCCAAGTGTGGATTGGCACAACCATCAAATGATTTAATCTCAAAGTTGCTGACGACACCATCTGGAACTCCAGGTGGGCAGGCAGTTCTTAATGGAGCTTCTCTGTTTTCCTTTCCCCAGCATTGGTATGCTCCACTCCATGTATTGGGTTGTATGCGATCGTAACTGCACGCCAATAACAATTGATCAGACAACTTAAGGAAATAAGACCATACAAGGTGCCTTTTTTAATGAAGAAGTCCAAGATACGCATCTAATTTAGAGCTCTTAAACTTAAAACGCAACAATATTTTGACTTTATATATACATATATATATATATATATATATATATAAATATATATATATAAATATATATATATAAATTGATAAGAATTTGGGAAATTAGAAGAAAAAGGTTATACATATATATGTATAAAAAAATAGGATTAACACACACAACGGATATTCATAACCAACCCAACAAGAAAAGGAAGAAATACGCCTTTTATCCAAAAAAAATCTTCGGTTAGGCATTGCCTACTTCAGACATGTCTCTTGCAATCTGATACTACTCCAGCGAACTCCATCAAAAAGTTCATATTTCAAAATTTCCAAAATGCTAATAAAAAAAAGTACATATAATTAGCTTTCAGGCAAAACGGAAGTGCAGAGAACCTGTAATCATTTTCTCAGAAAGAATACTTGTAACAATGGCCAAAGAATATTCATTATAAAGAGGAATTTATTAACCTATTTGGAACTGGGGCTGTAAATGCCAAAATTGATGGAAGATGATATAAAACCCCTGCCATGAACTCTTCCCCAACCTTAGACATTCCATGCCGAGAGGAGCCATCAGATGCCATGAATACATTTTCACCATTCTCCCACAAACTGATATGCACGTGAGATCCAGAACCAATGTCATCTAAGTTGTACCTAGGCAAACAAGAAGGATCCACTTTGTCATGTGATGATGAAAATATTATTTAACTGTATGTGAAGGTTATTATTCGCATCATCATGTATTGATAGAACTTGAAAGAATCAAATACTGAAGGAAAGATGGTGACATTTGGACCAGGAATTTAAATCCCAAGGACAGGTAAAAGCAATGTCATATTACAAACATAATGACTCGCTTGAGCCTGTCCTTGTTCTTCATCCTGCACAGCAGCAAAGAACTTGGAAGAACTCAATGATGTTAAGTTGGGTTCATTTCAGGAGGTCACCAGCAGGGACATCCAATTTTGACACCTTTCTATCAAATAAAAAAAACAAGTTACGTAAAACAATGTCTTTTTAAGTTGTCAGTCAATTTGCAGTTATCATTTACGAGGTAAAGGTTTTCCATAAACAATTATATGATGCTAGCACGTAATATAATTAACACAACAAATACTTGAATGAAACACATAATCCATTCTATTGAATGGGCATTGAGTCATCATTTTAAGTTGGTTTAGATCTTGCATAAACATCAGATGAATCTTGGGCATCATTCTTAACTTATTTACATTTACCAAATTATCAAAAAAAAATTAGACTGCATAAACATCAGATGAATCTTGGGTATCATTCTTAACTTATTTACATTTACCAAATTATCAAAAAAAAAATTAG
This sequence comes from Cornus suecica, assembly GCA_963922005.1. Classification (NCBI taxonomy): domain Eukaryota; kingdom Viridiplantae; phylum Streptophyta; class Magnoliopsida; order Cornales; family Cornaceae; genus Cornus; species Cornus suecica. The sequence goes on along the minus strand of OY998244.1, from coordinate 65,294,081 downwards.
ACACCTACTTTGGAAGAAAAGTTGCCAGCAACCCATGTTTCCTTGCAACTGCCCTAATAACTTCACGAGTAAATATTAACTGGTCAGCAGCATTAGCACAAGCTGTGTGCCCCAGTGCCATTTCAAACTGCCCTTTCCCAGCTTCTGCATGTACCTATGACATAAAATGAACCGGCAATTATTACCTGAATTACAGCACACCTGTACCATTTGGAGAGAGATATTTCTTGTAACAAGGAAATTGTGCACAGAACATGTAGCCTTCGAAGTGCCAATAGAATTTTCATGTATCATTTTCGAAATCAGTGAAATATATAAAATCGATAATTACCACAAATAACATAAAATCGTACTTTATAACTAACATCCACGGTTGATGTGGGGCCCTTTCCAACTAATGATGTGTTAAAAGCAATAAGGACCCCTTCACTATTCTTTGTGATTCAGTTGTCTCTTGGGGCCAGCCAGGGCTTATTAATCAACTTTTCCATTTCATTGATTCTTATAAATCCAGGACCCTTAGCCCAAACTCAGATTCCCCTATTCCAGAATATTACTGGTCGCAGGGGGAGCTGAAACAGATATCATCACTGGTGTTATCCTAGGGTCCACTGGTTGGTCATTGATAGCCATTCTCTATTGCCATAACCTTCTTCTTCTAATATGAATCCATTTTGTCATCCCTGTTGGCACTTATATTTGTTGATATCTCCTTACATTATGGATGAATTTCGAAACCACGAGTGCGGACAGTGCAAACGGATGATCAGTGGGTGGTCATGGGGTGATTTTGGGGTGGGAGAGTTTTGGCAATTGTATGTGTGGACATTTCTTACCTGTGTAGACACGTTTAAAAAACCATAATCACGGAGAGTGTATATAAAGTGGTTAATGTTTACATCGTATAGCGGGTCTTAACAGATGGTGTCCCCTCTCAAAAGGAGGGAGCATGCACAAGTTCATGAGGGTCAGGCCAACAAGGACGTTGAATCCTAAATGGGGGTGATGGTGGTGTCACACATTGGTTGTGGGAAGTGGTTGTTGGCACTTATATGTATGGAGGCCTCCTAACTGTGTGGACGCGTCTTTGAACTCCAGAGCACAGAGAGTGTGTAAAGTAGACACTATCAACACGAGGCAAAGTTGATCGTGACAACACTAATAATGTTTTAAGTAGATTTCACATTTCAACTAATTTAG